>OX578144.1:43880030-44210030 GCA_951213105.1 Amaurobius ferox | reverse complement strand
GGGTACGTTGTTGCAGATGCAATATTTACTTACTCAATTGTATTTTAAAATTCTTGCTATTTTTAAGTCATTAGTCTTTTGCAATTTTTGAAAAAATATGTCAATATTGCGAGTCTAATCTGCATTAAATAGAAAAAAAAATAGCTTGTTTTTAAGATAAGATATAGTCAGCCAAAGCATGCAGAACAAACCGATTAAAATTCTCCTCAAAAATTAAAATATTGATCACTGTGATCCCTTTGCATCAATATATATTTAAATATATTACATCGTAAACTACATAGATAGAGAATACTGAAATGCATGTTTGCAAAACTGCCCAATTTCAATTACGACGATTTTTCTTTTTAACCCCCAAACTTAAGCCTGGCATTCTAAACTTTGATGCTTCACACCCATCGAAAGTTTTTTGTATTAATTTCTTACTTTTAAAATTATATCCGTATATCCAATATTTGCATTAGAAGAAAAATAAAGAAAAATGAAGCCATGAAAAAAATTACATTACAGCTTCATTCCTGCATCGACTTAATGTAAAATTATTCTAAATCTTGCAGTAGTAAATTAGCATCTGTATGTTGAGAGACAGGATATTTCCGTCTGTTGCCAAATGAGATACATCAA
Source organism: Amaurobius ferox (assembly GCA_951213105.1). Taxonomy (NCBI): domain Eukaryota; kingdom Metazoa; phylum Arthropoda; class Arachnida; order Araneae; family Amaurobiidae; genus Amaurobius; species Amaurobius ferox. The sequence goes on along the minus strand of OX578144.1, from coordinate 44,209,406 downwards.
ATACATTTTTTGAGTAAGGTTTTTACAAAAAAGGGAGAATTCTACTTTATTTCCCATTCAATGGCAACATAGAGTATGTATTTGGAGGAAGGGGAACTTTAGCTGTTATACGCCGGAATGTATAATTCTAGCATAAATGTGAGGCGAAATCAATAGTCTAAGGAATGTTCCAGTTGCAATATATTAAACATTAAGGAATGTTAAACTCCACTTAAGGGAAAACCTGCGCCCAGACTGGCATTTGGTGATTTATTTGATTTCAACTATATATAAATGTAGAATACAAATAATGTAGACTATAAATGCAGGAAGACACTCAAATTCAACTTTATGAAAATCAAGTTTCTTATGGCGGATATGATACGATCGTCTATTAGGACAAGCAAATATTTCCGTTTAACATACTCTGAAGTATATAACATATATAATACGAAAGTAATACGATGGAACTCAAAAATATGATCTTAAATATCTTGATAAATCTACCCGATTTTGAGCGAATCAGGATTCCAGTTATTTCTATATCATAAACAAGTCTGGAACAACAATCGTTGGCAAGGATTTTGAACTAAGTAATCTAGCTCGAATTGTGAAGGTCCATCCTGCATTCTCTGGAGCGATTTGTAACAAAAGTGAACAATTATTTTTATAATGCACTATAACTAATTACTCCACGTTGCCTAGTTCCTAAAAATATTCTCACTACCTAGCAGATACAGATAACACTACTTGATTTCAAAATCATCTATTTTGGAATAGACTTGTTTCCGTTCTTCGTGACAGTGGCTTAACATACACTACATAAGCTCCTTTAAAATATCCTATATAGGTTCCTTTGATACAAACAAAATAAATGTCCTGCAACTTGCCAATCATGAACACAAAAATCTAATCGTTGAAAACCAATCGTTGGTAGAATATATTATTATATGAATAATATGCTATAAACTTTTAGATTGCTTAACATAAACACAAATAAAGGAAAATTTTTGAATTTAAAAGAAAAAGGGTGTGGGGTGACTTTACTTTACCCCAAAAGTGAAATTCAAAAATTCAATTCCTATCTTTGCTGGTTTTCAATCATTTCAACTTAAAACATAAAACACATTTATAATATCGAAATAATATTATATTCCGAAACAGGAAAATTTATTTTCAAAATTCACGAAATAAAGAAATCTGATGTGGAGAGTACATGATTTTCCTTATATAATGTAATGCATTTACTACTTTTACAGTAAAAAAAAATATATATATATAAGATCCTGGGTACTGTGTTTTTATTGTTAAATTGTACATTTGGTGATTTTCCGGATGACAACCTGTAAAACTATTTTAAGTACCCAATTTACTTATATTACGCAAAACTATAAATGAACAATTATTAATACTGATAGCATCCTCCATAAGCGATATAGTCCATATATTAAAATATTTTAATAATTAATTCCTCAATTAGGCGTCGTTTTCATTAATTCAGCGTCATATTTGTAATTATGACGATATTTTGTTAATCTGGTGAGAAATATTGCCAAGTTGACGATGATTTGTTAAATTAATTGTCAAGTTCCCCAAATACATCACCAAATGTCACAAACAAATAGAAAGAAGAGTATTTCTTATATACTAGAATGCATGCCCGTTATATAACGGAAATTTGAATTTGCGAAACGTTATTTCCCATATGGCCTCATTTTTATCAATTTTGCGATATTTTTGTCACTTTGGTAACATTTAAAATAATCGCCAATAGCACAACGCCCTGATAAGCGTTACGGATGGACGGGAGGAGAAATGGATTATTCTTATAGTCTACTCTTATGTTCTTTCCAAGATATTGAACTTTCATTCGTCGTTTTCATTGAATTAGTGCCATTTTTTTTATCAATTTGGCGATATTTGCCACTAATTTTGCAACATTAAAAATCGCTAAGTTGGCGACATTCCGCCAAATTTGTCGCTAAGCGTTATGCACGGAGAAAAAAGTTATTCCTGTAACAGGTATTGGCGCACAAATGAAAAAGTATTACCCTAAGTATATTTTCTCATGATTGTGACGAGCTAGATCCAAGAGAATTCACCAAATAGCTCTTGAAATATCATGCGTGCGAGGTAAAAAGCAGTGTTTTGCAGAAAATGTGGTTAATGTATGCATTTATACTTAGCATTGTATTGTTGATGTATTGTATTTCTTTACTATCTCCGGAAACAATTATCATTCAGAAATATCAGTGTTACCAAAATGTCTAGAAAAGGCCAGACTTTACAACTAGAAACAAGAAAAAATTTATATTTTCATGATTTTAAGAATACCGAGTCACCCTTAAACATATATAATAATACTAAAAACTAATCCAATAAAAGTAAAATAATATTTATTTTAACTTTAAATGTCTATAATAAGCTTTACTTTAATTTTCTGCCATGGCAACATATCCACTAGAGTTACGTCCTGAAATATTTGTCTTAATTGCATAACAAAATTAATCCCTAACAGCTAACAAATCTAACAAATTGTCCATCAAAAGAAATAAAATGAAGGAATCAATTATTTATAAAGGAATATGAACTGTACCGAAAACAACAACTGTTTCAATAAGTCTAAGACTGTCACATAATCATACATTTAAACTTTTATGTATTAGAATAGAAATAAATGAAGTAAATGACGATATTGCTTGCTTCACGCTTTCGTGGTTTTCTGATCCACACAGGTAAGTTCACTGCCATAAACAAACATATTTTCTCTTTTATTGTTTCTTAAAATGTTAAAATATTGGTTGTGAAAAGTATGTCAAATATTTACTTTGTAATACCAGCAAAGTGTTCTATTTTTCTAGAAAATTCAGAATAAATGGCTTGCTTGGATTTGGAGATTTGCATAATTTTAATATCTGGTATATATTCTTGATGGTGGTAGCTAAGTTGTATATGACGCTGATAAGTTCAAATTATATAATGAAACTAGACATTATACTTTTGTTCTTGTGATCCTTTTCATCGGGCAAAATAATATTTAAAATGACTCATTTAGAATGTGCATTGTTATATTCATTTGGTTATATAAATTTTCAATAACATCAGCCGGTCGGAGTAAAATAATCTGATAAGGACTAAAATGACTTTCCATACAAATCCGAATTATTTCTTTTGTTTCTTTATATGCATTAATTTGAGATTCTTTAGCACAAAATAGCGTGAACAATGGATACGTATTTGAAATTACATTTGTTTTGCTTAAAATATTTTTTTTTAATTCGACGAATTGGAGTATTTTGAAATTACGCCATATTGCAAAAATTCGAAAATACTAAATAATCTGAAAACAGTATGCCCTATCGTAATGGTAGTGATTTTACGTTTCGCCATGAAAATTACATAAGAAATTAGAGTCTAACTAATCTTTTAAGCATAATTATGACTTAATTGAAAATTTAAAAAAAATCGGAGTATTTTATAAGTGACAGTTCTATTTTTACGTTTGGAATAAACATCCAATAAGCACAGGGCAAATCCATAAATTATTTGGCAGCCAAATTTCATGAAATGTTCTTAAGTTAACGTACATTTTTCAGATGCATGCACACACATATATATATAGAAGTGACACTAAACATGTTTCATTCGTATTTTAGGGTAAGTAGAAAGTGTAAATCGATTAAAATATCGGATTCAAATGTTTAGCCTCATTTCAATACATTATATACTGTGAGACCAGGAGGCAACATTTATAGTTTTGATATTTACGACTATTTACGACAAAAAAGCGCAGACTTGTAGACGCCGTTTTATGACAGTCTGGGCCGGAAATTCATGACCCCAATAAATTCACGTGACATAAATTGCAGGTGTGATTGGGGAAAATATTTCATACGGCTTCATTGGAAAATCAAGTGGCCAATGATGCAATGATGCTACATCGAACTGAGGAGCAACTAATGAGATCAAGGAAGGCGTATCTGGACCTCAGAGAAAATGATGTGGCAACAAGCAGATATCTCAATGAATATTCAAGTAACCATGGTCAAGAATCGTTGAGAAATATAATGGTTGTCCAAAACCGAAAGCGAGCGGTTATGAAATTCGAGCAATGTTGTTGTAAACGAGAGTGTTGATTTTCAAGTAGTGAGCTATCATTTTAAATATTAAAATGTTATAGAAAAAGGCAAATCTGTCTCCAAATGTCAGAACAAGAATCGGCAAAGGTGGCAATCGCACCTATGTCAAACTACAGACCCAAAATACAGAGGTATGTGCCAGTCGTCATGAGTATTAAGTCAATTATTGATCTTTGTAATAATTCTAAAGCCCTGGTTTCACACGGTGCTTTCCGCTTCCTTAAGCGTTTATTAAAATTAATGTAATTTTAATCATAGCAATCATATGGGTGAATAAATTATATTTATTTTAAAAGTTAATAATGTGAAATTTAATGTAGTGTTTTAATGAATGATTATATTAAGGAACTCGTGCAAAGATGTAATGGTGGGTTATTGCGGCCATGATAGCAACGTACGAACTATACAATTCACGACCACTATTAATTAAGAATAATAATTTAAGCCACAAAATAGAATTACATTTATAAAATAAATAAACTCAAATTAACGTTTCATTTTGTTCGCCACATATGCTATATAATGTTTCACATGTAAAATGTACGACCATATTGTTTAAACAGTTTAACACAGTTCAGTGTGGAGTGTTGTCTGTAATCGTATTTGTTTTAAAAATTATATATAGAACATAATTTATCTGAATAAGTTAAGAATAATATTATTTTTATTATATTTTATTTTCGTGATTCATGTGCAAACAGAAGGTCAAACTAGAATGCTTATATTTCCTTTAAAATTAAATTCACACTAGATTAATTGATAGTCTAGAGCAATGATTCTCATCCAGTGATATACATACCATCGGTGGTAAGCGAGAAGATGGCTGGTGATATGCAAGAAAATGACTGGTGATATGCAAGAAGATCATTGATGATACGCAAGAAGATGAGTGGTGGTATGCAAGAAGATGACTACTGGTAAGCGAGAATGTGATAAATGGTATATAAATATTTTGTAAAATAAACAGTATACATTTCGCCATCCAAAATTAAGGCATTTTTAATGACAAGTAATTTTAATGAATTAGCTACATACCTCTCTTCTGAATGAAAATAATTACTCATCGGGATTTCATGTGACAGAAATTAGTTGGATTATTTTATAAACAAATCTTCAGTCAACTTCTGTATTAAACAAAATAAATATTTTAAATATATTTTGGAGAGATAAATTGTATTTTAATACTATTTTGCTCGACGTACTTTGTGAAGCAATATTTTTTACCTTAGCTTAACTTGAAAAAACAAATATAGAAGGAAACTCGAATTGGAGGCAAATTTACGTTTAATATTAATTTAAATAGAACTGTGTATATATAACGAGACCTATTTTTGTCGCACAAGCACAAGTGTCACATTAAAAAAAGTTATTCATATTGTTAATCAATAATCGTATTTGTGCATCTTATTGTTAATTATTTTAGCTAATATTTATTTTTTTGTTGAATTTTTTATAAGAATCTAAATAACAGTATGTCAGAATGATTTAATTACATATATAGACTTGTTTTCAAATATGTACACAAGGCATATTTTTGTTGGTACTGAAATTTGTCAATTTTGGCCTTGGTGGTAAGCATTTATGAAAAATTTGAAAACCCCTAGTCTAACTAATTGCACACTTTTCGAAGAATATACGAGCCATTTTGAGGCTGCAACGCGTGTTTCACAAAATGAGATATGCACATAAAATCTTATTTAAATAAAGTTAATTCGTGATTTAGAATGCTGAAAAAAGAAAGAAATGCAATTAAATGAAATTAAAATTTTTGAGGACACAGAAATATTTTTCTGTGCATGTATATTGTAAAAATTATACATATATTTCTACTAGCTCAAAGTTTTTAGATTTACAAAGACTAATTCAGATTTTGTGTGCTGTTGAAATGGTATAAACATATCTTTGCAGTAGACGCTTTTTTGTCTTTGTTGGAACTTGCATTTTAATTCATTTATCTTAACTAAGACACATTTTTAACACTTTACAACAAAGTTGAAAAGTGTTTATGACTTTGTTCATTCTGTCTGTCTGTCTGTCTGTCCGCTAGCACGATAAATGCCGTAAAAATGACTTAATCAAAATGACATTTTAGTATGTTGTTCAGACGGTCTGTAAGACCTATGGGAATATAAAAGAATAATATCACCCAATTAGTTTTGGATTGAACCCGGGTTGAAGAAATGAAATACATTGAACCCTATGGGACCTAATTTTTCAAACATTTTTTAAGCGGATTTAAAATTCACAAATTGCTTCAAAAATTTTAGGTAATATTCAAATTGTTCCATAAAATATATAAAAAAAAATTCAGCGAAATATACTCAGTAGTTTTTTAAATAAAAATTAAAATAATAACACCTCTTATATGAAGCGATCACGTGACCCACTTCAAAATAATATGTGGCATCCATCTTGTCTCAAAATCGTGAGTTTTAATGTTCTTTTTAATTCATATTGAGTGATGTATCCGTCCTAAAACCTCTTTATTTTTGTTTAAATTCTGTGCATCTACATACTGAACCAACGCAATAATAATATATTTGAGTTTAAATGCTCATCCAAATTTGATTATTTCTACAACGAAGCCTAATTTTCACCTATGTAAAATACAAACAGCAAAATATGTAGAATTAGTTGTATTAGAATTGCTGTATTTCTTTAACACAGAATCATTTAGTTCATGGAGTCTCCGTAGCTGATATGAATGAAATATTCATTGATTTTATAAAGAGAAGGACGATTTTTTTCGATGAAGTTTTACGCATAGAGTTTAATTACTTGTAGCTCCATGGTCTTAATTTTTAAATAATATAAATTATTATAGTATTGTGATGAATGGCATGAATGGGAAATTATTTATGAATGAAATGCTGCTTTTATAGAGAGAGCCAGGCGTGTTATATTTTCTATGACGTCATTTGAATGAATGTCAGTTGTTTTCGTTGATGTTTTCGAATATAATAAATTATCGTAGTATTATGATAATTCTAAAATTATTACCGCTGAATGCATCGCATTTTAGAGATGTTTAAACCATGCAATTTATATTTCATATATATGAAGTTTTCAAATATTATAAATTAATGTAGTATTGTGATAAGTTTTAAAATATTACCTAGGCATGTATTGCATTTTAGACATGTTTAAATAAAATTTCATTGAAGTTGGAAAGTATTTCATAATCAATGCTTTAAGCATGATTGATCTTTCTTGTTGATTTTGAAGCCGGTTGATATATTTTTTCGACTTTGTATTTCATAATCAATGCTTTAAGCATGATTGATCTTTCTTGTTGATTTTGAAGCCGGTTGATATATTTTTTCGACTTTGTATGCGGTGTAGAATTTTCACTCTTACCGACTATTTCACATTACATATTATTTATAGACTTAATAGTCTCTAAAACTCTAAACTAGTCTAATGCTGTCTAAACTATATTTATGTTGCATACCTTCGAATTGCTTCTATTGCATCCTATACAGTATGTTGGTGTGCGTAATAATAATTTGATATGTGTAACAGATAAATGATATATTAATATGCATTTACAATTTAAAATCATTCTTATTTAAAAGAGCAGTAACTCATTTTTTATGTTTGAAACATTGCAGTTATTTTCTATGGATTGTAAAAATTTTAAATTAAAATGTACAATTTTCACATTTAACAAATGTACAAAACAGCAAAACAACAAAAACAACAAAACAACAAATGTACAAACAATAAATGTACCAAACAACAAAACAACAAATGCACAAACAATAAATGTTACAAACAACAAAACAACACATTTACCAACAATAAATGTACCAAACAACAAAACAACAAATGTATAAAACAACAAAACAACAAATTTTTAAAACAACAAAACAACAAATGTACAAAACAACAAAACTAATATACAAAACAACAAACAATAAATGTACAAAACCACAAAACAACAAATGTATTGAAACACTAAAGCATTTTTATGTTTTAGTGATGACAATTATTTTTATTATTGCATAAATTTTAAATTAAAATGTGCAATTCTTATTTTGCTATATAACTAAGGTGTATTTATCATTTTTCATACCGTTTTATTATTTCTAAATTTTATAATAAATACATTTCAAACAGATAATTGAAAGAATCTAATGCGTACAATCTATATAAGTTGAATGGTCTTTTAGAAGATAGTTATATCGCTTTTAGAAATGAACACTGACATTACCAGGGATGTCAATTTAACCGGTTTAATACGTACTTATTGATATACCTTACCTGAATATTATTCCAATTTAGTACTTCAATTGTCTTTGTAACTAATTGTAAACTATGCTTATTATCATTACCTTAAAAGTTGAATGAGTTATTATCACAAGAATTATACAAGTTACTATTTAATGAATTATTTAATACAAAAACAAAAGGACATTTATCAGTTTCGATTAACTAACGACTATTGTGACTACCAATGCCTGTTGGTGTGTCTGTATTATTTTGTCATAATGGTTTGGAGAAGAAAGTTGAAATATATTTTAAACAATAAAATTGCTTTTAAAATATTTAAGAAGAGGAAACTAGGGAATTTAATGCCTTTCTTATAGTAAGAATTTTGCCATTATATAACTAGAATCAAGTGCTTTATTATGCGACGGAAGCCTTTGTTTGTTTCTATATCACTTTCATATACACTTATTGTATTCATTTAATTGTTTTATAGTAATTATATTTATTTATATAGTAATTAAACATAATCATTTGTTTTGCACTGAATTTTTAAATTTTTATATTTATATATAAGTTATATATGTTTTATAAATAAAACTCACTAAAATTTTATATTTATAAAATATTATTATCATTTTAAAAGCAATGTTATCACTCATTAATGTGTCTAATGCTATTTTAATGTTTTCTCAAAATTAAGTTTTTACTTCCTTTCAGCATTTAAAAGAATGTTAATTTGAATTCAAGGATTCTCTCTCTACACAAGTAAATACACGAATGACGTCAATGCTATTAATACACGAAAGACGTACTTTCCAGCCTCCATTACAACATATTTTCATTAAATACACATACCGCAAGAAAAATAATATATATCTATAGTTTCATGAACTATCGGCATGATCTAAATTCAGATGACAACTAACAGCTAAAATAGAAAATTAGAAAAAATAAAATGTTTTTTAACAGTAAAAGCGACTGTTTATGTATTCTATTTCAAACTCAGCCGTAACAAACTTACCAAAGTTGTTCACTAAAGCATCGATAGCTAAATATTTTATAAGGCGCCATCTTACATAGTTTTTATTTTAGGTATATATAATGTCCATAAATATTTTAAAATCGTACAATTTAATGCGGAATTTCTATGTCTGTAAACATGGTGCTGATAGATTTTTTACTATGCGCTATTTAAAATATTGACATTTTAAACAGTGTTAAAACCATTTTTTTACACTCAAAGGAACAACATGTGTTAGTATTATGTTGAAAATGATAAAAAAATGTGTTATTGTTACATATATTGAGTGAAAAAGATAAAAATTATGTTATATACCAATTAAATTATATAGTCATTTTACTATTCTATTAAAAGTAGAATTAATTTTCCCTCAACCTCAGACGACAAGACTCGTCAAAGTACTTCGTTATTTTAGTTGATAAAGCAATTTTTCTTAAGAGGACCCCAGATTCGAAACCTGCCTCCAAAAAACCTTTCAATTGCTTTCACATGCAGCTGATTCTTTGGAAATTGAAATGTCAGGTGGGAAAAAAATCACCCTGTCGACGAGGTCACACATTTCAACCGTCCCTCCAGGCAAGTATTCTAAATATTGTGGTGCGCTCAGAATAAATAGATACGTCTTGAAAAATAATTCAGTTTCCAAGTTTTAGTCCTAGTATGCAATTTAAAGATTTTTTTACTATCGAATCCAATTATGAATATAATATTAAGATTTGCCTCCCTCATTCTACTGATATTTCACTCACCGAATTATTGCTATTTACATTATTTCCCATTCCACTGACCATTTGTTTTCAAGTATAAAAATAAAGGGCTATTATTTTTAGATATATCAGATCCTGTTTGTTTAATACCAGTGTAAAATATTTTAGAAATACCGCATACCACATACCGTATTTTATATAAAAGGGGGACAATTTATTTGAAGATTTCAATACATTTTTAACAGAAGTTAAACAATTTACTTGTTTACTTCAAAAGTTAATAATCTTAACTTAAATCTTAGCTGAAATGTTGACTTCAAAAGTTGCTTCTGATATTACCATTACGGTGCAAAACTTGAAATAAATAATTACTAATCAAACCAATACAACGAAGTACTATACAATCATCTTTAATTATGGAATTAAAATGTCACTAGATTTCTGCATGTTTATCAAACTTTGCACTCATTTGTAGTAAGAAGGGGAGAGTAGGTATCTGGAGAGAGTGTGTCATCAAGGCGTATTTTTTATACATGCAAAAATGTGATATTAATGTAAACGCGTATATAAAAATAGGCATAAAATTAAAACTATATTATACTTATATATTATATATAAGTATATATAATATACCACATACCGTATTTTATAAAAGAGGGACAATTTATTTGAAGATCTCAATACATTTTTAACAGAAGTTAAACAATTTACTTGTTTACTACAAAAGTTAATAATCTTAGCTTAAATGTTTACTTCAAAAGTTGCTTCCGATATTACCATCACGGTGCAAAACTTGAAATAAATAATTACTAATCTAACCAATACAACAAAGTATTATAAAATCATCTTTAATTATGAAATTAAAATATCACTAGATTTCTGCATGTTTATCAAACTTTGCACTCAGTTGTAGCGAAAAGGGGAGAGTAGGGATCTGGAGAGAGTGTGTCATCAAGGCGTATTTTTTATACATGCAAATATGTGAAATTAATGTAAACGCGTATATAAAAATAGGTATAAAATAAACACTATATTATACTTCTATATTATATATTACTTAACAACTACTCATTAACTCAGTTAGATTTCAGCATAAACTCAGTTAAAACTATTATATTATGTGTATAAAATATATTAATATTTTGTTATTATTGTGTTTTATAGTACGAGACAATAATCACAGATAGTAGTTATAATAACAATATTTTTTTTATACAAGTATTCTATTATGTTCGTTATGAAATCAGAAACATGTTTAGGTGGGAAGCGTCGATTTTCTGTTTTTCCTGGGCGCCAATAATATTGTTTGCTCTGGGCGTCAATTTTACTGTTTGGCATGGTCGCGAATTTTACTATTTGCCCTAGGCGCCAATTTTACTATTTGCCCTGGACGCTAATACCTCTAAGCACGGCCCTGTTTTGCAACATTCCAGTGTAATGAAGTGCAGTCTTAATTTTATATGCTATACAATTTAATATGGGTGTTAAATTATTGATTAATTTATATGATGAAACTTCACACAATGGATGTAGGGAAAAAAAGATGAAAAGGAAAAGTTATGAATCCATAGGGTAAAATCTTGTTCTTGTCATACCAGATTTTTCAAGTCTGCATCAAAGCCTTTTCACTACCACTGTCAAATACAGCCAACTAATGAAAAGCAATCACCATAAAAAGGATATCTCCCCCTATAAAGCACTTGCTTTCATTCTGCACAAAATTAAAATCATCTCTCTAACAATGATTCATTATGCAGCATGATACCGATTCTTATTAAATGAATAATAAATGCCATCTAACAATTTCATAAAGTGTTCAATCTTTCTGGAATATTAAAATGGAAATATGTTGTTAATATATTCCTGTGAGTCACACCTTACGGAATGTACCCCTTCCCCCCACATTTAATCATTTGGAAGGGGGAGCTTTTTATTTCTAATATAGGGGACTGTCAAACTTAATGAAGTGTTCCTAAATTAAATTTTTCTGCAGTTCATATTTAATACGGTTATATTCTGAAATAACTCCTCTATATCAAATTAAATATAATTTCAAAGCCGATTTGAAAAGCTATACATATCTAACTATATATTCTAAGCATGCAAATTTAAATTAAAACATGAATTCCCTGTTACAAATTAATTTATAGCATCACCATGATAGAAATATGTGATTAAAAACTGATATTAAAATGCTGATGTAGCAGCATTTGATTTTTGCTGCTGACTAAAATTATTGTTATTTTTCCATAACTATACGCATTAATTAAATTGAATCCCACAAACAAATTAAATAAATTATTTATTATTTGAGACTAAATCAAATTTGCGTATTTAACGCACTGTCTTTACATTGCTTTCATAATAGTGGTGTTAGGCATCTAACCTGCAAGTAACGTAGAAGTACATCTTTTAAAACATTGAATTAAATTATTCAATTAAGTCCCGCTTTAAATTTCGAGAAACGCCGGGTACATTTTCAAGTAATTTTATATTCTGATGTTCAATAAACTGTCTATACAGGGTGTTGAGGAAAGTCATGAACCAGAAACAGAAACAAGTATTTTATCAAACACGTATACTGTTACAGGCTGAAAACTGAGATTATTCTTCGAGACAAACATAATGAGCAACCTTACTTGTTCATATAAGTTCGGCCTCAGCGCTAGAATAACAAACACACTTTGAACGTAGCAAAGAGTGTTGTCATCTCCATAAAGAGAATACATACTATTCAGATTTAGTGTTAATTTTCTATTCAGGTTCTTTCCTTCATTACTTTGAGTTTTTTAACGGCAACTTCTCTGGTTTTTGTTGTTTTTCCTCAATGTTTCTTGACGAAGGTAACTCATACAGACTCCAAAACCAGATCATTCTTTCATGTTTGTTTTTGACGTCTACATGTACTTTTCTTATTGTTATTCTCTCGTTTGTAGTTAAATTTTCTTATTTATATTTATTACTTATGGTTTAAATGCCCTTTTTCCGTTACACTTGCACACTACAAAAATATATCTATTTGCTTTGCTATCCGTCCTCTTATCGGCATATTTCTTTTCATTATTTTTTTATGTTATTTCTTTCCGTTATGGTTTTCGCCTTTCATTCTTAGTATTCTGCTACTAATTTTCACCCTTCCATGGTTTTACCTCTTTTCAATTTCATTACGATAATGGCAACTGTTACTGTGAGCCACGTATGTCATTCTACAGCAAATAGTGAACATACTTGAATGTGTAAAATTGCGCATATTTGTTTGTCCTGAAGAAGGTCACCATAAAGCCAAACCAGTTGACACTATTAATTTGTGTTGCATGCTACTTTTAACGAAGGAATTTTATTTTTATTATTTTTAGCAGCTGCCTGAGCTATACGTATGTATTACTTTCCTTATATACATAATGTATAAGGAAAGTATTGTGATGGGGTCAAAAATTCGAATTCGAGTTTTCGAAGGGAGAGCATGTTTCAAGCATCCCTGATCACGAATCGAACATTTTTGAGGTGATGTTTGTGTGTGTGTGTGTGAAAGTATGTGTGTTACAGGATAACACTGTCAGTACTTCCCCTTAAAGAAAGCCAGGCATATGAAAAATAGGTGGCAACCTCGAGGGAGTTTTGATCCTTTTTCATCAGGTCAAAATAGTGTCTTTCTTTACCAACAGCTAAGAAAGAATTGTCAACCTACGTTTGAACCCATTTTCATATGCATACTTTCTTTAAGGAAGTATTGAAAGTGTTATTCTCACAAGCAGTGTTTTTTTCTTGTGATCAGTTGAACTTGTGAGTAGTTTTATTACTTTCCTTATATACATAATGTATAAGGAAAGTATTGTGACGGGGTCGAAAATTCGAATTCGAGTTTTCGACGGGAGAGTACGTTTCAAGCATCCCTGATCACGAATCAAACATTTTTGAAGTGATGTGTGTGTGTGTGTGTGTGTGTGTGTCAGTGAGTCTGTGGAAACGATATCTCACGAACGAATGGAGCGATTCGAATGAAATTTGGTACAAAAATCACAATCTGGATGGATACTGAACAATGGATACTGAACAATGGATACTGAACAATGGATACTGAAAGTCTATTGTTTTTAAACACAATCGAGTGTTCAGAACCCCTCTAAATTTTCGAGTAAAAATTTGAAAAAATCATCAGAAAATTAAAATATTTAATATTAAAATTAAAATTAAAATATTTAAGTTACGCAAATAGACATTTCTTATGTAATTTTCCCTTAAAACATGATTGACACAAACTTTAGACCGCTAGCATGGACTGCTCTCGAGAAATTGCACATTTTTCAAATAAATTTATCAATAAACCCTATAAATTTAAAGAAAATATTAACTGTTGAGAAACATATTCACTTTTCATATGTAATATCATGCAATAAATTTGGTGATATCATTCTTGTGGATCTACCTCATTCCTCTTATGAAGAAAGATACTTTCAGTAATTATTTTGTATTTGCACGCCAATAGTCTTTTATTTACTGTAAGAATAACTTATTTCTCTGTTTATAACGCTTGGCGAAATTTTGGCGACGAATTTGGCGGAATGTCACCAACTTGGCGACTTTTTAAATGTTGCCAAATTAACGGAAATCTCGCCAAATGGATAAAAATGACGCTAAATCAATGAAAATGACGACTAATTGGAGAAAATTTAATATCTTGGAAGGAATATAAGTATCTACTATAAGCATAACCTTTTTTTAACAGTAAAAGTAGTAAATTCATTGCATTATATACGGAAGGTCATGTGCTGCCCACATCAGATTTTTTAACACTTTACAACAAAGTTGAAAAGTGTTTATGACTTTGTTCATTCTGTCTGTCTGTCTGTCTGTCTGTCTGTCTGTCTGTCTGTCTGTCTGTCTGTCTGTCCGTTAGCACGATAACTGCCGTAAAAATGAGTTTATCAAAATGAAATTTTAGTATGTTGTTCAGACGGTCTGTAGGACCCATGGGAATATAAATAAATAATATCACCCAATTAGTTTTTTATTGAACCCGGGTTGAAAAAATGAAATACATTGAACCCTATGGGACCTAATTTTTCAAACATTTTTTAAGTAAATTTAAAATTCACGAATTGCTTCGAAATTTTTAGGAAATATTCACATTATCCCATAGAATATATAAAAAAAAAATTCAGTAAAATATGTTAAGTAGTTTTTTAATTAAAAAAATTATTTAATATAGGGAAAAAAACAAATTCAATTAAATAATTAAATTCTGACTTTGGGATATCTTCCAGAAAGAAAAGAGAGAGGTATTATATAATAAATATCTCTCCCTTTGTTTAAACGTTTTGCATATGGGAGTGGCTTCATATTTTAAAATAAATTTGGTAGATAACAATTTTTCATTTTTTTTAAATTTTATATAACTCTTCTTGATAAATTTAATTGATGGCATTTTAAATGCACTTTCCTACGTCCTAGAGAGTTAAAATTTGGTACACAGCTTAAATTTGTTGAACATTTTATTCGACAAAAATTTGATGGATCTTTAAATATAGATCATACATTTTTTTTCGAAATGGCCTGAAAATAATCCCCGTTCACTTCTATAAATCATTGTTGTAATATTGTTAAAAATTCTGATGTGGACAGCACATGTCTTTCTCTGCAGACTCATATTCGTTCTCTTTATTTATTTAATGATAATTTGAGTTTATCTGCACAACATAAGTATTTTAAATGACATTGAATTTACACGTTAAACTTAAATTTGGTTCTCATTTGATAGCTGGACTTATTGTCAAAGGTGGCGTAGCGAAAACGCGAAAAAACTAGAATATCTCAAGAACGGCTAGTCCTAGAGTAATGGGGTTAGTCTTATTCTTTTTGTTGTCAAAAATCACATATAAAATAGGAATTTAATTGATGTAATTGAGCACACGTAGTCTTTTATTTTTATATATAACGATTTTTGCTGGCCATTTCGCAAAAATAGCCCGTTTCTTTTTCCCGAATCGTAGTAGAATAACCTACAAATGATTTATATACAAAATTTTGTTAAATTTGGTATATAAATCACTTGTAGGTTATTGAAATATTATACTCCAAATTTTGTTAAATTTGGTTCATTAGTTTTTAGCTAGAGTGGATAAAGGCAATTTCTGCGGCCATTTCGCAAAGAAGGCAGATTCTTTTATTACGAATCGTACTATAATCTAATGAACATCAGGATTTCCCATAAAAAACATACCTACCAAATTGTATGAAATTCGGTCCATTAGTTTTTCAATTAGAGTGGATGTAATATCCATACACAGATACACCCACAGCATACACAGATACACCCTTACACACACAGACGTCTTCCTAAAAGTAGTTTTTTCGTGTTCTAGAAGTCCCAAAACGTGTAGATCCTTTGAAAATTCGAGTTCCGATCTTCGGCACGATTCCAATACTTTGAGTATATACACATACACATATATATTATCTGTGTATTATCTGTGTATCTAAATTCCGTGCCTATGCAATTACAATAGTTGTGATTTTAAATGATCCCTAAACTTTTATTATTTCTTCAAGGAAGCCTAATTTTAACATATGCAGAATGCAAATATCTCAAGCGATTGTAAGATGAATTACATAAGAATTGCTGAATTTTTTTAACAAAATTATTTAGCTCTGGAGTCTGGAATACAAGTTATATGAATGAAATATTCATTGATTTTGCATAAAGAATCAGATGATTTATATTTCGATACAGTTTTAAATATTTAAGTATAATAAATTATTGTAGTACTGTGATAATGTAAAAGATATTACCCCTGAATGAATCACATTTTAGAAATTTTTAAATGAAATTTCATTTCAGTTGGAAAGTGTTTCATAATCAATGCTTATGCATGATTGATCTTTCTTGTTTATTATTTGTTGTAGTCCAACTATCAGTCATGGGTGGCCAAATGCTTGCTCGACTATTGTTTTTTGAAGAAACTTTGCCTTGAAACATCTATTTCTCATGATTGATTATAAACGAAACTTAGAAGATGACTGATATGGATTTTGGACCAAACTTTGGAGGAGTTAGGGAGTTTACTAAGAATTTCCACCTCTGGTTCAGTTTCCACTTCCATACATTTTCGATTTCCTGTTCAAAAAATGGCTTTTACTTGAAGCAACTATTTCTAAGATTGGCTATAGAAGCAGATTAAATGATAATTGATATGGATTCAGCATTAAATTCTGGAGAAGATAGGAGGTTCATATTTTCTGGTTTATTTTCCAATCTCGGTTAAAGATGCTTCTTTAAACATGTATTTGTTGAACTTGGTAATAAATGTAGCTTAGATACGGGTTGATATACTCGTATAGTCAGCATATATATAAGTGTTCACCTGTCTGTCCGTCTGTCAAGCTTTTTTAAGCACTTCCCGAATAGATAGAGACTTGCAATTTGGTACAAGGGTCGATCGTTCCATAAAACCCCCTGGAAAAATTGTATTTACCGGAAAATGTTCTGAAGGGAGGGTACTATGTTCCAAACGCTCGAAAAACGGTGCCAAAACGTTCAAAATGTGAAATGCTAGAAAATCATTCTTTGCAATAAGATGGAGACTTCAAATTTGGTGTATGGGTAAATCGATCAAAAAAAAGAAAGTGCGCAATTTCAGATTTCCAGTATTTCCCTCTTAAGGGGGTGCCGCACAAAAAAATGTTCGATTTGATAAATAAATGAGAAGCGGCTTCAATAAAATTTGATAGATGCTTGAAATTTGGTATATGGGCTAATCATTTGATAAAAACACCCCAGACGATTAGGGATTTTTAAAAATGTTCGTTTAAGGGGGTGCTCCAGAGAAAAACTTTCGAAAGGTGACTTACTAAAAAAAACAATTTTCGGGATGAGATAAAGATTTCAAATATGGTATACGGGTAGATAATTTGGAAGGAAAAAAAGAGTACATTTCAGTTTTCCAATATTTTCTACTTTAGGGGGTGCCGCATACCAAATTGTCCGATTTTTGAAATAAAGAAGAAACGACCCTTTTAAAACGTGATAGATGCTTGATATTTGGTATGGGGGTGTACCATCTGATAGAAAATGCAAGAAGAATGGAGTTTTTCAAAAATGTGTATTTAAGGGAGTGGGTTTTCCACACAAAAACATTCGAAAGCTGAAGTGATAGAAAAAGCATGCTTCGCGATGAGATAGAAACTTCAAATTTGGTGTACGGATAAATAGTTGGAAAGGTAAATAGTTGGAAGAAAGTGTTTAATTTCAGTTTTCCAACATTTGCAATTGTAGGGGCTGCTTTTCACTTGACGAACAAATGAAAAACGCCTCCTTTACAATGTGATAGAAACTTGATATTTGCTATATGGGCAGATCATATGGTAAAAAACCCCAAGATTAATACGGTTTTTCAAAAATGTTCATAATAATGAAGTGCTACACAGAAAAACGTTCGAAAATTGAAGTGATAGAAAAAACATGCTTCGCAATGGGATAGACTTCAAATTTGGTTTACAGGTTGATAGTTTGAAAGGAAGAAAGTGTGCAATTTCAGATTTAAAATATTTTCTATTTTAGGGGGTGCCGCAAACCAATATGTTTGATTTTCAAAATAAATGATATGCGATTTTTGTAATGTGATAGAGGCTTGATATTTGGCATATCTGATAAAAAACCCAAGACGAACAGTGTTTTTCAAAAATCTTAATTTATGGGTATGCTTCACAGAAAAACGTTCGAAAGGGAAAATGATAAAATAGTATGCTTCGGAATGAGATAGGGACTTTAATTTGGTGTACGGGCATATAGTTTGAAATTATCCCAAAATTTACTATTCAAACATTTTATTTATTATTCAAAAATTTACATTATTCACGGCTTGATTATTATGAGACCGTTGATGTCCAATGGGTATTCGGCTAGTATATACTATTTGCCAATTATCCGTCTGTCTGTCGCTCATTTTTAGGCACTTCCCGAATAGATATATACTTACAATTTGGTGCATGGGTCGATCGTTCGATAAAACCCACTGGAAAAATCATATTTTCCGAAAATGCTCTGAAGTGAGGGTGCTCCACAACAAAACGTTCGAAAAGTGAAAGGATAGAAACGCATACTTCGCAATAATATAGATACTTCAAATTCGGTGTATGCGTAAATTGTTGAAAAGGAAGAGACTGTGTAATTTCAGATTTCCAATGTTGTTGTTGTTGTTGTCGTGTCCCTAACATTACATTTAAGGAAGAATGATTGCACAGCTTCTGTTTAGTCTAATGACCCGGGGCACCCGAAGGTAGAAGTCTGACTTCTGTCCCAAATAAGACATTACAACATCCATGCCCGCAGGCGGGTCTCGAACTCGCAATCTGGCAGCCGAGCCGTCACGATGAAACGCCTGCCTCTTTGACCGCTCGGCCACCTCATCAGCTCAGATTTCCAATCACACCAAAATATTCAATTTGCCGAATAAATGAGAAACGGCTCCTTTAAAATTTTATAGAGGCTTGAAATTTGGTATATGAGCTAATCATTTGATGAAAACATCCAAGATGATTATAGTTTCTGAAATATGTTCGTTTAGGGGGGTGCTAAAGAGAAAAACGTTCGACAAGTGAATTGATAAAAAATATGCGTCGGGGATGAGATAGAGATTTTAAATTTGGTGTGCGGGTAGATATTTTGGAAGGAAGAAAGTTTACAATTTCAATTTTCTAATATTTTCTACTTTAAGGGGTGCCGCATACAAAATTGTCCGATTTTCGAAATAAAGGAGAAACGATCATTTTAAAATGTGATAGAGGCTTGATATTTGGTATATAGGTGAATCATCTGATAGAAAACCCAAGAAGAATGGAGTTTTTCAAAAATGTATATTTAAGGAGTTAGGTACTTCACACAAAAATATTCTACCGTCATGTTCACGCCGAGTACGATCACATTAAACATATGGTAAGTCCTTCCGAGAGGTCCGTAAGTCCTTCCGAAAGGTTGGTGGTTGGGAGAGGAGGGTACGGTGTCTGTGGATGCGTCCCCACTGCGTCCCGGTCTAAATTGGGTGGCACTTTCTGGCATTCCAAACAGTTTCCTTACACCTTCCTGGTTGCTCAAGTCCTTGTTGACGAGCCGGACGGTGTGGGTCTTCAACACCTTCCTGGTAGATCGGAAGGTCTGGGTCTCAACAACCAACAACCCAAAAACATTCGAAAGTTGAAATGATAGAAAAAGCATGCTTCGCGATGAGACACAGACTTCAAAATTGTTGTACGAGTAAATAGTTGGAATGGAAGAAAGTGTGCAATTTCAGTTTTCCAACAATTTTGCTGTTGTAGGATGTGCCGCTCAGTATAACATTCGATTTTACGAACAAATGAAAAACGTTTCCTTTACAAGGTGATAGAGGCTTGAAATTTAGTATATGGGCTAATCATTTTATAAAAAAAAAAAACGAAAGATGAATACGGTTTTTCAAAAATGTTTATTTAAGGGGGTGCTGCACAGTTAAACTTTCGAAAGGTGAAGTAATAGAAAAAACATTCTTCGCGATAGGATAGAGACTTCAAATTTGGTGTACCGGTAGACAGTTTGAAAGGAAGAAAGTGTGCAATTTCAGATTTCCAATATTTGCTGCTTTAGGGGGGGGGGGGGCGTACATCAATATGTTCGATTTTCCGAATAAATGAGACACGCTCCCTTTGAATTGCGATAGAGATTTGATATTTGGTATATGTGCCAATCATCTGATAAAAAAACCCAAGACGAACAGAATTTTTAAAAAATGTTCATTTATGGGTGTGATCCACAGAAAAACGTTCGAAAGGGGAAATGATAAAATAGTATGCTTCGGGATGAGATTGAAGCTTGATGCACGGGTAGATAGTTCGAAAGAAAAAAGTGAGCAATTTAAATGTTGCAATATTTTTTTTTGGGGCGTCCGGCACACCAAAATATTCGATTTGCCGAAAAAACGTGAAACGCGAATTATTCAAAAATTTACATTTTTCAGGGGTTGCTTATTGCCAGTTCGTTGGTTTTCACCGGGTATTCGACTAGTTACATTCTAAAAGACTTACTGCGACTCACTAATTAGGCTCATTCTCGGTAATGGGATATGACTTCCTGATAATTAATGTATATTTCTTCGGAACCTCAATTTCTCCAAATCGTCTATAGATATAGCATAGGTGATGATTAGTATGGATTCAGCACCAGTTTCTGGTAGGGGCTAAGGAATTTACTAAGGATTTCTTTTTCCAGTCAAAAAATTTCTCCTACAGCGTTTTTCTCTCAAGATGGTCCATATGTACAGAGCGTAGACGATGACTTAAAAGAATCAGCATTAAATTCCGTAGGAGTTATGGGATTCATTTCCAATTCTGGCGTTGGCCATTCCAGTTTTTACGGAAAATTCCTATGACTGTACGAAATAAATATGCAAAGTTGGACGTAAATACTAAATAGTTGCTGTAACACAATATTTGTATTACATGTTACACCCAATTACGGATGCCAACCTAGCCATTTTGCAATTCCAATTGCGGATGCCAACCTAGCTAATGAGCTATTTAAATGCTGCAGAGGGAGCCAATGGCAATACAAACATAAATAAGCAGCGCATCCCCTTCTTCACTTCAACGAATCAACAACGACACTACAATGTGAAAAGAAAAAGGTTTGAGAGAATGTTCTAGAACTTTCCAGGAGATGCAATTTTTCGACAGCGTCCTAGACGCACCTGAGGTTTTTTAGTCGACTTAAAACTTTCGAACGAGTCAGCATCATGTTTTCTTGGGTTTGTGAAAAGTGTCTATAAAATGTGAGCAACAAAATGGTAGCGAGTGCAGTTAG
The DNA here is from genome assembly GCA_951213105.1 of Amaurobius ferox. Classification (NCBI taxonomy): domain Eukaryota; kingdom Metazoa; phylum Arthropoda; class Arachnida; order Araneae; family Amaurobiidae; genus Amaurobius; species Amaurobius ferox. The sequence continues at coordinate 44,187,521 of OX578144.1, read as the reverse complement.
ATGTGTAACGGTGTTCCTACATCATTGAAATAGCACGAATATGCACGTAACACAAAGAGAAAAGGTAACCAACTTTCAATTGTCACTATTAGCACGGAAGGCACACCTTTAACAATTATTAAATTAATTGACTACCAGTTCGTATGAGTAGACCATAGGAACGAGTTCGTAATATTGAACTATAAGAACTATTCTTTATCGATTGCTTAAAAGAAACTGTTTTTAAGAAATTTAAGTCAAAGTTATTATGTGTGTAAATATATATATATATTAATGTAATATTGTTAGTATTATGTGTCTTTTAATAATTGATTTAATTATAGCATAGTTACTCCAGATACAATAGATAACTATTAAGTAAAATATTAAAATAAATTGAGCAATTAAGCTTGTGTATTTCTTTATGTTTTGTGTGTTCGTAGTCCGAGCTTGAGAACCGGGAGCTTACATGCTCCACCCTTAGTGGCGGCATCATAGGTAAGTCCTATACAGGTAATTTTTGATAAGGACAATTTTACCTTATGACAGTTGCTTCAAACATAATGTGTACACATCATTTCCACCATATGAAAGCTTCTTCACAGTCATCGTTTCCATTATATTTATCACACTTATTAAATGTAATTTTAATTTTATTATTAGACAAATATACAGATATGTAACGGGAATTATGCCAAACATTTAATTAAAAATATTTGATTTCTAGAAATGTTTGAAAAGTACAAATGCATCAAAATATTAAATTTGCATTTATTAGGATTCTGCCATAGTTTACCTTCATTATCTACACTATGTGTTATCAGAAAAATTTTCATCTCAGAGACATTGCGAGTAATATTTTTCTAAATAATGTGAATCATTAAAAACGAAAATGTATTCAAGATTAATATTTTAATATTTTTAGAGATAACAAGGAAAATGAAATACTCTGATTTATATTTAAATTTTATTTAAATTGCATTTAGTGCAGTATTATTGTTAAAATATACTGCTCTTATTTCAGTAGAGGCAAAGAAAGTTATCGTACTAAGATTTAACAGTTTTCTTTACACGTTACAAATAATGCATAGATTGTTTCTAAGAACAGCAAATGTATTAGAAATACATTTAAGAAAATGGGGCGCTGGCGAAACAATTTCACGTTCTCTGAAAATAGCCTATTAACCAGTGATAGTGGCCACTTGTGTAAAGGCGATTTTTTTTTTAATAAAATATCCGATACAAAGCTTTTCGACCATTTTCTTAACTATTACAGGAACTACACAGATATATATTGAGTAAAATCATTTGGAGTAAAGATTTATAATAAACATTTAACTACAAGAATGTGTCTGTAAATTACATTAATTTAATTTACAGATTTTAATTTATAATGTATTATTATTATTATTAATATTATTATTAATTTTAATACCAAAAATACAGAAACTGAACCCTTTATGCCATAATTTTTCAGAAACCCCTATTCAAACAGAAATCGAGTAAAGGGATTGAATATGTCATATTGATATCAAAATAATTTAAAAGCATGAATTCTACTACCACGTAAACAAGGTTTCCAGGAATCTGCGTAAACAAGGTGTGAGACCATTAGGCACCATTTTCACATTTAGTATTTTCTACCAAACATAGGTAGCATACAAGTGACGTCACTTTCGACAGTCTTGGTCCAGAAAGTTTATGACCCAAATAGATCCATATCATCGAAATTACGAGGGTGACTTGGGCATAAACAATGCTCCTGGCCAGAACATACAGGAGTTGCATCAGATCCAAAGGAGTCAATCTACGTGAGTGCAACGTCACACTAAAGAAGAAAGCCAATGGAAGTAAGAGGATGGCAGCGAGGGAGTGTTGAACCCCGAAGCCAAAATACACTGTTGCTAGCAAGGTAATATCAACGCTAAAAAGAAAAGCAAGATGAAGTGAGATCAGCACATCGCAGAGAAGTCAGATCAGTTTTTCCAGAGATTGGTGACAGTGAAGCCGACAGAAAGTCGTGAGTGCCAAGACGAGATACCGTTTTTCCTGAAATGTGATGTTGAAATAAAAGTACAGTGACGAGAAAGAATATGATGCTAATACAAAATGTAAAGAATTAGGCAAAAACACCGATATCAAAGGTATATGTGCCTACTTTATATAACTCGGATCGAGTACGAGATCTGTCAAGTAAATGTCAATAAAATTGTATCACATGCAACCCTCGCCTTCTTTAATTATGTAGTAAATAGTTTACGAAGATGTTTAGATAATTTATTACTGATCATAAATTGTGATTTTAATAAATGTTAATATCTAAAGATTGGTATTTCATGAGTACAGTATTTATTGATAGATATGGTGAGTGTTCTCGTACTTGGTAAAATTGGTGGGTTACTACGGCCATTGTTTAGCAATTTCAAATATTACTATATACCCTAATTAATCCTTCATCCCACTAGATTTCTAAGAATATATGTAAACAAGATATCCAGTATTTCCAAGGCCCGTAGTTCAAATATGACCAATAAGTTAGCTCAGTAATGTTTATGTTCAGATGACTGACTGTAACAGCCCGAAATCCATAGGTGATCTTTAAATATATTAATTTAAAATTACAATACGAAAAGCTAGCTTGAACTTAAGATTGGTGTAATTAAACTTTTATCTGAAGGTATTTTCTGCGACAAACATAAAGAGAATTGATTTATTTTTTATAAAAACGTTAAAGAAAACAAACGTTGACAACTAAAAGGTTTCACGTGGATTTATATCTGTTCCACATATGCGTATGGAAAATCTAAAATATCAATAAATAAAACCAGTGTATAGAAGAGCGCACTGATGAACATTTGCGAAGTAAGTTTATATTCAGAAGCACACATTTTAAGCCTCTTATAAATGAAAAAAAAAAAAAAACATCTACAAAAGCAACAGCAATTTTATTTGTCTCATTTATGCCATTTGAAAATCTGAATCATTTTCATTTATGATTTGAAAATCTTGGAATGCATAGCAATTTTTTATTTAAAATTATGTATATTTATTTTATCACATAATTTCATTACTTTCTGTTAATTATGTTATATATAAGATTCAGGTATTACAATCTTAAATTATTACGTCCCACAGACGGTTTGAAAATATTTGTTTGACGCATGATTCGAAAAGTTTAGAGAGAGCTGACCTAAATTATAAAATCAACACTGTAAAAAGTGTCCATGAGCTTTCTTAGCTAAAAATAAAAAGTTGGAAAACTCAGATGTTTTCTCCTAAGAAACACAAATGATTCCATAACTGTCAAAATTGTTCATTGGGTATTTGCTAGGACAACAAGCCCTTATCATTCTACACATATTGGACTTTCAATGAATTGCGAAAGCCACATGGAACCAATATATTATTTCTATTGAGCTCAATACCATAGGATTCAGGTTTGAATTTCACACGGAGATTGGTAGCCTTATATATGCATTCACACTCATTGTTATTGCTAATTAACTTTAAACTGTAGCTAATGATCAAATTATATATCTCTAAGTGAGTATATACACGTGGAATGCCGATAATAAAAGGATATTGAGCTTAAAATGTGTAAATCTGCTTGTTGGAAATATCAAAGAATGCTCCTTTAAACGAGTTTTAAACGGAATCCGTTTCTTACTATTCCCATTTTCACACTTTTTTAAAGAATCGTTAAAAGGTGCACATTGAATACCTAATTTATTTAAAATTTTCATATCTCAAAAATTAACTGCAAATCGATCTTACAAATGGGTCAGAATCTAAATGCATCATTTAACACTCAAAACAAAAATTTTGTTTAGGATTTCATTTGGTTTTCTGCGGCAATTAAATTAAAACTATTGATGATTGGAGATATTATATTTGAACTTTCGCACCGGAAGATTTGAAGGAGATTTTGTCCTGTATTAATTTTGCCATAACTGGAGGGATGCGCACAGAAGAGTGCATCTGCACTTGCTTTCGCAGAAATACCCTTTTAAACACTTTCTAACATAGTTGAAAAGTGTTTCTGAACTTGTTCATTCTGTCTGTCTGTCTGACCGTTCGCACGATAACTGTCGTAAAACTGACGTTATCAAAATGGAATTTTAGTCTGTTGTTGAGACTGTCCTTGGGACATATGGGAATGTAAATGAATAATGTGCCCAAATTAGTTTTGCATTGAACCGGGCTTGAAAAAGTGAAATACATCGAACCCTATGGGACCTAAATTTTCAAACATTTTTAAGAGAAGATAAAATTCACAAATTACTTTAAAAATGTTAAGAAACATTCAAATTATCCCATAAAATATATAAAAAAATTAGAGCAAAATATGTTCAGTAATTTTTTAATTAAAAATTAAACTAATAATTATACCCATATTATATCATGAGATCACATGTCCCACTTCAAAATAAAATATGACATTCATATTTTTTGCCAGTGTAAAAATCGTGATTTTTAAAGTTCTTTTAAATTTATATTTAGTGTTGTATCCGTTCTAAAACCACTTTATGTTTCCGTATTTTCTGTGCATCTATATTCTCTGCCAACGCAATTACAATAATTTTTAGTTTAAATGATCATCAAATTTTAATTATTTTTACAACGAAGCCTAATTTCAATGGATGCAGAATTAAACAAATGATTGTAAGATGAGTTGTATAAGAATTGCTGAATTTCTTTCAAGCAAAATTACTTACCTCTGTAATCTGTACTAAAAGTGATATGAATGAAACATGATTACTTTTACATTGAGAGCCAGAGGATTTACAATTCGATGACGTCATTTGAATAATGTTCATTTTTTCCCTTGAAGTTTTAAGGTTTCAAATATAATAAATCACTGTAGTACTGTGATAATTTAAAATATATCAGCGATAAATGTATCGCATTTCAGAGACCTTTGAATAAAACTGCATTTTAGTTGAAAAGTGTTTCATAATCAGTGCTTTATGAATGATTGTTCTTTCTTGTTTAAATAAATCTCATTTTTCAATTTTTAAGCTATGATCGCGATTTTTAAACTTAACTACAGATATTTCAAAGAAAGCTAAGGAGTAGAATTTTCAAAACAGTCGATAATATCGTTTATACAGATATTTCAAACTTCGCGGGAAACAACGAGTTTTTCAAAAATCCGACTGATTAATTTTTGAAAGCGTGTCAAAAAGAATTATTTAAAGCACAGTTGTTTAGCGGGTACTTTTAATTAATTTTATATTTTTTAGTTGCTTGAAAGCGTGATTGATAAAATTATTTACTGCTAAAAATAGTGATCACAGATACCGAGCCCCACCCCCTCCCCCCGTCTAGTGATATTATAAATAAATAATGATATTATATACCTCATGTTGTATTATACAATATCTGAATTATGCTAGGATGTTTCAAAATTAATGTACGACTGAATATCACTTTAAAGATTGATAGTAGTTCCATGGTTCTAATTTAAGCATTAATTTAGGTAGATAATATCATATACAAATTCAGATTAACTAACGCCTTTTTGACATAAAGAACAAACATAAATTTTATGCAGGTTTCCCAGATAAATGGTTGGAATTATAAAATGTTTTCCAGAGCCCAATTAGTCAAACCACTAAACGTTTCATTGTCATACAATCAAAATAATCTGATATTTTATAAAAATTTTCGGTGTGTAACTGATGATTATATAAAACTTTTGGGTATGCTTGGAAGTTTTCTAATGGAAATTTTATCTAAAAAAATCCAACTTCTGTTTAACCTCTGAAATCTATGTTTTCTTCATTCTTTGGGATCAGGTCAAAGTGATTTGAGTCTTGGCAACATTTTCGTGTCAATTTTGTATATTTAAGAACCATATTTTTAATCAGAAGATTTTATATGAAAAAAAAAACAATTTGTTAATTGGTACATTTTTTGCAACCGAGCCCATTTGAGTAGAGAGCCCGTATAAAAAGTAGTTGTTTACTGAAAATTTTTACATAATCTTATTTGAAACATGTCTTAAATTACAATCAAAAGTCTGCTACCAATCACTACAAATATATCACACGAGAACGTCTGCGTTCTCGTTGGACAAGCTCACGGCATTATTTAGCTCCCAGCAAGCAACGTCCCTAAAATTGAAGGGAGACAACGTTCATGTTATTGTTGAGACCCAGACCGTCCGACCTACCAGAAGGTGTAAGGTAACTGTTTGGACGGCCGGGAAGTGCCACACAATTTAGACCGGAACCCAGTGGGGGAGCCATCCACAGGGACCGTACCCTCCTTCACCTACCGCCAACCTCTCGGAAGAACTTACGGACCCACATGTTTAACGTGATCGTACTCCACATGGACACGGTAGCTGTTGTGGCAGCTTGCAAATCCAGCGCGCAAACCACCGGGCAACTGCGCCCGAAATGTGCCAACAGCACGCGGTGTTCCCAGGTAGTCACCCACCCAAGTACTAACCGCGCCCGATGCTACTTGACTTCGGTGATCTAACGAGAACCGGTGTTTTCAGCACGGTAGGGCGTTAGCTCTGACAACGTTCATGTTGATGAGACCCAGACCGTCCGACCTACCAGAAAGGCGTAAGGAAAACGTTTGGACGGCCGGGAAGTGCCACCCAATTTAGACCGGAACCCAGTGGGGGAGGCATCCACAGGGACCGTTCCCTCCTTACCCTACCACCAACCTCTCGGAATGACTTACGGACCCACATGTTTAACGTGATCGTACTCCGCATGGACACGGCGGCAGTTGTGGCAGCGTGCAAATCCAACGCGCAAACCACCAGGCTACATCGCCCGAAATATGCCAACAGCATGCAGTGTTCCCAGGTGGTCATCCACCTAAGTACTAACCGCGCTCGATGCTTCTTGACTTTGGTGATCTAACGAGAAATGGTGGTTTCAGCACGGTGGGCCGTTGACTTGACAACGTTCATGTTGTCATTGCCCTTTGTCTTGCAATCCTTTTAAAACAGACTGTATATAGCGTAGGCATTGTTGTCATTTTTTATATTCATACTGCATTTTCTTTCATATATCAATATTTAAAACATGCTTGGACAACAGCATGACGTTATACTGAGGCTTGAGGGATGGAGTTAGATCTTCGAACTGTACATTAAAAAATAAGTGATCTTTTAAACAAGCCACCGGTATTGGACATAAAATGTTGTATATGGTTAGACAATAAAATTTCAAATTTTGATAGTACCTTTTATATCAGATATAATTTTTCATTTATCATTACTAAATTTTAAAATGGGTTAAATTAAATTTGGAATTTTTTATGGCATGAATTATTATGCAAAATATGTTTTTAAGATAAGTGGTATGAATACAATATATTACCTTTATTTTAAATCATTATTTATGGGGGAACCCAGAATAAAAGGAGTGTTTTCAAAATGCACTATTGTTTAGAAGTCTTTAAAACAATTCCGGTAATTATACAGATTGAATATTTATTTAGAAATATTTTCCTCTCCAAAATATGAAGTTCATTTTTTTATTTAATGACTTCATTATTGAGTGGAATCTAGCATTAAATTGTTTCTGAATAATAAGTAAATTTGAATGAATGTTAAAATTTTCAAATTAAAATTAACTTGTAGTTCAAGTTTTACGACCTTTTTCAACTTGAATGAAATATCGTTTAAAAGCATTTTGCTTTATGCATTCTCTAAAATATAATAAATATATAAAAGGTATGTATAATCAGAATATAAGATATAGTCAGAATTTCAAACATATTAAGGTAAACATAGGTAAAAATTTATGAGAAAAAAACACGTTTGACCTTCCTTACACAACAGTGTCGCACGGGAAATCTATATAAATAAAATTGTAAATCTGTCTGTTTAAGTGTTTATTTGTGTGTTTATTTGTCTCATCATTAGAGGAGAACGGCTACACCGAAATAGATGACATTTTCTAGGTAGATATTTTATAGACTCAATTAAATTCAGTCTACGTTTTGCTAGATATTATCTAAAATAGAACAACTGAACCTTTTATAGAGAAAGCATTATACAGACGATATTTATACCACGCATTTTTTGAAGAAAATAATAACATGTCGCTTGGCAACGGATTTCAATCCAATGTATTTATGCGGCAGACGAGTTTTATTAAATATTTTCCGATTTAATTAATAAAGATATTCATAGTGGCTCCCAAAAGTATCCGTACACTTTAAAAATTTGTAGAAAAAACGCTGTCGCCTGGAATTGAATTCGCATATAAAGTTCGATATTTTTTCATATCATCGTCATGGGATTTTGAATAAAACCTAACATTTTTTTAAATATTGACTCAATTTTTTATATAAAAATGAAAATGCAAGGAGGCAGAGAAAGAGCAAGTCACAAAAGTGATCGTACAACGAAACATTTTCGGATAAATTCATAAATAAAATTATTGTCTGTAGTTTTTTTTTCATTTTTGCATTGTGGTGACATTTAAAAAATTGTATGGCTTTACTCTTTTCTTGATTACTTCATATCATTTATAGTATTATTTAAAAATGCCTCGTAGTGGTAAGGAAACAACAAACATCACTCAAAAATTGATTATTTTTCATCATAGTAGCGGTAAATCAGTTCGTAATATCACTAAATTAGCATATTTATCCCATTCAATGGTGCAGTATGTGATAAAACGCTTTAAAGAAGAAAATCGGATCGAAAATAAGATCAGAAAAGGCCGGCTGGCAAAGTTAACTCAGTGTGATCAGAGATTTGTAGTTAGAAAATTTGAGAAAAATCCACGTTTGACTGCTGTAAAAATTCCTACAGAATTTACTGAAAAAAATTCTACTTCAATTTCACCTGAAACTGATCGACGAGTTCTCAGATCAGCTAGGTTACATGGGCGTTCTGCCCGAAGAAAAATTTTTGTGTGAAAAATAGAAAGCTTTGGCTTTTCTTAGCAAAATCAATGATGTATGAGCCCGAAAAGTATTGGAATCATGTCTTATTTGAACATGAAAGCAAATTTAACATTTTTGATTCCGATGGGTGTATAATTGTATGAAGAAGAAAAAATGATGAACTGAATCCCAAGAACTTAGTTGGAACAGTAAATCATGGCGATAGAGGTGTCCTTGTGTGGAGGTGCATGTCAGCATCAAGATTAGGCAATTTGGTATTTATTGTTGGCGTAATGAATTGCGCTCTTTATTTAAATATTTTAAAAGGTAATTTAAAATTAACAGCCCATGTGGGTATTGGAAACAACTTTGTTTTTTTATCAAGATAACGATCCTAAGCATACGGCTCTCAATGTTCGCCTCTGGTGTCTCCATTATTGTCCACAATTTTTTTTTTTTTTTTTTTTTTTTTTTTCCAAATGTCCAGGCACTTTGATCTTCGTCATTCGCCTGTATTACAGCGGCCAGACTGTGAACCATTTAGCATTCCATTGACGTTGCCCCAGGTGCACCAGAGGGGGGGGATGATATTGCACCCACAACACAAACATCCATGCCTTACGTGGGGATTAAACCCCCAACGTGGCGGTCGAGCAATTGCTACGGAAACGTTTGCCTTGTCCACAATTTCTGAAAACTCCACCTCAGTTGGCGATTTTAAACCCAATAGAACAAACACATTTGGAGATAAATGTAGGTTATAGAACGAAGACACGACAATAAAATGAAAAGCAAACTAAAAGCAGTAACGATCGGATAATGGAGGAACATTGATGCAGAAATTACAAAAAAACTAATAAACTCTATTCACAGACGTATATTTTAAAAGTTTTTGTGGATACCAGAGGATATCCTATGAATATACCGAAATATTACAATATTTACTGTAAGTAGAGATCTTTTTTAAATGGTACGAATTAAAGACTATTGTGACGTAACTTTTTGGTTATTTTCTGATCATTAATTTTTCAAAAGAAAAAAAAAGGTTTACCATGTTTTTAAAACATTTTATGTAGCTTTTTTAAAAAGAAGTTATAGATATTATTAAAAAATTCCCATTCCGAAATATTAATTTTTATTAATGGATGGAGCAGTATTTCATTGAAATTCGTAAGTGTACGAACACTTTTGGGATCCACTGAATATGAAATAAATTTAATCGATATTGCATTTTTGACTAGATTATATCAATTACGGTTTCCGAATTTAAACATTATTATTATTGATATTTTCGCATTATAGATTCGGAGACTATTGATATTTTCAATTTAGTACGTCATTGTTTTATTTCGCAAAAATTTTTGTAACTCATATATTGTACGTTGTACGAGTAATCTTCTACAAATACACGGGTATATCTTCTAATCTACGAGAATGCAAGTAGCACAGTGTATTAAGACATGTAAGTACGGGTAATTAAAGATTAAGGAGATTACTGATATTTTCAGCTTATTGCGTCATCTGTTTTATTTCGGCAAATATTTTAAAAACTCGTATGTTGTAGTATGTATAAGCATTCACAATACACGGGTATATCTTCTAATATTAGCATATACAGGTAGTACGTGTTCTATACAATTTTAGTGCTTTTATTTTGAATATATTGATTCAATTTCATATATTTTGTACATTTGTTTTGAAACGGGACCAGAATGTTTTATTCTTTAGATCAGCTCTTGAAGGTAATTTTGTACAGCGAGAGTAGAGATTCTTAAACTTATTTTCATAATTGATAATTTCATAGAAAATTGTAACATTTAAATAATACACCAGATTATCCACAATCCTGATCTTCTTCATAATCATCTTATCTGCACATTTTTAAATGTATAACTCAAATAACTTTATGCACACATAAGTGGCGTAATTCAACTGAAGAAACCGCGGTGTTGAGATATTTGAGTAAATACATTTGTGGTTTAGAAATTTGTAACATTTAAATAATACACCGCATAGTCAAGGTGAAAAATATTCAATCCCATACTTCATATATTACAAAAAACTGATATATTTCAAACAACTGAGATGAATATTTACTTAATACTTTATATTAGCATCCAATTTCATTTTTAAAATTTGAGATGCATTGATTATGCATATATATACTATGTTGCAATATATATATATGTATATATATATATATATATATTTAATCTGAAACAGGCATTTGTCTGGGTTAATTAGAATTAAATACTCAGACCTGAAGAGGAATTTAATTCTGATTAATCATCGAATTTGGGAAGGTTCTGTTCTTTTCTCTTATCGGCATTATGGCCGTGAATTTGCTTCTATGGTGATGTTAATATAACTTGAATTGTATTTTTATTATTTTTTATTTTTACATAATTCTTATTATTACATTTCAAATATATATATATATATATATATATATATATATGCACTAGTAAAATGTTGGGCTACAGCCGAGAAACTCGGCATGCAAATATCGATTTGAATGTTATTCAAATGGCCAATCCGCCAGCGCTAATGATGTTATAGGGTTCATGCAAATGCGAATGAAAACGACACATCGTGCAGCATTTAAAATGACCGGTGTTCAAATTGACGATCAATAGGAACTTCTGTATCTACTTTCATAATGCGCGTTGTATACAATTATGCCTTTGAGATTAACGATGCTACGAATAATTTTCGGATTTAGAGAGAGGTCGCATCCTAGGCCTAAGGGAAGCTGCTTGGTCCTACAGACGCATCAACCGCTATCTTTGTCGGAGTGATATGATAGTTGCATGCAATTGCTCGAGATGATCGAGCAACCAGTAGATGAGCCACTTTCACACCAATGGTACATTGTCTAGAAGGAATAGTGTGCCGACCGCCTATACCTCCCAATGCTGGGAGATGTGTCCTGAAAAGCCGCCACCGCCAGATGGCGTTGGTCTCGAATAAGCGGTGAAAAGCGGAGGAGTTAACATTCAAAGTAATGGGAATTTATTGTAAATGAAATGACTGATATCTTTCGAAATAACCGAAGAATTTGTGTAAAATTTGGTGTGATTATTGTAAGTGCTATACATAAAAAGTCATTTGATTTCTTAGAGATTGTGCTGGGGATATATTCGTATTCTTAAAATTTTATTTAACTTGATCTGGTATTCGTTCAAACCTTTGAGATCCAAAATAATCGGGTTTATTTATCACAGTAATGCGAAATTCGTTATGACGTTTTCTCTTGTGGTATATTTCAGTAGTTCTTTCGATTTTGAAGCTTATCGGGATAGCCCGTCCTGGACCCGGCATAGGACTTTACCTGGTGTTTGAGAATAACTCGAAAATCAGAGAAAGTAAGAAAGCCATGTAAACCTAAAAAAAAATGTATGATAATGTCTAGCAGATATTTTGTTTTAAATCATATGTTCGGCTACAGGGGAAAATGCCTGGGGGTGGCCCTGTGAATTTCGAAGAAAAACATGAAACACCATTGCCGCTTGAACATTAGAACAAGGTGGGGGCTGCCTACAAGTGATGTCTTCTTTGTACGGTGACAGATGGCGCTGATACGAATTTCGATTGAGAGTGGACATGTAATCGACCGCTATTTTATTTCGACAGGCGTGTCTCCTTTACACACGTTTCCGCAAATTGCCACATCTCTTACACGAACAATGCTCAAAAGATCCGCAAATCAGCGGGGGCTCTGGAAATGGGTAGAACACCAGGAAAGAGCATTTTGTACTGCCTTCAGGGTGGCCTCTGGATACAATAAGAAATATCTCATTAGCACATTGCTCATCTGAGATCTAATCTGTTTTTACTAAGAATCGTCACATGTACAATATTCTTTTTCGTTCATAATCTGCGAATGTCAGCATCCAAAAATCCCGTCAAAAGACTTCTTTGTATTATACTATGTAGTGCGAATCACTATATTACTATGAATCTTTAAAATACACCGTGGACTGGTTTCGCATTATTTAATTCTCTTACATATAAGCGTAGCCAAGATCTAGGATAAGAGTGGGGGGTCGACGATCGAATATGGGTTTGAACAATAGTACAAAATACTTTTTCAAATATCATTCCTAAGGAGAACTAATGTAATTGTTTAATTGTTTGGTAAATGATAATTTTTCTCTGATTTTCGAGTTATTTTCCATGCATTCCTAAGGCATTCCTAATGCATTCCTAAGTTTAAAATCCAAAGAATTAAAATATATCCCAAAAGAGAATAATTTACTAAATTTAGATATTCTAGTTGCACGGTTTTCAATCGGGCTAGCCTGTTAAGGTTTTAAATCCAATAAGCTAAGATATACAGCAAACAACAATAACATTTTAAACTTGGAACTTTCAGATGTTCCGGTTCTAGAGTTATTCCCCCAAGAAACTGAATTTCTAAGGCGGGCCCAAAACGAGTTCGCCCGATACGGTTCAAAATCGAAGAAATTAAAATATTCCCCAAAAGATAAGGATGTACTAAACTTATATTTTCTAGTTGTCCCGATTTTCCAATTAATCTAAAAAAAACGGGTCCATTCGTATGTCGGGCCCAAGACGGGTTACCCCGATAAAGTTCAAATCCGAAGAAACTTAAATATACCGCAAAAGCCAACGACATGTTAAACTTGGAATTTTCAGCTATTGCGGTTCTCGAGTTATTCTTCAAAAACGAATGCATTCTTCAGCGGAACCAAGGCGGGCTAGCCCGATGGGGTTTAAAATCTAAATTGAAATCCATCCAAACGGAAACGATATACTAAATTTGCATTTTTTAGCTACTCCGTGTGATTGAGTTATTCTTGAAAAGCGAGTAAATTTCTATGGCGGACCAAGACGGGCTATCCTGATAAGGTAAGAAATGCGATGAAATATAATATACCACAAAGGACAATGATGTATTGAATTTAGACATTCTAAATGCTCCGAATTTTGAGTTATTCTCAAAAAATGATATATTCCTCTTGTTGGGCTCAGGACGGGCTAGCCCGATGGGGTTCAAAATCTAAATTGAAATCCATCCAAAAGGACATGATATACTAAATCTACATTTTTAGCTACTCCGTTTGATCGAGTTAACCTTGAAAAACGAGTAAATTTCTATGGCGGGCCAAGACGGGCTAGCCCGATAACGTTCGAAATGCGATGAGCGATGAAATATACTATACCACAAAGGACAATGGTATATTAAATTTAGAAATTCTAGACGCTCCGAATTTTGAGTTATTTTCAAAAAACGATATATTCCTCTTGTTGGGCTCTGGACGGGCTAGCCCGTTAAGATTTTTAATCCAAAGTGTTAAAATATACAGCAAATGACAAGGATATGCTAAACTTCAAATTTTTTGATACACCTGCTTTCGAATTATACCAATAACAAGTAAAGTCATATGGCGGGCCCAGGACGGGCTGGTCCGTTAAGCTTCAAAATCGAAAGAACTGAAATGTGCCTCTAGAGAAAACGTCATACCGAATTTCACGTTACAGTGATGAATGAACTTGGTTATTTTGGATCTCAAATGTTGGAACGACTACAGATAAAGTTAAATAAAATTTTAAAAATAAAAATATTTCCCTGGATCAAGCTCTCTGAAAATCAAATGACTTTTTATGTATACCACTTGCAATAATTACACCAAATTTCAGACAAATTCCTCAAATATTTTCAAAGATATCGGTCGTTTCATTTGCATTAAATTCCCATTAGTTTCAATGTTAACTCCTCCGCTTTTAACCGCTTATTCGAGACCAACGCCGTCTGGCGGAGGCTGTTTTTAAGGAACCTGTTTTTCGCCTCGGTCGGCACACTATCCCTTCTAGGCACTGCACCAATGGAGTCGATATTAGTCATTCGAAGGCATTTACCGAACTGTCACCACCTGTATCAAAGGCCGAAGATTGGATTAGGAGTCGACGTCCATTAAGCTGCATACCACTGACGCCTCTGCATAGACAGATCAGACGAGATTGATTCTGAACTCGATATGCCTGGACAGTGACAGATTTGAAGCATGTTATCTTTAACGAAAAATTCCGCTTCTCTTTTGATGCTGATGACCACCATATATGAGTGTAGAGGATATGGTAACGTTTCGATCCTGCATTTGTTGCCTAGCGCCACTTCTATCACACTTAGTGTGACAGTCAGTTGGGGAACCATCTTGTGGAACAATTAATCTCTAGCTGTGCTACAAGCCAAGCTGACTGTTCGATTGCACGTCGGCGACATTCTGCAGCCGATTTTACTGCCTATGCTGTCAAGTTACCGAGGTTTCATTTACCAACAAGACGACGCTGGACTACATACTTCACGACTTTCTCAATGATGTCTTCAAGGATTTAATGCCCTACCATGGCCATCTAGGTTCTCAGATCTATCAACAATAGAACACGTCTGGATAGGACTGTAATGATAACTTTATCATAATTCCACTGACTTATATGATCAGTTGCAACATCTGTGGCTGAATCTGAGAATAATAATATAATATATGGGAATAATAATATAATTTTTATTCAGAGATAAAAATAAACACCTCAACTTACTAGAAAATGTGATTAAAATATAATCCTTCATGTATTACATAATAAAGAACTGACTTTTAAATGAAAGGCGCATATTTAGGCAGTTGTTACTACATCAGAATATTCTCAATTCGCTTTTTTGTGTTTAAAAAACCACTTTGGCGTAAATTGCGAAGAGGATTCACGGACGTAAATTACTCTATAAAAGAATCTTTCCATTGTATAAGTCTTATGAGAATCATAAATTTCCATCTAAAATATTCTGCATCCGGAAACAAAGGAGTATTTTCATCCAGCCTCAATTGAGAAATTGCGGTCATTATACAGATTGGCTTCTGTTTTCTTTTCCCTCTGCATTTACCTTAAGCGTATGGATAGCAATTTGCATTTATTGACTGCGTTATGGGGTGGAAAATAGAATTTCTTGATTCTTTGTTTTTTTAAATTATATAAAAACACAATAAAGAAATTTTCGGAAGTAATGAAGTATTTAAGGTTTAGAAAATAATGAGGTACTTACCTTTTTAAGCAGTTCGCTTCTTTGATAGAGTGTTCCTAGATGCTATATTTTATTACTTCCGTTAAGAAAATAAATTTTAGGAAGAATTTATTAAAAAACATATTCAAATACGATTGAGAAATTTAAATTATATTTCTATTGGTATTAAACATTTTAATATTCAAGAACAAGAATAGATGGTTTCTTTTTTCGGTGTTTGTATATCTCTGGTTTATTCAAATGTGTGTTTAAAGAAAACTTAATTTCAGATATTTGAATTTCATAGTATTTCAAGGTTAAAAGGTAAGTATCTCAATGTATTACACACACACACACAATAATTTTATTTATATTTAAACTTGTAATTGTATAATAAAAAGCCTTTTAAAATAACTTCTTTCCCTAAAAATTAATATAAATATGGTAGATTTTAAAGCTGAATTTGATAGCACTATAAAAAAGTGTTTAATATGAACAAGAAAGGTCAATCATGCATTAAGTATTGATTATGAGACATTTTCCAACTTCAATGCAATTTTATATAAACATCTCTGAAATGAGATACATTCCTTGGTAATATTTTTTTTAAATTATCATAATACTACAATAATTCATTATATTTGAAAACATCGAAAACAAATGAACTTTATTCAAATGACGTCATTGAAATATAAATCGTCTCTCTATAAAAGCAGCATTTCATTCATAAATATTTTTCCAATCGTTTCATTCATTATAATACTATAAAAATTTGCTTTATTTAAAAATTTGAAAAATTGTTATCTACCATATTTATTTTAACATGTGAAACATCTCTTACATATAAATAATTCAACACGTAGAAATATATTTATTACATAATATGTCGCTTTTTTCTTTCTGGAGGATATAGTAAGAGTCAGAATTTAATTGAATTTGTTTTTTCCCTATATTAATAATTTTATTTAAAAAAATACTTAACATATTTTACTGAAAATGTTTTATATATTTTATGGGATAATTTAAATATTTTCTAAAATTTTCGAAGCAATTTGCGAGTTTTAAATTCGCTTAAAAAATGTTTGAAAAATTGGATCCCATAGGGTTCAATGTATTTCATTTTTTCAACCCGGGTTCAATCCAAAACTATTTGGGTGATGTTATTCATTTATATTCCCATAGGTCTCACCACAGACTGTCTGAACAACATACAAAAATATCATTTTGATAAAGTCATTTTTACGGCGGTTATCTTGCTAACGGACAGACAGACAGACAGAATGCACAAAGTCATAAACACTTTTCAACTATGTTGTGAAGTGTTAAAAATAAAAACTCATTCACGTTTAATCTAAAATGCTATACCATTCATCATTATAAAGTATATTTAAAAAAATTATGAAAAATGACCAATTGAAGCACCAATCACCTGTTGACGGGAAGACATTCTATAGTATTTAGTTTTACTGAGAGGAATATATTTTATTCTATAGCTAACTTTTGTCTCAGATTGCTAATTTTTGGAAAATTTATTTTTCTATATTATTTTATTTTATTTTATTTTATTTCATTACTTGCTATTTTGTTTACATTACGTGACTAACAAATGTATTTTACTTTCTATATTATTAACACTTTCCAACATACTTGTTAAGTGTTAATGCCTTTGTTTATTCTCCCTGGCTGTCTGTCCGTCCGTTCGCACCATAGCTGCCGTAAAAATAACTTCATCAAAATGAAATTTTAGTATGTCTTTTAGACGGAATGTGGGACATATTGGAAAGAAAACGAATAATATCAATCAGTTAGCTTCGGATTTAACCCGGATTGAAAAAATTACATACATTGAACCCTACGGGACCTACTTTTTCAAATATTTTTAAGCGCTGTTAAAATTTACAAATTGCTTTGAAAATTTTAGGTAATATTCAAATTATCACATAAAAAGTAGAAAAAATATTTCAGCAATATATGTTAGGTAGTTTTTTAAATAAAAATTGAAATACGAATTACACCGATACTATATGAAGATATCACGTGACTCATCCCAAAATAAAAAATATGATGTGGGCAGCACCTGATAAGAATTACACCCATACTATATGAAGATATCACGTGACTCGTCCCAAAATAAAAAATATGATGTGGGCAGCACCTTCTAAGAATTGCACCCATACTATATGAAGATATCAAGTGATTCGTCCCAAAATAAAAAATATGATGTGGGCAGCACCTGACTGTCTTTATATAATACAATGAATTTCCTTCTTTAATTGTAAAAAAGTGATGAAAAAACCACGGCACAGAGTTTGTAACATCAAATTGTACATACGGCGCTTTTCCGGATGACAAAATGTAAAATTATTTCGTATCCAATTAATTTACATTTTAGTCAACTCCAAATTATCAATTATCAATTTTGATATTAACCTCAATAAGCAATAATATATATATATATATATATATTTAAATATTTTAATAATAAATTCATCAATTAGGCGGCATTTTCATTCTTGGAGTTATTTTTGAAATTTTGACGATATTTTCGTCAATGTAGGGCTGAATATCGCCAAGTTGGTGATATTTAGAAGAACATTTCTTTTATAATAGAAGGTATTCCCATCATATGACGGAATCAAAAATTTAATAAACATTGCATCCCATTTGACATTATTTTTATCCATTTGATGACATTTTTATCAATTTGATAGCATTTTTATAAATTTGGCAACAGTTTCGCCAATTTGGCAGCATTATAAAAATTCGCCAAGTTGGCAATATGCGGCCAAAATTTGTCGCAAGAATTCCACCAAGCGTTACAGACTTTGTAAAAGGTTATTCGTATGTTCTTTCCAAAATATTGAATTTTCCTCAATTAGTTGTCATTTTCATTGATTTAGCGTCACTCTTATCAATTTGGAGACATTTTTTTTATCAATTTGGGGATATTTTTATCAATTTATATACTTTTTACAATTGAGCGACATTTAAAAAACTCGCCATGTTGACGATATTCCGCCAAATGTATCGCCAAAATTTCGTCAAGCATTATGGTCCGAGAAATAGGTTATTCTTATAGTAGACTAGCAGCATACCCGTTCTTCGTACGGAGTATATAATATAAAGAAACTTGAAATTCATAATCATGCCCAAATTCTTATAGTATACTAAATGACATGTTTAATCAAAATATTCTGTTAAAATATTTAATATAATGCTCCTAAAAAGAAGTTTAAGAATCTCTGTTCTCGCTATATAAAATTATCTTCATGGACATATCTGAAGAATAAAACATCTTGGACCCCTTATGTAAGCAAATATAAAAAAAAAATATGGAATTGAATCAATATATGCAAAATAAAAGCGTTAAAATTGTATGGGACCCGTACTAATTATATACGCGAATATTAGAAAATATAACCTGTATTAGTAGATTACATGTATAAATTGAAAATACCAATAAACCCGTAATCTTTAAATCTGAAGACAGTCATTTATTCCAATATATGTCAAAATTAAAGTTCTAAAATTATATGGGAAGATATACACGTACTACTTATAATGTCCGATTATTAGTAGAAGATTACCCGTTTTGCAATATGAGTCACAAATGTTTTTTGGTAAAATACAACAGACGACGTAATAAATTGAATATATAATTAATCCCCTTAATCTTCATACCAGAAGACTGTACTTGATTCCAATATATATGCCAATATATGTCAAAATATATGCCAATATACCTGTACTACTTATATTCTCGTAGGTTAGAAGATATACCCGTGCATTCCTAGAAGATTACTCGTACAACGTACAATATGCGTGTGTCAGCAATTTTTGCCGCAATAAAACAATGGCGTAATAACTTAAAAATATCAATAATCCCTGAATCAATAATTCCGGAAAATATCAATAATAATAATGTTTAAACCTGAAGAGTATAATTGATGTTATCCAGTCCGAAATGAAATGGCAATGAAATTTATTTTATATACATATCTTCATTATTCAAATCGGAAAGGATTTAATAAAAATCGTCTGCCGCATAAACACATTGGATTTAAATCCGTTGCTAAGCGACATGATATCATTTGCTTCAAATAAATTGGTAGAAAAAATATCGTCTAAATAGTTATATTTCTATGGAACATTTGGCGACAGTTTCGTCAAATTAGCGACATTTTAAAAAATCGCCAAATTTATCACCAAGTGGGACTGTAGAACTGACAGTTCCACTTTGCGACAAATTGACAAAATATCATCACAATACTATCCCCTAACAAAAAACAATTAATATCATTCATGTAGCGCAATTTTATCAATTTCAAGATATTTTTATAGATTTGAAAACATTTTTATCAATTTGGTGACATTTTAAAAATTCGCTAAATGTATTACTAAGTGGGATGGTTGGTCTGACAGATAAATGCTAACCAAACATCATTTCAGTACTCTCTTCTAACAAAACAAAAAAAAATTTCATTGATATGTAGAAGACCCAAGCCACACGACCTACCCGAAGGTTTATGGCAGCTGTTTGTGTGTCGTTTATATCAATTTGGCGACATTTCCGTCAATTTGGCAAAGTTTAAGAAAAGTTGTCAAATTAGCGATATCCCTCCAAATTCGTAGCTTTGAATTTGCAGATCTGAATGAAACATTCTTATCCCGTTTCAATATACTAAATGAAAACACTACAATTGTATTAGAAGATATACCCGCTCTAATCTTTTTCTGTTTCAACAATCGGCTATATGAATTTATTGGCTAAACACAATATATGAGTTTAGTAGCTAAATACGATATAAGCTTGAAAACTCTTTGCCAAAATAAATGAAATTGATGTACGCGGTCAGCAATTAATATAATTAAAAGAAAAATCAAACCGTCCATTCATAAGATATACTTTTATTTCCATTTATCCATTTATTTATTATTTAAATCGAAAAAAAATAATAAAAACATTAACAAACACATTTAAATTAATTGCGATGCCGAACAACATGATATATCCTCCTAAAATGTTAAAATTTATTAACCACTAAAAGCACACCCGTTATTCGTACGGAGTGTATAATTTAAAGAAACTTAAAGTTCGCAATCATGTGCAAATTCTGTTAAAATATTAAATTTATTGCTCCTAAAGAGAAGTTTAAGAATATATGTTCTCACTTTGCGAAATTATCTTCACGATCAGATCTGAAGAATAAAACATCCTGCCCCCTTTTGTAAGCAAATTTACAGAAGAAAAAATAGGAATTGAATGAATATATGCAACCCCGTACTAATTATATTGTCGCAGATCAGAAAATATGCCAATGTGTTAGTAGAAGATTACCCGTATTACAATATGCGTCTCAAAAATATTTGCCAAAATAAAAGAGATGACGTAATAAATTGAAAACATCAATAATATCCGTACTCTTTATACCAGAAGGTCGTAATTGATTCCAATATATGCCAATATATATCAAAACATATGTCAATATACCTGTACTACTTATATTCTCGTCGATTAAAAGATATACACGTGTATTTGTAAAAGATTCGTACAACATACAATATATGAGTTTAAACAATTTTTGTCATAATAAAATAATTGCATAATAACTTGAAAATATCAATAATCCTTGAATCAATAATCCCCGAAAATATAAATAATAATAATTTTTAAACCTGAAGACCGTAATTGATATTATCCAGTCAAAAATGCTATAAGAAAAATCAAATCGTTCTTTTCTAAAATATATTTTAATATCCATTTATTTATTATTCAAATCCAAAAAATAATTAATTAAATTAACAGACAGATTTAATTTAATTGCGTTTCTGAGTAACATGATATAAGATAGAATCTTATAACATGTTAAATATGTCATGTCTTATAACATAAACTGCGAAATTAAATAACGATTTTGATTTCGCTATACTTCTCATTGTTCCGTAAAAGCTTGTTTTAAATAAACCATGAACCATGGAGATAGATTTCCCCTTTAAATCATGTTTCAAACAATTCATGTTTTCAGAAAGTGACTAATTAACGCAAAAAATCTCCCATCAAACTCAGAGATTAAATTTTAATTCACTTTCAAACGATTTTCAAGCTTTTCGTTTGGATAAACCACGGAGTTAGGGAGTAGAACTCCTGGGAAAAAGTTCCGTTTTTCATTAATATCTCGACAACCCCAGGTCTTAGAAACTCGAAACTTGGACAAAACTTATGGGGGGATATTTCAAGGCTATTCACCAAATTTCATTAAATTCGGTTCAGCCGTTTTTCCGTGACGATGAGACAAACGGAAATTTCGTTTTTTACTAATATCTCGAGAACCACTGGTCGCAGAAACTCAAAATACAGATATAATTTTAAGTGGGGCTATTTCTGGGCTACCCACAAAATTTCATCAAATTCGGTTCAGCCGTTCTCCCGTGATGGTGTGACAAACAGACAGACAGACAGACAGACAGACAGATTTTCATTTTTATTTATATAGATAAGCGACTAATGGCGTCTAAATACAAATACTCAAAGTATCTTCTCTTATAGTAGATTCTTATATTATTTCCAAGATATTGAATTTTCATCAATTTGTTTACATTTACATTGATTTAGAGTCATTTTTATCAATGCAGCAATACTTTCGTCAATTTGGCAACATATAAAAAACTCGCCAAGTTGGCGATAGTCCTCCAAATCCGTCGCAAATGTTTCGCCAAGCATTGTGAATGAAGAAATAGGTTATTCTTATATTAGATAAACGATTAATGGCGTCAAATTAGAATGCTACTCCCCAAAATGTCGTCTCTCGTAAATGGAGCGAGCTAGATCTACGAGAATGATGATAATAAATTTATAGCATATGAACACTGAATACATACATATGAAAATTGAACAGATACATATGAAAATTGAACATATTTTACAATAGTTAAAGTAGTTTATGAATTTTATGTAATTTTTGGATAAATTTACTTGAAAAATGTGCAATATCAAGTAAATTGTCCATGATAGCTTTATCATTTTCTAATGAAGAATTACATAGGAAATGATTCTTTACGTAACTTCATTGAATCTTTTAATACTGTGATGATTTTTTCAAAATTTCATATCAAAATTTAGGTGGGTTCTGAACATTCGACTACGCGTAAAATCAGTATTCTTATTTGAAGATTTTTTAAATTTATACTTACTGTTGCATCCGTCATAAAATCATTTTATTTTTGCCTATTACATTCTGTGCCATCGCAATTACACTATTTTTGATTTTCAATGATCACTAAGCTTTAATTATTCCTATAATGAAGCCTAATTTTAACGTATGCAGGATGTAAATAATCCAAGCAATTGTAAGATGAATTGTATAAGAATAGCTGGATTTTTTTTCATGCAAAATGTAGATCTGGATTCGGAAATATAAGTGATATGAATTAAATATTCATTGATTTTACATAGAGAAGCAGATGCATAATCAAGTAATGCAGAATATAGCATGTTTTTTTATGAAGTTTTAAATTTCCAAGTTTAACAAATTATAGTAGTACTGTAATAATTTAAAAAACCTGATTTGGGCAGCATATGACTTTCCTTATATAATGCAATGCATTTACTCTTTTTACAGTAAAATATAATGTATAAGATCTACGGTACTGTGTTTTTATAGTTAAATTGATCATTTGGCAGTTTTCCGGATGACAACATGTAAAACTGCTTCAATGTACCCAATTAAATTATATACCGTGCAACTCTAAATAAACAATTATCAATATTGATAGCATTCTCAATAAGCGACATATTCCATATATTAAAAAAAGGGAATAATTGATTCATCAGTTATGCGTCATTTTCTTTAATTTAGCGTCATGTTTGCAATTTTGGAGATATTGTCGTCACTCTGGGTGGAAATATCGCGAAGTTTCGTGATATTTTGCTAGATTATTCGCCAAGTTCGTCAAATGCATCACCAAGTGTTATAGACAAACAGAAAGAAGAGCACTTCTTACATACTAGAAGTTATACCTGTCATATGACCAGTCAGAATTTGCGGAACATTACATCCCATTTGGTGTCATTTTTATCAGTTTATCGACATTTTTGTCACTTTGGCAACATTTAAAATAGTCGCTAAGTTGGTAACGGCCTGATAAATTTCTCGTCAAACGTTACGGACTTACGGACGGAGAAATGGGTTATTTTTATAGTCTACTCTTGAACTTTCATCAATTAGTTGTCATTTCATTGATTTAGCGTCGGTTTCATCAATTTATCGGATTTGAATCAATTGGGTGACATTTTTATACATTTGGCAACTTTTAAAAAATCAGCAATTTGGAGATATTCCGACAAATGCTTTACCAAAATGTTGCCAAACATTACGGACGAAAAAACAGATTATTCTTATAGTAGATACATATTCTTCCCAAGATATTGAACTTTCGACAATTAATTGTCATTTTCATTGATTTAGTGTCATTTTTAACAATTTGACGACATTTTCGTTATTTTGGCAACATTTAAAAAAAATTTCCAACTTGGTGACATTTTCCAAATTCGTCGCCAAGCGTAATGACCGAAGAAATAAGTTATTCTTATTGGAGATAAATGACTACTGGCATTCAAAAACATAAGTATTACGCAAAGTATTTTTTTCTCATGAATGGAACGAGCTAGATCCACGAGAATGATGTCACCAAATTTATCGCATGATATTACATATGAAAACATAACATATTTCACAATAGTTAATATTTCTTTTTTAATTTATGTGATTTTTTGATAAATTTATTTGAAAAATGTGCAATATATCGAGAACGGTTTATGCTAGAGTTCTAATATATTATGTCAATCGTTTTCTAAAAAAGAAAATCCTAAAGAAATGTATATTTTTGTAAATTTATTAAAGTTTTTGATTTTTTGTTGATTTTTTCAATATTTGACTCGAAAATTTAGGGGGCTTCTGAACGTTTGATTGCGTTTTCAAACAATATACTTCCAGTATTCAAGGATTGTAATGCTTGTACCAAATTTCATTCGCATAGCCCCATTCGTTCCTGAGATATCGTCTCCACAGATTCACTGACTAACACACACATATATCACCTCAAAAATATTTGATTCGTGCTCAGGGATACTTGAAACGTATTCTCCAGTTGAAAACTCGATATCGAATTTTTGACCCCATCACAATACATTCCTTATACATTATACTCTAAAAGTAAAAATATGAGTGATAAATGTATCGTATTTTTGAGTTATGTAAATTATATTGTATTTTAGTTTGAAAGTATTTCGTAATCATTGCTTTATGCATGATTGATCTTTCTTGTTTATTTTATATGCAATTTAATCAGAAAATGTAGGTATCTTTTATAAAACTATTTTTTCGTATATATGATCGAAACCACGATGGCACACAATTACACGACTTAAATCAAAATTAAATTCTGAAAATACTAAAAATTTGCTAAACAGAATTATTATGTCAAGCATTCATCACATATTTCTTTGTTTTCTAAGATATATTGATTTTTATATGGAATTAAAATATAATGCTGATATAAGAAATTGATAAATTGAAAATATAATTTCTGTAACTTTCACGTATAAGATACAATAAAGCTAATTGCATATTTATCAACAAGAATAATTTCATTAACAAATAAATTAAAAAATAAAATATTTTTTTTTATTTCTGAAGGGGAATTTCAGAATATATGATTGTAGAGTATATAGAGATTTCACATAATTTTATCCCACTTGTTAACTTTTGCAGAACTGTTGTTCTTGTTGAAGAAAAATGCGGAATGGATTCCCTTTATATATTTTATAATTACACAGATGGACAACATTATTTTTTCAAATCAAATCTATGTGTGAATATATCCTTATTATATTTATTTACTAGCCGCCTTTGGCGACCAGCCTGTTCGCTACCCTTGAAAATTCTGACCGTGGCAAACTCGTTGGCGCGACCTACCAGAAAGGTGTAAGGTAACTGCTTGGAAGGCCAGGAAGTGCCACCCAATTTAGACCGGAACACAATGGGGGAGGCATCCAAAGAGACCGTACCCTCCTTCCCCTACCACAAACCTCTCGGAAGGACTTGCAGTCCCACATGTTTAACGTGATCGTACTCCGCGTGAACACGGCTGCAGTTTTGGCAATGGCGGGAATCGAACCCGGGCCTACCGAGTGAAATTCCCGCGCCCTAACCACTGGGCTAC
Organism: Amaurobius ferox; assembly: GCA_951213105.1. NCBI lineage: Eukaryota > Metazoa > Arthropoda > Arachnida > Araneae > Amaurobiidae > Amaurobius > Amaurobius ferox. The sequence continues at coordinate 44,161,435 of OX578144.1, read as the reverse complement.
CGTGCCATCCGCGACAATCTCCATAACTTTATTTTTATTCGGCCAATTTAGACTGAAACCCAGTGGAGGAGGCATCCACATGGACCGAACCCCCCTTCCCCTACCACCAACCTCTCGGAAGGACTTACCGACCCACATGTTTAACGTCATCGTACTCCGCGTGAACATGGCGGCAATTTTGGGAATCGAACCCGGGCCTACCAAGTGAAAATCCCGCGCACTAACCACTGGGGTACTTCACCCTCCGCGATATTCTTCATAACTTTCTTTTTATTCACCCAATTTTGACCGGAACCAAGTGGAAGAAGCATCCACAGGGACCGTACCCTTCTTCCCCTACCACCAACCTCTCGGAAGGCTTACAGACCCACATGTTTAACGTGATCGTTTACGCGGCAATTTTGGGAATCGAACCCGGACATACCGAGTGCAATTTCCGCGCGCTAACCATTGGGCTACTTTGCCCTACGCGACAATCTCCATAACTTTCTTTTTATTCATCCACAGGGACCGTACCCTCCTTCCCCTACCACCAACCTCTCGGAAGGACTTCCGGACCCACATGTTTATTGTGATCGTACTCCGCGTGAACACGGCGGCAGTTTTGGAAGTGGCTGGAATCGAACCCGGGCCTACCGAGTGCAATTCCTGAGCGCTAACCACTGGGCTGCCTCGCCCTCCGCAACTTTCTTTATATTCACCCAATTTAGACGGGAACTCTGTGAGGGAGGCATTCATAGGGACCGTACCCTCCTTCCCCTACCACCAATCTCTCGGAAGGACTTCCGGACCCACATGTTTATCGTGATCGTACTCCGCGTGAACACGGCGGCAGTTTTGGAAGTGGCGGGAATCGAACCCGGGCCTACCGAGTGCAATTCCTGAGAGCTAACCACTGGGCTGCCTCGCCCTCCGCAACTTTCTTTATATTCACCCAATTTAGACGGGAACCCTGTGAGGGAGGCATCCACAGGGACCGTACCCTCCTTCCCCTACCACCAACCTCTCGGAAGGACTTACGGGCCCACATGTTTAACGTGATCGTATTCCGCGTGAACACTTCGGCAGTTTTGGCAGTGGCGGGAATCGTACCCGGGCCTACCGCTAACTTCCCGTGCGCTAATTTACAATTTAAAATGACCATATGCTCTCTAGGCTCTTAATTCCATCATCCTCATTCCATTGTTCCATCATTTAAAATATCCATCATTCCATCATTTAAAATATCCATAAAATTAAAATATCCATCGTTCCATCATTTAAAATATCCATAAAATTAAAATATCCATTTAAAAAATCCATATCGTTCCATCATTTAAAATATAAATATAATAATTTCTACAGTGCATATGTTAAGCTCTTATTTCATTTAAAATCGGAAGCGCGGGAAACGGAAAGTAAAAACCAATTCGGTTTCTTATTGTCCCACCCATCGCTATGCATATACAGAACCGTGACGTCAACCTCCACCTTGACGTCCCCACCCACCACCTCCCCTGCTTCTGTGGGGGAGAAACGTCGGTTAAGAAATGCTTTAGCGGATCGCCGAGAAATTGAAATTCGGAAAATCTTAAAATCCCGATCCTGTGGCCAATACGGAATATTTCTTGACCAGATTGGACTTGTAAGAATGCCAGATATTTGACCTTTCTAAAAATGTAAATTATTAGTCGAAATTCTGAGTACTTTTTACTATGCGAGAATTTAAAAACCAAAAATCGTTTTTTTTAGTCAAAAGTGACTTTTGTTTTAAAATCATAAAAAAATATTAGAATCTGTCTCTGAGATTTGAAATTGATATATGTTTACTCGAAATTCTCTGCTCTTTCCGATGGTGTGATTTGTTTTTTTCTACAATGTCTGGATCGTGGAGAAAAAGGGGCAAAAATGTCAAAAAACGGTCGAAATCGCATAAAACATTAAATAACAAAAAAAATAATTAAAATTTTAAAAATCGGTATTCACGAATCCCCTTCCCCCCCCCCCCCCGGGTCTCCGATTGCCAAATTTCGTAGCTCTCCGATGCGCGGTCGCTGAACGTTCAATAAAATATCCATTCGTTCAATTATTTAAAATATTCAATATCGTTCCACAAATACATAAATATAATAAGTTCAAATACATCACCACAATTCAATCCACCATAATGCAATCATTTAAATTATTTAAAATATCCATAAATTAAAATATCCATTTAAAATATCATATAAATATAATCATTTCACCCGTTGTATACAACACATATCTTAATTCATTTAAACCCGGAAGGGCGGTCGGTCTCCATGGAGACGGGGAGAAAATTCAACGGATGAAAACGCGGTTTGCCGAGAAATTGGAAATCCTTAGGTCATTAAAATCGCGATCCTGTGAATATTTATAATTATTTCTTGACCAGATTGGACTTGTAAGAATGCCAGATGTTTGACCTTTCTAAAAATGTAAATTATTAGTCGAAATTCTGAGTACTTTTTACTATGCGAGAATTTAAAAACCAAAAATCGTTTTTTTGAGTCAAAAGTGACTTTTGTTTTAAAATCATAAAAAAATATTAGAATTTGTCCCTGAGATTTGAAATTTATATATTTTTACTCGAAATTCTCTGCTCTTTCCGATGGTGTGATTTGTTTTTTTCTACGATGTCTGGATCGTGGAGAAAAAAGGGCAAAAATGTCAAAAAACGGTCGAAATCGCATAAAATATTAAATAACAAAAAAAATAATTAAAATTTTAAAAATCGGTTTTCACGTGTCCCCTTCCCACCCCCCAGGGTCTCCGATTGCCAAATTTCGTAGCTCTCCGACGCGCGGTCGCGAAACGTATAGTGTATAAGACAGACAGACGCACAGACACACAGACATTGCCTTTTATTATATAGATTAATTTTTACTACAGAATAATAGTAATATAATATTATAGATACTCACATATAAGCTAATCCTCCACTATAAGTAAGTAAAGTTATATATTCTATGTATAAATCCATCTCTGAAATAATTTTTTTAATTTTCAAAATAATGTATGAAATAAGCTAGAAAATATTTTTGTTGAAAAATTAGCATACCACATAAAAAAAATTCTATCGTTTATATGCATCGAATATTAAACTCATGGAAATCAGTTTTCTTTAATACGTTATCGATGGGGTACAAGATTTTCAGGATCATACTCCTCAGAAATGTATTTCTTTTTTTATAACAACCATACATAGGGATCTGCACCCAACCTATTTAATTGATGATACAGTTTTTTTATGTCTGTATCGGCCTTTTATCACATTTTATGCCTTTTATTAGCTTTATCTTTACGGTTTACATCCTAATGTATCATGTTTTTAGAGATACATTGAAATAAACACATATCATATCCACATTTATATAAAAGTAGTCCATATCCCCATTGATATAAGCATAAGGTGGTGGTAAAATTGGCGTAAATCCGTAATTGACGTAAAATCAATCACTACAAATGCAATATTAAAGTGAAGTAGATGTGGAATTCGATTGAAATTTGCATTATTTTTTCTGTACTGACTTATTAACCTAACCACCATGTTGACGCTTAAGCATTAAACATGCCATTGGATATGATTATATATTTAAATGGTCCACCACCGTTCTCTGTTGAAGACTGCAATATAGCAACATATGCTTGTGAAACAGTAGATCTGTGGCATTTACAGCATGGACCTACAATACGTGGGATTACCTCTCTGGAGCTCGCCTTCTAAAAAAATATCACAGAATCTACTTCCACTGGTTGTCGAAGGTCGCAACACCTGTTTGTGAATTTGTGCAACAGATGTTCCATAGATTATAGAGCATAGATTTACGTTCTCTGCACGGAAGTATGTTTATTATTTATTTCTAAACTTACTTCACTGCGCATAGAGTATAGCATTACGTCTTCACAGCGGACGTAATACTGTATTCTATATGCTACGGAACATCTGTTGCACAACCAACTGGTTACCTCAGACAGCAGATGGAACTCTACTTCTGTCACATCGCTTTAGGGGGACGAGCGCCAGAGAGGTAATCCCGAGTAGCGGCCGCAAGTACATGCCCAAATTGCCAATGATCAACTGTTGCACAAACGGATGTTGCTACATTGCTGAGACGGAGAACGGTGGTGGACCATTTGAATATAAAATCGAATATACAATAAAATGTGTATATACAATGGTTGAATTAATACATAAATACATTATTTTCTTTTAAATTACCCAAATAAGTTAACCCCTGTCTCTGTCGAAGGCTTCACGGCGATATGAACACAGTGTTACGTCTTCGCAGCGGACGTAACACTGTGTTCTATATGCTACGGAACATCTATCGCACAACCAACTGTTTACCTCAGACAGCAGCCGGAGCTCTACTTTTGCCATATCGCTTTAGGGAACGAGCGCCAGAGAGGCAATCCCGAGTAGCGGCCGTAAGTACATGCCCAAATTGCCACGGATCATATATTTCACAAACCGATGTTGTTACATTGCTGAGACGGAGAACGGTGCTGGACCATTTGAATATAAAATCGAATATACAATAAAATGTGTATATACAATGGTTGAATTAATACATAAATACATTATTTTCTTTTAAATTACTCACATAAGTTAACCGCCTATTTTGAGTTTTGATTTTTATCAAAACTTTTCAGCTTATACGAGACTATATACAGTACAGAGTTTTATTATTGGTAGAGTTTTATTGGCCAGAGTTTTTTAATACCGTGATAAATTTGTGTCGTCACATTTGCCATTGAACAATAAACAAGTACGTTATTGCAGGTATTCTTGTAATTTATATGAACGATTCTGTAATAAAATGTTTCGAATTCTCGCGGGGATATAGTTTTATACAGAATGACTGAATGGTCAACGACGCATATAATATATAAATCTCATCATTTTCCAAAATTTATATTATTCAAAATTGGGGGAGGGAAATGCGGGTTTGGGCTTGTGAAATAATTTCGACAATTTGGAATAATATCTATTCTGGATAAGATTTGCATATTATTGTTTTAAATTAAATATTGCTACACCATTAATGTGATTTAATTATGTGTGTATAATATATTTAATTTCCATTTCTCAGTGCGTCATCCTTGTGTAGGAAAGAGCAGTCAAAAAGTCATTTTTTATAATTATTAACTTTTATATGGGTGTTTTACTATTGCTATCTTCTTTACTATTGATATACTATTGATATTGATATATTTATTATTCATTTGTGTCAAAATAGCTCAAAATCATGCTAGAAATCATGTAAAATTATATCTATATAAATATTACTGGTCCCATTGGATATTAAACAAAGAGGAAAACGTTTAATACAAATAAACCTCATCTATCGACGAAATCTTAGAATGATTAAAATATATAAGTAAACATATACAAGTTTTCTTCATTTTCATGTGTGTATAATATTTACTTTCTACTTTTCACTGTGCCACTGTTGAATAGGAGAGGGCATTGAGAAGCGTATTTGTTTTTTTAATTCTGTGTGACAAGGATGCACCATTTTGACTTTTTGATGTTTACCACGAAAGAAAGTCAGACTTTTAGTCACCGTTTTATGACCGTCTTAGCCCGGAAAGTTATGATCCCAATAAATGCACGTCACACGAATAGCAGGTGTAGTTGTGGTAAAATATCCTATGGCCATGACTGAAACCAAGCTTTATTAGAAACTGAAAGAGCCAATAATGCAAAGATACGACATCACACAGGAGGAGCAAAGTATAGAATGGAATGCTTATTCAAGAGCTGAAGTGATAGAGTCGTGATATCAAGCAGTGTTATTCATAGTGAGTATTGAGAATGTTATATATAGGAAAAGACGAAGTCTGACTCCAAATGTTAGGAAAAGAATCGGAAAAAGTGACAGTCATGCTGAGCTACAGACCCGAATTCCAGAGGTATGTGTCAGTCTTCATGTATGTCGAGTAAATTTTTACTTTCCTTATATACATAACGTATAAGGAAAGTGTTGTGACGGGGTCGAAAATTCGAATTCGAGTTTTCGACGGGAGAGTACTTTCAATCATCCCTGATTACGAATCAAATATTTTTTAAGTGATGTCTGTGTGTGTGCGTGTGTGTATGTGAAAGTGTGTGTGTGTGTGTGTGTGTGTGTGTGTGTGTGTGTCAGTGAGTCTGTGGAGACGATATCTCACGAACTAATTGAGTGATTCTAATGAAATTTGGAACACAAATCACAATCTATGAATACTGGAAGCCTATTGTTTTAAAACACAATCGAATGTTCAGAACCCTCCAAAATTTTCGAGTGAAATTTTGATAAAATCATCAAAAAATCAAAACCTTTAATAAAGTTACGCAGATAGACATTTCTTGTGTAATTTGTCCTTAGAAAACGATTGACATAAAGTTTAGAACGCTATCATTAACCGTTCTCGATATATTGCACATTTTTCAAATAAATTTATCAAAAAGTCCCATAAATTAAAATAAAATATTAACTGTTAAGAAACATGTTCACTTTTCATATGTAATATCATGCGATAAATTTGGTGACTTCATTCTCGTGGATCTAACTCGTTCCATTTACGAGAAAAGATACGTTGAGTAATACTTTTGTATTTGAACGCCAATAGTCATTTATCTGCTACAAAAATAATTTATTTCTCTGTCCATGCATGGCGAGATTTTGGCGACAAATTTGGCGGAAAGTCACCAACTTGGGGGCCTTTTTTAAATATTGCCAAATTAACGAAAATCTCGCCGAATGGATGGAAATGACGCTACATCAATGAAAATAAAGAAAATTGACGAAAATTCAATATCTTTGAAAGAATTTAACTATCGACTATAAGAATAACCTATTTTTTACTGTAAAAGTAGTAAATTAATTGCATTATATAAGGAAAGTCATGTGCTGCCCACTTCAGATTGTTTATCTTTGCAATAAGATTGCTTTGCAAGAGACATGATCTTGGTCGGAGCTTTTCTTCTCCTTAAGATTTTGTTAAAATTGCTGTCATTTGAAATATAACAATAATAGAAGTGTGAATGATAATTTTTTTTAAATGTTAAAAATGTGGATTTTAATGTGTAGTGTTTTGATTTAACGACTATGTTAAAGACCTCTGGCAAATAAGTAATGGAGTTTTGTGGCCACGATAGCAATGTGCAATATCAAATGTTACGATTCATTACTACTTTTAATTAATATTTAAGATTACACATAAATTCATTAGCTTTAATATTGATGTTTTATTATTGAAACCTTAAATATTTTAAGCATATAAATACCGGTGTTTACAGTGGATTTAAAACAGAGAAGGGAATATAAAAATAAATAAACCTCATCGATCGTAAATCTTTGAATTATTCAAATATATAAGTAAATAACTCATAAATAAAAGACATCCAAAAGCGGTTTAGTGTTTACAGTAAATATTTACATATTCGATCACCGAAATTCTAACGTAAGCAACACTTCAGAGGACTCGAAAACTAAGATAACTTACTGCTAGGAATCGAAGGTGGAATATTTTATTAAAATACAATGTTAGATGTTTTGATTTGGAATTGAGATATATTGTCTTTATGAATATTTTAAAACGTAACAAAGTAACGAATAATACGTGTCAAGAAGGTGGTCAGATTTCGATTCGTTAGAATATATGCCTAGCTAGGAAATTTTTCGTAGCTTTAGGTAAGCCTGTACTACATTTTATGATAAACTGTTATCTTTTAGTGATTTATTGAGTCTGAAAATCAATAATGCATCATAAATTGTCTTGTATTGAATGGAAATTTCAGTTAGAATGGAGTTGAACTTTCTAATTTCTGTTTCCAATAGACTCAGTCTTTATAAACATCCCCCGATTTGAATCGAACGTTAATGAATTAGTATATTTGTGCATGTTTTCCTTTTGTGTATGTGTGTGTATCTATGATTTGTGTATTTGGCATTCAACGAACAGAGATAGAGATTCAAATGGAATTTTGCATGATTATAATAATATGGGTATGTATCAACATAATTGATTTTAAATTAGAAAGCCGACAAGTATTGAAATACTAAAAATAAACAATAAATACAGCACTGTCAATATTGCGAAGGAAAACTATATTACTTTCTTTATATACATAAAGTATAAGGAAAGTATTGTGACGGGGTCGAAAATTCGAATTCGAGTTTTCGACGGGAGAGAAAGTTTCAAGCATCCCTGATCACGAACCGAACATTTTCGAAGTGATGTGTGTGTGTGTGTGTGTGTTTGTGAGTCAGTGAGACTGTGGAGACGATGACTGATGAACGAATGGACCGATTCGAAAGAAAATTTGGTGCAAAAATTGCAATCCGTAAACACTGGAAGCCTATTGTTTTCATACGTAATCGAATGTTCAGAACCCCCCTAAAATTTTGAGTGAAATTTTGAAAAAATTGTCAAAAAATCAAAACCTTTAATAAAGTTACGCAGATAGACATTTCTTATGTAATTTTTCATTAGAAAAAAATCGACATAAATTTTAGAACGCTAACATGAATCGTTCTTGAGATATTGCACATTTAAAAAAAAATATCAAAAAATCATATACAATAAAATAAAAAATTCTTATTGAGAAACATGTACACTTTTCATATGTAATACCTTGCGATAAATTTCGTGACATCATTCTCATGGATCTAGCTCGTTCCATTCATGGAAAAAGATACTTTGAATAATACTTTTATATTTGAACTCCAATAGTCATTTATCTGCTGTAAGAATAATTTATTTCTCCGTCCATAACGCTTGGCGAGATTTTGGTGACGGATTTCGTTGAATGTCGTCATCTTGGCGACTTTTTTAACTGTTGCTAAATTAACATAAAACTGCCCAAATAGATAAAAATGACGACTCATTGACGAAAATTCTATATCTTGGAAAGAATATAAATATCTACTATGAAAATAATCTATTTTTTTCTTTTACTGTAAAAGTAGTAAATTCATTGCATTATATAAGGAAAGTCATGTGCTGCCCATATCAGATTTTTTAGTACGTAATATTATATCATTAAAAGAACTTCTAAATTTGCAACAATGGAATGAATTGTTACAATATATTGCGTTCTTACAAATGTTACTTAAAATTGCAAAATAAATATTAACCAGTGTTATAAAATTGTCTTTGCATAAGCAATATCATGAATATCATGAATTCAAATTATTAGCATCATTCTCTTTTACTTAGCATATATTGAAATTGAACGTGGGTGTAATTCATTATATTTTGAGTCGACAAAGTCACTAAAAGAGCCAAATTTGGTGGTTAAATCTTAATTCAAACCCAATTAAATTGTGGTATGAGATTTGAATGTGGATGTAAATGACTGATATATGTATATGATGACATTTTATAAATTTATGAAAAGTATTTTATATTTGGTGTGTAGGAAAATTAAAGTACAAACTTAATCGTGTTTTATATATGACAAAATTGTTTGCAATACTGTATTTAAAAACATGTTTTTGAAACATATTAAACACATGTTTTTGAAACATATGAAACAAACGTTTTTGAAACATATGAAACAAATGTTTTTAAAACATATGAAACAAATATTTTTGAAACATATGGAACGTATATATTGGAAACATATGAAACACATGTTTTTGAAACATGTGTTTAATGAACTGCTTTTGAAACACTTTTTTCATGCAATCTGCTATAGATAACGCTTTGATTATGACTGATGTAGATTCAGCATCGTATTTTGAAGGAGGGTAGTTTAGTAAGGATTTCCATTCTCAGTTCTTTCCAATTTCCAATCACAAAAATTTTCAGTTTCCTTGAAACATATATTTCTCAATACAGATTGTAGATAGATCTTAGAAAATAACTTATCTAGATCCATCATCAACTTCGTAAGGATGATTGAAAGGTACACTAAGGATTTTCACTTTTCATTTGTTTTTTCACTTCCGATGCAAAATATTTTCTTAAAGTATGTATTTATCACAATTGTCTGTAGATAGAAATTACAAGATAACCGATATGTATTCATATTCATCAGAGATAGGGAGCTAGCTCACTGTGAAATTTCCACTTCCAATTCTTTTTCAATTTCCTGCTTTTCTAGAAACTCTTGGGAAACAAGTATATAAAAGGGTATAAAAATACGTAATGTTTCAGTTAAAAATGAAAAATCTCCACTGTCAACATATAAAGGCTCTTCATATAATCTTTGATATTAATATATTTATGTTGTTCAGATATTATATACGGAGCACATTTGGATAGAGAAACTAAGTAAAAATGTTTACATATCATTCATACACTGCAATGCATCAAAATTTGCTATATATAGCCACACAAATAGAATGAAGTAAGAGGGGAGATTATTCCCCAATCTGTGTATTGCGCTCCACGTAATGTGAACTTACCCTACATCACTACTGCACCCACAGTTAATTAAAACTTTTCTGTACTAAATCTGCTTGATAAGGCACCTACTCCGTCTGTCAGTTTTGTGGATACTTCTTTGCTATAAAGGATATTTTAGAATGCATGAAAAGAGGTGGGCGTGATTTACCCTGTAATTTGAGTGTGCAGGTCCTCTTTAGAATTATAATATTATAATTCGTGCTTTCAGATTCCAGATATTTGGGTATTTTTTACAAAATTCTTATGGTAGCATAAGAAAATATGTTGCAAAAATATATCGTTTTCTTTTAACATTACACCATTATTAATACGATTTGAACAATTGTATAGATTATTTATCAAAACTGTATGCTGCAGATTTGGGCATTTGATAGTGCAGTGAATATCGCTAATACGATATGCAATAGTTCGTCATATTAGATATCAGTATTCCGACTCCACTAATACCGCGTACATGTGGGATTATCGAAATTTTATTTTGTAGAGACTTGCCATATCATAACTTTAAGTAACGCAACGCTATCTTTTATCAAAAGGACTGTTGTAGTATTTGTAGACGAGTCCATTGTTTGATATTTTTTGGTATTTTTTTGATTTGATTTTTGGTATTTTTAACTCTTTCTGACATAGTTGTAGAGTGTTTGACTTTATCACAATGAAATTCTAGTATGCTGTTAAGACAGTCGGTGCCACTAATGGGAATGAAAATGAATTATATCACCCAATTAGTTTCAGATTTAACCCGGGTTGAATAAATGAAATACATGGAATCCTAAGGAACTCATTTTTAACACTTTACAAAAAAGTTGAAAAGTGTTTATGACTTTGCTCATTCTGTCAGTCTGTCTGTCCGTTAGTATGATAACTGCCGTAAAAATGACTTAATCAAAATGAAATTTTAGTATGTTGTTCAGACGGTCTGCAGGACCTATGGGAATATAAATGAATAATATTACCCAATTAGTTTCGGATTGAACCCGGGTTGAAAAAATGAAATACATTGAGCCCTATGGGAACTAATTTTTCAAACATTTTCTAAGCGGATTTAAATTTCACAAATTGCTTCGAAAATTTTAGGTAATATTCAAATTGTTCCATAAAATATATAAAAAAAATTCAGCGAAATATATTCAGTAGTTTTTTAAATCAAAATTAAAATAATAATTACGCCTCTTATATGAAATGATCACGTAACCATGAAATGAAAAGATCACATGACCCACTTCAAAATGATATATGGCATCCATCTTATTTGAAAATCGTGATTATTTAAATTCTTTTTAATTCATATTGAGTATTGTATCCGTCCTAAAACTACTTTATGTTTGCTTAAATTTTGTGCATCTACATACTGAAACAAAGCAAATACAATATATTTGAGTTTAAATGATTATCCAAATTTGATTATTTCTACAACGAAACCTATTTTTCACTTATGTAAAATGTAAACAGCAAAATATGTAGAATGAGTTGTATTAGAATTGCTGTATTTCTTTAACACAAAATTATTTAGCCCATGGAGTCTGCATAGCTAATATGAATAAAATATTCATTGATTTTATTAAGAGAAGGACGATTTTTTTCGATGAAGTTTTAAGCATAGAGTTTAATTACTTGTATCACCATGGTCTTAATTTTTAAATAAAATAAATTATTATAGTATTGTGATGAATGAAATGAATGGGAGAAAGTTATGAATGAACTGCTGTTCCTATACAGAGATCCAGGCATGTTATTTTTTCTATGACGTCATTTAAATTAATTTCAGTTGTTTTCGATGAAGTTTTCAAATATAATAAATTATCGTAGTATTATGATAGTTTTAAAAATATTACCGTGGAATTTATCGCATTTTAGAGATATTTAAACCAGGCAATTTATATTTCAATACCGTAATTTGAATGAAGTTCATTTTTTTCAATGAAGGTTTAAGTTTTCAAATATAATAAATTAATGTAGTATTGTGATAAGTATTAAAATATTACCAAGGAATGTATTGCATTTTACACTTCTAAAATAAAATTGCATTGAAGTTGGAAAGTGCTTCATAATTAATGCTTAAGCATGATTGATCTTTCTTGCTAAACATTTTTTAAGCCGAGTTAAAATTCACAAATACTTCGAAAATTTCAGTAAATATTCAAACTATCACATACATTGTATAAAAAAATATCAGAAAAATATGTTGAATAGTATTTTTAATCAAAAATTGAAATAATATTTACACCCATAATACATGCAAAAATAAAATATAGAATCCATTTTTAACATTTTACAACAAAGTTGAAAAAAGTTTATGACTTTGTTCATTCTGTCTGTCTGTCTGTCCGTTATCACGATAACTGCCGTAAAAATGACTTAATCAAAATGAAATTTTAGAATGTTGTTCAGACGGTCTGTGGGGCCTATGGGAATATAAATGAATAATATCATCCAATTAGTTTTGGATTGAACCCGGATGGAAAAAATGAAATACATTGAACCCTATGGGACCTAATTTTTTAAACATTTTTTAAGCGGTTTTAAAATTCAGAAATTGCTTCGAAAATTTTAGAAAATATTCAAATTATCCCATAAAATATATAAAAATAAATTTCAGCAAAATATATTCATTAGTTCTTTAAATAAAAATTAAAATAATAATTGCACCTCTTATATGAAGCGATCACTTGACCATTATTTGAAAAGATCACGTGACCCACTTCAAAATTGAATATATCATCCATCTTGTATCAAAATCGCGATTTTTAAAGTTTTTTTAATTCATATTTAGTTTTGTACCGTCCTAAAACAGCTCTATTTTTGCTTAAATTCTGTGCATCTACATACTGAAACAACGCAATTACAATATATTTGAGTTCAAATGATCATCCAAATGTAATTATTTCCACAACGAAGCCTATTTTTCACTTATGAAAAATGTAAACAGCAAAATGTGCAGAATGAATTGTATAAGAATTGCTGTATTTCTTTAACGCAAAATTATTTCGCTCATGATGTCTGCAAAGCTGATATGAATGAAATATTCATTGTTTTCACAAAGAGAATGACGATTCTTTTCGATGAAGTTTTAAGCATAGAGTTTATTTACTTGTAGCTCCATGGTCTTAATTTTGAAATAAAATAATTTATTGTAGTATTGTGATGAATGAAATGAATGGGAAAATGTTATGAATAAAATGCTGTTTTTCTAGAGAGAGCCAGGCGTGTTATTTTTTCTATGACGTCATTTGAATGAATTTCAGTTGTTTTCGATGAAGTTTTCAAATATAATAAATTATTGTAGTATTATGATAAGTCTAAAAACATTACCGAGGAATGTATCACATTTTAGAGATGTTTAAACCAGGCAATTTACATTTCAATGCCGTAATTTTAATGAAGTTCATTTTTTTCGATGAAGTTCTAAGTTTTCAAATATAATAAATTAATGTAGTATTGTGATAATTTTTTAAATATTACCGAGAAATGTATCGCATTTTAGAGATGTTTAAATGAAATTGCATTGAAGTTGTAAAGTGTTTCATAATCAATGCTTTATGCATGATTGATCTTTCTTGTTTTCTATAATTATCTTAATTTTTAAAGATCGTATAAATTTATATATAGTGTTGTATTCGCCCTAAAACCGCTTCATTTCTGCATGCTATCTGTGTATCTAAATTCTGTGCCAACACAATTATAATCTTTTTTATTTTAATTGATCACTAAACTTTGATTATATCTGCAACGAAGCTTATTTTCTACAGCATGCAGAATGGGGCACAAATCAAACGATTGTAAGATGCGTTGCATAAGAATTGTTGAATTTTGTCAAAGTTATTTAGCTCTAGATTCTGCAATATAAATGGTATGAATGAACTTACTATTCATTGATTTTATATAAAGAATCAGATAATTTATAGCACTGGCTTTTTGGATGAAGTTTTAAAGTTCCAAGTATAATAAATTATTGTAGTATTGTGATTATTTAAAAAGTATTAGAGCTGAATGTATGTCATTTTAGAGCTGTTTAAATACTAAAATTGCATTTCAGTTGGAAAGTATTTCATAATTAATGCTTTATGCATGATTGATCTTCCTTGCTTGTTTATAATTTAACTAAAAACATTATGTCTACGAATTTCAATCATATGTTCCAAAATTTGTATGAAAGCTTTCTAAAAATTATTAAAATAGAGATATGAAAAAATTAATAAATAGCAACATATTTTTCAATTTTTAAAGACTAATATTTTTGTTTAATAATAAAATGTACTTTTCCATTAAAATTATATATAGATTCTTGTCTAAATTTGCAATACAATAAACAACTTAATCAAATACTCTCCATTTAACGAAAAGGTCGATAAAAGCGTTAAATTCAAGTTGTCATACAAGATTCAATACTAATTAACACTGTGGTTTAAGATTTGAATTTTTATATAAATGAATGTATATTTCATAAATTCATCAAATATATTTCCATTGCAGTATATGAGACAATTATACCGATGTCGTCAAATTGTGTTATTAATATAGTTATGTAATTTACTCTCTAAAACATCTGTACTCGAGTACATTAAGTTCGAGAAACTACAGAAGAATGATTTCTTATCATTTATACACTTCAGCACATCAATATTTCATATCTACAGCCACCGAAATAGGATGAGGAAAAGGGGAAATTATTCCCCAATTCTTCTATTGTGTTCCGGGTAGTGCGGAATCGACCGATATCACTGCGACACCCTTAGTCCATTTATAACTTTCCTGTATCAAAACTGCATGATAAGGCCTGAACTCCCGTCTATCGATTGTGAGATTACTTTTTTGCTCCGAAGGATATTTTGAAAGGCATGAAAAGTGAGGGGTGGCTTTTTCCTGTAATTTGACTAAGCAGGCCTTCTTTGAAATTCAAATTTGCGGTTTCAGATTCAAGATATCCAGGTGTTTTTTCATTTTTTTATTATTTTTATTTTATAAATTGTAATGGTGTCATAGGGAAATATGATACAGTCCTATATCTTGTCTTGTTGTAGCATTGCACCATTATTAATAGAATTTAATATATCGTGTAGGTTATTTTACAAAGTAAATATTTGCGGAGACTTTGGTAATTTCATAGTACAATGATCTATTTGAAGCTTCACTTTGGTGTTTAGGTGACGATAACATATTTTTGAAAATAAAAAGTTTGGGAGGTTATAGTACCTGTAACAGACATCATTTATAACTTCCCTGCAATACATGGTAATGTATAGGGAAAGTATTGGAATCATGCCGAAAATCGCTACTCGAGTTTTCGACGGATCTATACGTTTCCAAACCTCTATAATACGAAAAAACTATGTTTAGCGTGACGTCTGTGTATCTGGCTGTATATCTGTGCAATGTATGTATCCACTCTAACTCAAAAACTAACGGACCGAATTTCATAAAATTTGGTAGGTAAGACACTTGGGTGTGGCCCTGGTCATGATTAGCTTTTAGTTCGATTGGGGATAAAATAACTCACCTATTTTTGGAAAATGTCACTCAAAAATTGCCTTTATCCACTCTATCTGGAAAACTAATGAACCGAATTTCACAAAATTCGGTAGATAAGTTTCTTGTGGGATATCCTGGTGTTGATTAGATTTCGGTACGATTCGAAAGAAAATTGCCTTTTTTTGCAAAATGACCTTCAAAAGTTATCAAAATCTAAAATAAAAAACTACGTATGCTCAAACATATCCATTAAATGTTTGTTTTAACGAAGAAAAGAATAAGATCAACCCCATTCTGCTAGAACTAGCCGTTCTCGAGATATTTAAGTTTTTTCGTATTTTCTCCACGCTATCTCTAAAATTAGGCCAGTTACCAAATGAGAACGAAAATTGAATTAAAAGTGAATTAAATTTAATTAAAATAAATACAACGTGAATACGAGTCTGCAGAAAAAGTCATGTGTTGCCCACATCGGATGTTTTATATTTTTTTTTGTATAATTTGACTGAAAATTCGATATATCACACTATTTTACAATTTTCAATATGTCCCAAAATGTGACCGAAATTTAAGTAAATATAAATTAATAAAGTTAAAGAAGATAAAACAAATTTAAATAAAAATAATTGATGTTGGTACAACAGGACTGTCTCTACAAACTCGAAATAATTTTCTCTTGCTTTCATGAATTAAAGTGTGTATTATTGATAAACGAATGTAGATACTTATTTGATATTACGCCAGATTTTCCGTTGTAATATTTGCTCTCATTTGGCTACCAGACGTACACGCTTCTTACATTTGGTTACCAGACGTTCTGTAAAATACTTTTTGAGTTAAAGTGGATACCTAAATCGCATACATAGACACACACTCAGGGCGACAAGTCACACTAGATATGGTGTATTCCTAATCTCCAATGTCTATAACATAAAAACTTGAGATTAAATTTTGGATGCAATACCAATATCTTTCCTATACATTGCCATGCGTGTAGCCAAAGTAATAGAAACTAGTTAGAATAATAAAACAGCAGTCAAAGTAATAAAACAGCAGTCAAAGTGATAAAACACTTAAACAAGATAGATCAATCATGCATAAAGCATTGGTTATAAAACACTTTCCAACTGAAATGCAATTTTATTTAAACAGCTCTAAAATGCGATACATTCATATCTGATATTTTTAAAATCATCAAATTACTACAATAATTTATTATACTTGGAAACTTAAAACTTCATCAAAAAAGCAATGCTATAAATCGTCTTCTTCTTTTATGCACATTTTATGTAATGATTAGAATATATGATAAAATTTTTGAAGATATTTGTGAATTTTAACTCCACTTAAATAATGCTTGAAAAATTAGGTCCCATGGGTTTCAACGTATTTTATTTTTAAAACCAAGGTTAAATCCGAAACTAAATGGGTGATATTATTCATTTTCATTTCCATATGTCACACCGACCGTTTCAACAACATACTAAAATCACATTGTGATAAAGTCATTTTTACGGTAGTTATCGTGCGAAAGGGCAGACAGACTGATATAATGAACAAAATCATAAACACCTGACAGCTATGTTGGAAAGTGTTAAAAAGTTAAACTTTTCTATAAATACTTTCCCTCTATACATGGTGTATAATACACAGAAAATTAATGAAGTCGTAAAATTCGAATTCTAGTTTATGATAGAATAGGTCATTTCAAGCATTCTTGAACTCGAATTGAACATTTTTGAGGTGATGCTGGAGTATATGTACGATATTTAGCGAACGAATGGAGCTTTTCGAACAAAATTTGGTGCCCATATTACAAACAGTGAATACTATAAACCTACTGATTTTAAACGCAATCGAATGTTCGAAATATTTCCAAATTTTCCAGTGAATGTTTGAAAAAAAATAATCATTAAAAAATAGAAACTTTTAATAATGTTTCATAAATAATCATTTTCTTCGCAGTTTTTATTAGAAAATAAATGTCAAATATTTTAAGATTCTATCCTGAACCGCTCTCGTAATATTACATATTTTAAAAATAAATTTATCAAAAATAATGCATAAAATGAAAAAAAAAATATATTAACTATCGAGAAATATGTTGGTTCATTTTTCATATGTAATGTTAACAGCATTTTGTGGGTCTATTCCGTTCCATTCACGAAACAAGATGCTTTGTTTAATAGTTTTATACTTTAACACTCAACAATTTGCCAATAGTCAAATATTTATGTATACGAAAATTTCTTCTCTACTTCTGTCGGTAACGCTTGACGCGAAATTTGGCAAATTTAACTACTAAATTGTCGATATATCGCCAACTTTGTGACTTTTTATAATGGTACAAAATTGACAAGAATATCGTTAAATTGATTAACAAATTTTAAAATAATTTTATATAGTATAGAATATAATGCTTATTATGAATGTTATCAGTAATAGCAGTTTTCAAGTAAGAAATGCAAGAAATAATCAGGAAATGCGAAAAATATACAATTAAAATTTAAAAACATCGTGCTATGGATTTTTTCGCTGTGAAAGAAGTAAATCCAGTGAATTAGGTAGTGACAATCATGTACTGGCTACATTAGATTTTATTTATTTGTTTTTGTTATGTTTTGCTATGTGTTTTTTCATTGGTATAAATGTATATTAAAATATGAATGTACATATTTATAAACTGATCAGGCATTGTCAAAAATTAATACTATACTAAAATGAACTTTATCGTAAATGAGCTTCATCGATCTTTATCTTAAAATAAATATATTCTTTCAGTGTTGAATTATATCCAGCGCTTAATTAAAGGTTAAATATGTTCAAAACATTTTAATTCCTTTCGAAGATTTCTTTTACCACAGAGTTCAAATTTATGGAACTTTAAAAATTATTTTATTGCATTTGGTGATCAGGAATAATTTATTTCCTGCCAAACAGCAGCAGAAAACTACAATCTAAGTGCAGGACAAATATTAAGTCGGTACATTTACTGTGTCGCTATAAGTACACATCATCTGAAACATAAATTGAAATTGTCATCGCTGAAAAAAATAAAATGGCGAAAACAAGAGGAGATATTGCTAATTTCAAGCATGAATGGGCATCTGATACACTGTGATAGCTTTACTTGCGATAAATAAATTTATTTTCACAGGAAAAGAACCCATTTGGTGGATGACATTTTTGTATTTACTTTGCAATTGAGGACGAAAGGAAAATTTGAGATAACGGTAAAATTATTCAGTTCCATAGAAACGAATTTTTGTTGTTTAACTTTGAATCGAATAGTTGATTTGAATTTGTTTGTAGGAAAAGTAAACTTGTTTTTATTGCAGAAATATAGATACATATGTCACACCCAAAGCACTTATTGCAATATTGCCCTACTATGGAATTATATAACAGAACAGAACTGAATTTAGTCCTAAAACTGATATTTTTTGGAGGGGGAGGGAACATATAAAAGGAAACGTAAATATTTGCAAAATTCCATAAACTTAAATTTATAATAAAATTCGAGAATTTTACGGGTTCGAAATCTAAAAAATGTTTTAAATCCGTTAAAGATTTTCGATATGGAAAGAAGAGAATTTTTAAACAGCCATTTTGTTTTAAAATTGAAACTGTAATCAAGAATACCCATAATTATTCTACACATTAAATAGCAGGGGCGCGATAGCCCAGTGGTTAGCGCGCTGGAATTGCACTCGGTAGGTCCGGGTTAAATTCCCACCACTACCAAAACTGCCGCCGTGTTCACGCGGAATACAATCACGTTAAACATGTGGGTCCGTAAGTCCTTCCGAGAGGTTGGTGGTAGGGGAAGGAGGGTACGATCTCTGTGGATACCTCTCCCACTGGGTTCCGGTCTAAATTGGGTGGCACTTCCCGGCCGTACAAATGGTTATCTTACACCTTTCTGGTAGGTCGGATAGTCTGGATCTCAACAACACATTAAATAGCATTAAATAAATTGCATTAAAGAGAAATATTCGTAAAACATGAAAATCTATAGAGAAATAATGTTGATACGAAAAATGAAAGCATAATGAACATTTTGCTGCAATATATATGTTGCGCGGGTTTTTCCCACACGTCTGATTTGGGCGCGATAACTACTATAAATTCTCCTTAAGTTCAAATCTAAAGGCTGCCGTATCGTATAATGTCATCCGAAAATCAATAATATTAAAAGACTCGGAAAATGAGGACATGGATGAATTATAAAATAACAATTTATAGACATAATTTAAAAATCATAAAAGAATTCTGATTACTCGGATCTTTCATCCGATCGGTTACCAAATTGAAAACTCAAGAACATTATCCGACTTCCATTTCCGAAATCTTTCTTTCTCGAAAACACTCCAAGTCGCCCTCTCCCCCCTTTTCTGCCGGATTCGTTCTCATATCTAGGCTCCCCTCAATTTCATTGGAAGGTGTAAAGTTACCTATTTTCCACAGGCTAAATTTTGACATGGGGCTTGGCTGCAGGCGCTAGAATTATTACCGCAGGTGGCCAGACTCTCACACTTTCGGGTCGCATGTGTACCCACACGGCCGAGCGCCACCCGCTGAGATATCCTCTATTCCCCCCCAATGGCATGGTGTCCGGGTCCATTGTACAGTGTGCCTTTCTGGCCAAAGGGGAACCATATAGAAATTGCTGAAATAACAAGGGGCTATCTTTGCAGATTCACAAACCTTTCAAAAACTCCTCGATGGTGCATCCTGTTCAAATTAACAATGTAACAGATACAGTATTCAGTGCAAGTAATGAAAATGATACAATATACAGTTACAAGTAAAATTACTAGCACTATACATTTTATAGTGCTTCTAAGGAAATAGAAAAGAAAATGAAATATAGATGCATTTGATATCTGAACCTTTGAAAATATGCTTTTATTTCTTACGTATTTCTTTCATCACCCCTATTAAATGGTACTTATTTACTGAAATGCAGTTATTTTGTCAAATTCATTGAATATTTACCTCATGTCTGTGGATAAAATATTTCTTTTTGAATTGTAACATAATTATTTTAAATTGGCGAAATTTATTTTAAATGTTCAAAAGTTATTTTACTCAAATAGTAATTTGAAAAGACTGACTAAATGCACATCATTACAAAACTATACAATCGAAATACATTATTGTAACCACCAACTAATATCCAGAGCACCCGCTTACAGCGCGGATAGCAGCTAGACGGGCTGGGATTGATTCAATAAGGTGCTGGAAGGTGTTCACAGGTATATGGAGCCATGATGACTTCAATGTATCTGACAGCTGCTGGAGGGTGCTTGGTGGAGAATCTATAGAGCGAACAATACCACAGATGCGTAATCGGGTCTATGTCTGGGGCCGGAGAAGTACTTTGAAGTCTCTGGCGAGACCTTTAGGACAGTTCTCGCTGTGTGACACGTCGCTTAATCGGACTGGTAGATCCATCCGCACCAGGGAAGACAATCAGTATGTATAGGTGTATGTGGTCTGCAAGGATGGATTCATAAAGATTTCGGTTCATAATGTCTTCCACAGGTAGGAATGGACCCAGAGAATGCCACGAAAACATTCCCCAGACAATAATGCAGCCCCCACTGCCTTATATTCTCCCAGAGCTTTGTAATGAGTGCTTCTTTTCCGATCTCCTAATGAGTGTTTCTTTTCCGTCAACATCCATCAGTTCGATGAAGCACAAAGCGTGACTCATCGGAGTGAGACATACTTTTCCAATCAGCGGAGGTCCAATTCCGATACTGCCGTGCAAATGCAAGCCATTTCTGCAAATGCACCTTCTTTAGCAGAGGTGCAGTGACCATCCGCCTGCTTCGGAGGCCCATGCGCAACAGGGTTTGCTGACCTGTCGTTTAAGATACGCATTCGGTAGCCCCTAGCTCATTCTTCCAGTGAGTTGTTCCATTGTAGCTCGACGATAGGCTCACACGAACCTTCAGGGCCGACGTTTACATCTTACATCAATGGCGGGTGGTGCGCCACAGTTTCAACGTCGCTTATTCACATAGGTGTCATTTCCCATTGACAATATGCTTTAACCATAGCAATGCCCGAACGGGTCACAAACTGCGCCGTTTCGGAAATACTGCCACCCTTGGCCCTAAACCGTATAATCATCACTTTTTCCAAATCTGATAAATCTGTCCTTTTAAAAATGGCAGCAATGAGTGATATATTTTCCTAATACCTGCACTACGCCTTATATACCCAAGTCAGCCCACTCGTGCCTTCTTCAATTGGCCATGCGCAGTCAAAAGTAGGTCAAAAGTAGGAGGTGGTCACAGTATGTCTCTACTCTGTACTGTCTCTGCAATGGCAGAGAAAGGATAAACATCGAATACAGGAGATGGGTCATTGGCTCTTGGCAAAACTTAATGTATGAAACTTGAAGCGGGTGACTTGAAGCGGAGAAAAGAGGGTGACTTTTGACTAGATCAGCGCTTCTGACTGCTAAAATTCATTCACACTTAAACCTAAGTTTCAGAATCTTTCAATTATTCCCTATCCGTTTAATAAAACAATTCTAAAAAGTAATGTGCAGAAAAATGTTTTTTTGCATGAAATTTAATTTGCGTTATGGAAAGAAAGAAAATTAACATATACATATGTTGCGCGCATATCATAGGTTAAACTAAAACATATACACATAAAATATTTTATAAACATAAGGTATGTTTTAACTTATACCTAAAGTTACACATAGTTTTTAAATAAAATTATATTTAGAAATATATATTTCAAATCATAAAAACTACCAAAATTTTACAAAAAAAAACCCCTTCTAATAGATATTTTGCTCACATTTTATACCTACATTTTGGTAGGTAGTGTGGGCATTTTAGACGTTTGCATTGTATAACACCTTACTAAGTGTTAAGATTCTAAGTCTAATACATTTTAAACTAGAGTGCTCACCAGGTGAAAAAATGTAGTTTTGATACAAACCAGTTTGAAGTCTAAAATTTTCAATAAATGTTGTATATTTTGCTTCACCATTTTGTTTCTAAAATTCGAAATAATCGAAATTTTAATCGATTTCGTAATAATCGAAAATTTGTAATACATGTTCTGTTAAAAGATTCCTATTGCCTCATTTCTGATAATAAATGCAAAGCAGGCTTTTCGATTTTTTTGAAGCTTAGGTGATAATTCCCCACCCCTAAGTATCCCAACAACTACTCAATAAAATGGCACTAAGTATGCATGTTAGTTTTATATATTGTAAAATAACCGTGCCTCAAATAAAAGTGATTACAATACCCTTAACGGAGAATATAGTTAGAAAAAATGACAGTCAAGAAGAAACACGAAAATGGTAGCAAAGCAAGATAGAATAAAAATGTAAATTACAAAGTTATAGTGCATTGTATTATTCGTAGGTATAAATACTAAATCCATTACGGTGCATATTCGTTGCTGCAATATGATTATAGGTGATATGCTGTTGTATTCTGTTATGATAGTATAAGTAATACTTATGACTACAGAAAGCTAGTATGCAGTCTGTTCAAAACTCCTCTCACCATTGATAATGTATATTTAAATTCGACAAAGAATATTACATTATAATTACTTATAAATATTAGAATCGTATCTTGAAACTAATGACGTATTAAGAGTATTCGTTGATTTCTATATAAAAGTTATGTTCGTTACAGATACCAATTCCTACTAATGAGACAATGCTCTAGAATTTTGTAATTGACATTTGTCATCTATCTACCTTCGAGAGTCAGTTTTCCTAACTTCTTCAAATCGCTACTAGGGGCACTGTAAATACTTTTATTCGATCAGCCATGGTAGAGCTTTGTAAACGACATTTATCATCTATCTAGTTTTGAGAATCATTCTTCTTAACTTTTTCAATTCTCACCTTCTTCACTTTTTTTTGATCAGGTATGGTAGAAATTTGTAATTGACATTTTACATCTGTCTAGCTATAAAAGGCAGTCTTCCTAACTCATTCAACTTCTGCAATTGGCTACTGAGGGTACTGCAAACACTTTTATTGTATGGGATCAGGCGTGGCATAACTTTGTAATCGACATTTATCATATATCTAGTTTTGAGAGCCAGTCTTCCTAACTCATTTAGCTTCTTCAGTTCTCTACTAAGGGTACTGCAAACACTTTTATTCGATCAGGTATGGTATAACTTAGTAATAGACCTTTATCATACATTTAGCTTCAAGAGTCAGTCCTCCTAACTCATTTAACTTCTTCAATTCTCTACTAAGGAAACTCTGCAAACACTTTTATTCGATCAGGCATGTTAGATATTTGTAATCAACATTTATCATATATCTAGCTTTGAGAGTCAGTGTTCCTAACTCATTTAACTTCTTCAATTCTCGAATAAGTGTACCGCAAAACTTTTATTCGATCAGGCAGGGTAGAACATTGTAATCTACATTTACCATATATCTAGCTTTGAGAGTCAGTATTCCTAACTCATTTAACTCCTTTAATTCGCTACTAAGGGTACTGCAAACACTTTTATTCGATCAGGTTTTGTAGAACTTTCTAATCGATATTTACCATATATATAGCTTTGAGAGTCAGTCTTCCTAACTCATATAACTTCTTAAATTCTCTAATAAGTGTACTTCAAACACGTTTATTCGATTGCTACGAAGATGTTGGAGGTACTTACGAACAGTCTTAGGAAACCTGTATCTAAAGAATAACATAATTTATTAATGAATTTAAGACAATACAAAAAGTAAAGTACTATCTAAATAAGCTTTTTCAAAATTATCCCAATATAACTCACAACATTGCGTAAGACAGTATTCATAGATGTTTTAATATTTAATCAACTTGAAATATTTATCATTACAAACTGTTTTAGTTTCAAGTCTCATTTGTTTCATGTCTACATTTCCAATTGTTTATCTGTAAAAATAAAAGCTTTTAACAAATGAAAGTCACATGTATTTTCCCTCCACTTATGACTTAACGAATATAAAAAAAAATTCTTAAACTGTTTTACAATTCACACTTTTGACAATACCTTTATTTGAAACACTTTTGGTATGGATTTACAAAATACATTACTTTGTTTCTTATATAACAAATTAGTTACTTAACCTGCATAACTGCATAGTACATATTTATACTTATTTATAAGCGTGCATGTTTATACAATTATGCAAAACGTGCAGAAATATTCGATGTTAATCATGATTTAAAATATATTCTAAATCTAAATGCAAATTTTTATTATTTCCTTACTCAAACATTACTATATTAAATTACCTTTTAATATATATAAAACAGCATTTCAGGTTCCAGTTAAATGTTATTGCAATATTGTTACTTGTTGCATATGCTATTTGAATTTTGTTTAAAATTGTCAATGACGACAAATAAGTTCTTTACTTTTAAAAAATGTATCAAATAGAATACAATCAGTATAGGCAATTGTGGTACATTAAATGTTACGTTACGTTAAATGTATTTCATGTTAATTACGTTAAATGTATTACATGTTAATTACGTTAAATGTATTGCATGTTAATTACGTTAAATGTATTGCATGTTAATTACGTTAAATGTATTGCATGAATAGGGAATGGTTGAAAGCAAGTAAATTTCGTTCAAATTATCACCAGCAATATGCTTTTTAAAAATGAATTATGACAAAAATGTAAGAATGTTTCTATTATATCTCTTTTTAGTAGATCTTCCAAATTATTAGCGGATCAGTTCGGAAATTTCATATTTCAAGCGATATAAAATGAAACCTGAAGTTTAATTAACAAGATATTCCAATATCATGGAATTTATAAACACATTCAAAGATACATTATTTCCATCAACCAAAATGCGATGTATTTATTCTCTGATGTATGCCATATGGTGATCTAACGTATGCCAGAGTTGTAATCCGATATATATAAATTTTGTGATCTGATATGTTTCAGTGTTTTATTTTGATTGGAAGTTGGAATCCTATCTGGCCAGAAATGCATATGCATGCGATGTAAAACAAAATCAGAAGTTCGCCAAACCAGATCTCCCTTAATAGAATTTATAAACAAATTCAAGAATAAATCGTTTTCATCTATCTGATTTTGATGTATTGTTGCGTTGTGCTTCGATATGTGTCAGTGTGTGTGCTTGTGTGTTCTGTCTGATATATCTTAGTGCTGTGATCTGATTAAAAGTTCGAATACATTTGATAAAACATGTATTTGACATCTACTGGTGTTTTCGCAATCATTAAGCTAAATGGATATATTCTCAAATCAATTGTTTTCTCATTTGGACCAGTTTTTAATGATTTTTTAAACAAACTTCCTATAATTTGTAAAATAATGAGACTTAATATATATATTTTGAACTGTGGACCATTTTATTCTGTTTTATGAATAACCGAAATATGAAATCATTTTTGAATTCACTATGAATACACTTATTGTGATTTTACAATGATTCACATTATTGTGAAATCACTGTTTAAAAAAACGTGAATATGTATAAAATGAATACTGTTGTATGGTAACATATTACAAAGCAGTCAGCATTTTTTGTACTTATGAATTGCATTCAGTTTCTGAGCCCAAATACATGATCGCATGCATAAAATAACAAAACAATCTAACAGAGAGATTATAGCAAACTCGAAATAATTTTAACACGCATAATAAAAATTAAACGTAGCTAATAAATAATTGTCGACCCAAAATATGTAGCTCTATAAAATTCCAATAAAAACACCATCTCGAATCCGGAAAGGTTGGTACATCTTTTCAATTCGAACATTATTTAAATGTAAAAGCATCATTTTGAAATACTTTTCTATTTTCCCTTTGATTAAATTGACTTTTTAATATATATATATATATATATATATATATATATATATATATATATATATATATATATATATATATATTAACTGGATCAAGTTCGTGCCATCGATGTTTGATCCAATAAAGCAGCTGATTCGAAAAAGCGGCGGCGATGCAGTTTCGTTCTTTTTACTCAGCATAGTAATACATACACAGGAGCGTTGAGGGGGACAGAGGGGGCAATTTTCCCCGGGCCTGAGTGTCATCCACACCAGGTAGAAAATTATGTAAAAACATATAGGGGAAGGGCCCGGGGCCCCCGGTTCAATGTCTGTTCTAGGGCCTGAGAGCAGATATCGACGGCCTTGAACATACATGAAACATACAACATACATAATCGTACATATATGAAAAAGTTTTGAATGTTCTTACTTTTCATCCATAAAATTAAAAATTTAAAGAAAGGATTAATTTTCTTGCAATAAAATTTAACATTGAAAAGATAAGGTGAAAGTCTAAGATAAGGTAATCCGCCCCTGAGTATATGTTATATACAGTACATATGTAGCAATAAATACACTAATATATATATATATATATATATATATATATATATATATATATATATATATATATATATATATATTGTAGATTGCTTCATAGTGGCACTAATTAGCTTTGGTGCTCTCTTTTCAATATCGTAAAAAGAATTATAGTCATCGCAAGATGCACCTCGTTGTTCTAATGTCCTTCTAAGAATTTGAAGAGCCTGACGCGATTCCCTAGCCGTTGGTGGTAGCACTTCATTATTTTCTACTTCTTCCTCATCTGCTTCTCCAGTTGTTTCTTTGAATTGTTGAATTGTTCAAACAATGTCTCCTTCCGTTTTTTCAACTGATGTCGGTACGTTTCCATCGATATTGACCCAGTTCCAAAATTCTTTTGCAAGCTCCTCGTCATTGCGTGGGTTTTCTTGCTCCTGTGGAATGTTGTTTGCTACTTCAACTACGACTCTCGATTTTTTTAAACTATTGAAAATTGTTATTGGAGTAACATTTTCCCATGCATTTATTATCATGTGGAAGGCGCCAAGAAGACTGACTGATTTCGCTGTACTATCACTAGCAGTAGGCTTCGTTGGATCGTCTATTGACTGAACAATTCTCATTCTTATACCCTTGCGATAATAGGTTTTAAAAGTTTTTATGATCCCTCGATCCAATGGTTGAATAACTGATGTGGTATTTGGTGGAAAATAAAACAGTTCTATGTTGTTTAACTTCAACTCCGGATGGGCAGTGCAGTTGTTGAGCAAAACTGCAATTTTTTGTTACAAGCTCTGTGTTCCATTTCCTCATTAATTTTGTGAAAATCTCGGTCGTCATCCATGCCTTTGTATTGCATGTGTATTCTACGGGAAGCTGTTTTACACCTTTTAAGCAACGGGGGTTCTTGCTCGTTCCTATGACAAATGGTCTTTTCTTTACTGTTCCAGTCATGTTACATGTCAGGAGAACTGTTATCCGAGCCTTTATTTTTTTACCTCCCGACCGATTGTCATCTTTGAACATCCGAGTATGGTCTGGAAATGCACGGTAATAAAGCCCAGTCTCATCCATATTATGGATCTGATTTGCAGAATATCCTGACAATAGTTCTGGCAGAATAACTTGCACCCATTTTTCTGCAGCGCTAATATCGGCATCTCCTTTTTCACCATATTGTTTTGCATAAACAATAATGTTTCGATTTTTCCATCTGCTCAGCCACCCGTCAGTTGTATCAAAGTCCTCGATTCCAAAATTTTCAGCAAATTCTTCGGCTTTCAAGCTTAATATTGCACGTGACAGTGGGGCTTTTTTAAGTTGTGCGGCCTTGAACCATTCCAAGAGAGCTGCTTCGACATCTTCTGCTTTTCCAACTCGTTGCTGTTTACGATTCGTGTTTCTATTCAATGCATGATCATCTAAGATTTTACTCCTTTGTTTCAAAAGGCGACTATGCCCAATTTCAAAGATGCTTCTCTCTGATTGCATTTCGACAGAACATCAAATTTTTAAAGTTCATATTTTCAGACAAGCAAAAATCCTTACGTTTTGCCATCGAATTCACAAAGAAGGGCTTACTGTAACACGACACACTAATAATGAACAAACAAAGTGACCATCTCTGACTTTTAACCTCAACCCCAACGTTCTTGCCCCTTCCCCTTTTACCTCCCTTTCCTTTCTCAATCCTTCTGCCACACGTGTGTGGGAGTGGCGTCTTATCACAGGCTTCAAGGGTATTCACGTTCCTAAGAAATCTGGGTCTGACTTTGTTGCGCGCCACATGGCACCCTGTTTGTCAGGCTTGGAGAAAAAACTCCAGAAAAAGCTAAAGTTGGGAAGAACACAATGTAAAGATCAAACAATAAAAAATGAGCATCGAATCGCGAAAATTGTTGATCCATTTATCCCGCTGTTTGATAGCCGGCGGAGTTTCAATGTAAAAGAGTGATTCCGTTCCGTTTTCCGTGATTTGATTCGATAAAGCGGCTGATCCAATTAACCAGTATTCCAATTAACCGGCGGCCTGTATATATATATATATATATATATATATATATATATATATATATATATATATATATATATATATATATATATATATATATATATATATATATATATATATATATATATATATATATATATTATCGACAAAATAAACTTTTAGTGATTTTAAAGAATTAGAAATAGACATTCAAATGAAAGAAAACGAGTTCAAATTTGAATTTTATTTCTATAACTCACATTTGTCAGACTCTGATACGGCCAATGAGTCATTCGTGGGCTGTGTCTGTATTACAACATTGTTTGATTACATATATCATAATAGGACTTCAACATATATTATCTTCATTTTCAACTCAATGTTTGAAAAAAATGAGCTTTTATTTTGAGCCTTAGAAGTTCTGAACATAGTTCTTAACTTAGTTCTTAATACTTGATTTGTAAAGTGGCAAGACTAAAAATTTCTGGATTAACTCAAAACAGCCTTACGGCCAAGAAAAGCATACAGAGACCTGGAATATGAAATCCAACTTCTTTATTAACAAAAAATAAATCATACAACGACTGACTGTACAAACAAAGAGGTTTGTAAACAGGAAGCAGACATAATGTTGCACAGACACCTTCAGCTGAATGAACTTAAAAGCACAGAAAATAAGGGGTTATTATGTGAACTTGCGGGATTATTTGTTGTGTAAACAATACTGACAGAAGATTCTTACCAACGTCCATCATATGAGGTAGGTAAATGTCAGGGGGGATCCTAGTTGCCCATTCCTATGGTAATCTCAGCTACACACACACACACACACACTTTGGACACTTGCAACTCATTGCAAGGCATCCCGTTACACGTGAAGACCGCGGATTTGATGTTTAGGTCCTTCAGGTACGACAGCGAATCATGAAAATGCGAGCCCATCCTTATTCACCATGAACAGAAACGTCATTCTTTTCTAACACCAGGATCGCAAAAACTTGTTTGCCGGCTCTGGATTGGTCTGCATACCCGAACCAGTAAGAAGTTATTAGTGTAAACAAAATCATAACTTTGAATATAAACTGAGGGATGTCATAATCAAAGGTTATATAGAACTCACATCCTTTTAATGTAAACAATTATTTTACTTCAATAGTATCCGATTTGCATAAAATATATCTTATTTTTTTTACTTCCTGTGTGATGATCGTACATAATTTATTCATTGAAGTCTGGAAATAAACAATGAACTGAGATTGAGTGTTTGAAACTTCAATTAAATTATCTCGTAAAAACAACTTTCTACCGATACAA
Source organism: Amaurobius ferox (assembly GCA_951213105.1). Taxonomy (NCBI): domain Eukaryota; kingdom Metazoa; phylum Arthropoda; class Arachnida; order Araneae; family Amaurobiidae; genus Amaurobius; species Amaurobius ferox. Next base: position 44,130,894 of record OX578144.1, on the reverse strand, counting down.
TGTACCAGAACATAAATTTAAATTGCCTTGACATAAATTTGGGAATAGAAATACAAGTAAAGATATGCACTTACTTCAACCGTGAATGCTATTGTGATTCACTTGGGTAGCGATAAAGAATTTTATTTTCGAAAGGAAACATCTTGATTTAGAAAAGATGAAACTATTTACTTTATTTCTAAAGACAAAAGGGCAATTGAGATAACGCTAAAAATGTCACCTCTTTTGTAATGGATTCGTTCTGTTATAAACGTTTCATTTGGTACTTGTACTGCAGTTAATAAAATGTAGAAAGTAGACTTATGTGTACATTACGAGAGTATTTATATAAATAAGCAAAATCGTACATATATACATGTTTGCTATTCATTGCAACAATTAAAATGTAGAAAGTAGAATTATGTCTACATTACGAGAGTATTTATATAAATAAGCAAAATCTTACATATATACATGTTTGCTTTTCATTGCAACAAATTTCACGTCTTAAGGGCACATGGAACATAAAATGGGTCAAATTTTCTTATTATAGTCTTAAAAACAGAACAGACTCAGGCGAATCCAGTAATATATAATTTGTATAGATTTGGAATATATAAACACCCAAAATACGCCATTTAAATAGGTAAACAAACAGTGCCACGCCACCCGCATTTAAAGGGACATGTGTTTTCAAGCGCTTTTCCTCACCGAAAAGGGCAACTCCTATTATTTTTAACCCCATGATTTATCTCCACTTCTTTATCCAGTTGCCAAACTACATTCCCCCCCCCCCCCTTCAGTGTTTTCAGAAGCTGTGTGAAATGGATTTGATCGCTGTTTATTTACAACGTGGTGCTTGTTGTTTTGTTTGCGATTTCGCTGATCTCTATTGCTATTGTCCATGTGTTTCTATTTTATTCATCAAATTTTCTTTTTGAACAAAGTTCTGATTAATTTTATTATTTAAAGATATGTTTATCTGCTAAATATTTGGAGAATATGCCTAGAAAAAAGTGTTTCGATAAAAGTAAGTTTACAGGCAACCGGCATACTCGTAAGACTACAATTAGTATTGATAACAGTTCACCAATGAATATTAGTGCTTCTGAAATGAAGATTGATTTATCTGCTGCTAAAGATAATGATTTAGAGTCTAAGCAAAGTAAAAATATTATTATTGACCTGGATTTATTATTGTCTTTACTGAACAGCTTTGGAAAGTGTAAAAATTGTCGGCAAACTGAAACTTTTGATGTCATTGCAGAAGAAACAGTCGAAAAGGACTTGCTATTAGTTTAACGTACATATGTACTTCTTATGGACATTCAACAAGTAAAATGACATCTAAAATATCCAGAAAGTTTTATGATATAAACATTCGTCTCACATATGCAATGAGATAGATGTATAAGCAAGGGGAAAAAAGCTGCAGACACTTTTGTGCACTGATGTATTTGCCTCCTCCTCCATTTAAATTTCAAAATTTTAACAAAAAATTGCTCCCAGCATTCTCCGAAATAGCTGATGAATCAATTAAAAGAGCTATTGCTGAAACTATTGCAATTAATGATGGTAACACTGATATATCTGCTGTTGTCGATGGTACATGGCAAAAGCGTGGCCATTCATCACTGAATGAAACCGTATATGCTACTTCACTTTACAATGGTTAAGTTATTGACGTTGAATGCCTCACAAAATATTGTACTAAATTTAGGAATAAATCCATAGGACCCCATAACTGCGTCAAGAATTTTGAAGGATATAGTGGAAGTATGGAGGTTGACGGTATCATGAAAATCTTTGAATGCTCCGAGTCATTGAGAGAAGTGCGATATGTGAATTATCTTGAAGACGGTGATTCGCGAGGTTTCAATAAGGTTAATGAAGCAAAAGTTTATGGCCCTGACGTCGAAATTGAAAAACTAAAATGCATTGCTCATGTACAAAAAAGAATGGGAACTCGATTAAAAAACATTCGTAATGAATTGAAGACCACGAAACTTTCTGAAGGCAAAAAAGATATCTGGACGTGGCCGCTTGACAGATGCTGAAATCATACGAAATCAGAACTATTATGGTTTGGCAATCCGTCGCAATATAAGAACATTCATAGTTGACATGGCAAAATCCATATGGGCAATTTATTTTCACAAACTTTCAACTGATGTAAAACCCCAACATGGTTTATGTCCTATGGATTCAGAAACTTGGTGTGGTTACACTAAATCCTTAAACAATGGCAAAAATAAAATCATAAACACTCTTTTCTAGAAGCTACATTTTTTGCTGTTAAAAACGTTTTCCGTTGTCTTTCTGACAGAAAAATTTGAGAAAATTCACACATAGTAGAACTCAGAATCCAAATGAGAGTTTTAACCATTGTTTATGGGAACGCTTACTCAAAACTATTTTTGTTTCAATAAGTACTTTGAAATTGGATTTATTAGATGCTGTGATTTGTTTTAATGATGGTGCTTATAATCGCACAAAAGTTCTAAATCATTTGGTAATTGCACCCGGCAATAACATGAAATATTCTTTGCGAAAAATCGATGAGGCTCGAGTTCAAGAAGCATCACTAAGTTTCCAAAATCTCTCTAAATCAGCCAGAGAGAAAAATAAAATGATAGAACAGAAAAAAATTGATGCTGAAATGTTAAAACAAAATGATTATGGTGCTGGATGGTTTTAAAATAATATATTTTAAGCATTGTGAGTGTTCATACAGTTTTTTGCCTTTTTCTCAAAATATGTTTTTTTAACGTTTTGGTAGACTTTTATAAAAATCTATTTAAAATAGAGAATTGAAATTTTCCAAAATTGTATAAGAATTTATTTCTTTAAAAGTACCTAACAATGTAAATCTGGGTGGAAAAATTTTGAAAATAATGAGAAATATGTTCTTAAAATTTTTAGGATTTTTAAAGTTCTATAGTAAAAAATTTTTAATTTTATTTCTTTTTAACAAAAATTAAAATCGCTTCTTATTATTCTCAAAGAGTACATTTTCTGCTACTATACCAAAATTTAAGGTGATGAACTCAATAGATTTTAAGAAAAGCGTACCGAATGGATATATTGTTCAAACATATTTCATATAGATATATAAAAAGTTAATTAGCTGTAGAAAACTAATTTATTCAACTAATTAATATTTTTGCTTTAAATATCGGCTATAATGTATATGGTAACTGTCGAAAGAAAAATCTCAGTTCTATCTCTATTTTTAAGTCAAATACAAATCGTTGAATATTTTGCAAAAATTGCTTCATGTTGAGAGGTTCCTTATGACCTTAAAATTGTTCGTAGAATATCTGAATATTTATTTTTGCAAATAGTTGTTTGTCAACTAATAATTAACTCAATCAACAATGAAACAAAAATTATTTTAAAAATATTTAAAAATTTTTGAAGTTAGAAGACGTCGTTATCAAAGAGCATAGAAGACTTTTATCGTTCCAGCAACTATCGAATAAAAGCACCTACATATACACGTTAAGTTTATCTATATTAAAGTGGTCGGCTTCGATTGATTAAAGGTGATTGCAGCAAAATTTTAAAAAATATGTTTTGTTTTCTCACATTATTTCAATTGTAAGATGTTACATTTTATATTAAAGGCCTTGAAAATATCTTTAGATTAACACAGTATTTGGCAGTGTATCCCCTCCGGGCTCGGGGAATAACTTGCCCCAAGAGGATGTCTAATGATGTCATGAATATACAAATTGCATCACGGCTATTCTTCACTACACTGTTAGAATTTGTGATCATTTACCCGTTAACACTTTACAACAAAGTTGAAAAGTGTTTATGACTTTGTTCATTCTGTCTGTTTGTCTGTCCGTTAGCAGGATAACTGCCGTAAAAATGACTTAATCAAAATGAAATTTTAGTATGTTGTTCAGACGGTCTGTAGAACCTATGAGAATATAAATGAATAATATCACCCAAATAGTTTTGGATTGAACTCGGGTCGAAAAAATGAAATACATTGAGCCCTATGGGACCTAATTTTTCAAACATTTTTTAAGCGAATTTAAAATTCACAAATTGCTTCGAAAATTTTAGGTAATATTCAAATTGTTCCATAAAATATATAAAAAAAAATTCAGCGAAATATATTCAGTAGTTTTTAAATAAAAATTAAAATAATAATTACACCTCTTATATGAAACGATCAGGTGACCATGATATGAAACGATCACATGACCCAGTTCAAAATGATATATGGCATCCATCTTGTTTCAAAATCGTGATTTTTTTAAGTTCTTTTTAATTCATATTGAGTGTTGTATCCGTCCTAAAACTACTTTATTTTTGCTTAAATTCTGTGCATCTACATACTGAAACAACGCTTTGACAATATATTTGAGTTTAAATGCTCATCTAAATTTGATTATTTCTACAACTAAGCCTATGTTTCACCTATGTAAAATGTAAACAGCAAAATATATAGAATGAGTTGTATTAGAATTCCTGTATTTTTTTAACACAAAATAATTTAGTCCATGGAGTCTGCATGGCTGATATGATTGAAATATTAATTGATTTCATAAAGAGAAGGACGATAATTTTCGATGAAGTTTTACGCATAGAGTTTTACTTACTTGTAGCTCCATGGTCTTAATTTTTAAATAATATAAATTATTATAGTATTGTGATGAATGACATGAATGGGGGAATTATTTATGAATGAAATGTTGCTTTTATAGAGAGAGCCAGGCGTGTTATTTTTTCTATGACGTCATTTGAATGGATTTCAGTTGTTTTCGATGAAGTTTTCAAATATAATAAATTATCGTAGTATTATGATAATTCTAAACTATTACTGAGGAATGTATAACATTTTAGAGATGTTTAAACCAGGCAATTTATATTTCAATGCCGTCATTTGAATGAAGTTCATTTTTTTCGATGAAGGTTTAAGTTTTCAAATATAATAAATTAATGCAGTATTGTGATAAGTTTCAAAATATTACCGAGGAATGTATTGCATTTTAGACTTGTTTAAATAAAATTGCATTGAAGTTGGAAAGTGTTTCATAATCAATGCTTTAAGCATGATTGATCTTTCTTGTTATTCATAATTATGTAAAATTTTGTCCTATGCTGCCATGTTAAAGAAATGTAAAGTTTCGCATATATTTCAAATATTTATTTTGAATTAAAATAATATTTCAAATTCTTGCTCTTCATTCATTCTAGCTCTTCATCCAAGAAATCCATTAATATTTGTTTCAGCTAATGTGTTCACAAGAACTCTACCCCAGACAGACAGACAGACAAACAGACAGGCCCAAAAGAGAAAGACGAGCGTCACTCTAAAAATATTCAAAATGTGATCAGGAGGTCTTGAAACATGTATTAGCATCAAAATCTTGAAATCAAAAATATTTGGAAAAACAGTACTTTCGCTAATATGATAAAATGCTATATTATGATAAAGTAAAAATATCAATGCAAATTTCTTTAGCATTGTTCATATCATAAAAATCACCACTAAATTGATTACAGGAGACCTTAATTTGATACAATATGATTATAGGACAATTGGTTTTGTACTAAAAATGATTCAATAAATATCACTTACATACAAGGGTATAATTTGCAGAACCTATTGAAAATGTCTTCTGACATCGATATACACATTGGAATTGGAGAAAGAATAATTACAAGAATAACTTATAATTAATAATTTATCAAATAACTTAATTTATCAAATAATTCTGAAATTAGAAATATAAAAGAATTAATTTCAATATTTAAGAATCCTAATACAAAATATAGTGTACAAATTTATAATTTGAATATTAAATGAAAATAGAGTAAAAGACTAACATCAATACCCGTGGAACAATCTTTAACAAGTCTGTCCAGATTTTTACGTTTGCTGACGACATTGACATTGTAGCATGCACTCCCGAGTTACTTAGGGAAGCCTTCACATCTTTAGAGGCCGCAGCCAGTAAAATGCATCTAACTATTAATCAAAATAAAGCTAAGTATATGCCCTGTGGTAATTATGACTGTCCTTATTTCGAAATTGGGGTTTACAAGTTTGAAACTGCAAGCAACTTCAGATATTTAGGATCTGAAGTTAATACTCTCAATGACATTATGCCCGAAATTCGCGGTAGTGTTACAGCTGCTAACCGATGTTTTTTCGGCCTTAAAAGGTACTTAAAATATGACTTCATCAGCAGAAAAACGAAGATTATAATCTACAAAAGTTTAATCAGACCCATTCTTACCTACTCTGCTGAGACTTGGGCAATGACAGAAAAAGTTAAAGATATCATTTCTGTTTTTGAGAGAAAAATCTTGAGAGGTATTTTTGGTGGCTTAAATTGTAACAACATCTGGAGAAGAAGAACTAACTCTGAACTTTATAAGTCTTTTAATGAACCAGATATAGTCAATTGCATCACGATTCAGATAATTAAATGGGTGGATCACCTGTGCAGGATGGCCGAAAGCCGTACAACAAAAAATATCTTTTCGGCCAGACCATTCGGCACCCGTAAAAGAGGAAGACCTAAACTCAGATGGGTTGACTGTGTGGAAAAGGACTTTAAAATTTTAAAAGTTTTGAACTGGAGGTCTTTGGCCAGGGATAGGGGAGCTCTGGAGTTCTATACTGCGGAAGGCAAGGGCCCATCCTGGGCTGTCAGGCCACTGAAGAAGAATAATAATAAAAGAATATTATAATACAAGATTGATTAGAATACATATTAGAATACAAGAAAGACTCAAATTAATGTAACCCATTTAAATCGCAAAAACGAATTTAACTTGCAGGAGCAATTTTTAATCACACATGCACACGCTCTGACTAGCTGTTTAAAAGTTGTTGATTACTTGTTATTTGCAAGGTGCGTAGTATGTAAGGATGGTCTAAAATGAACTTTTCACCCTTTTACATTTCGTTTTAATAACTGAAATTGCAATTTTCTAAATCTAAGAGCAATTTGAAGTATGTATACAACATTTCATTATCCCACCAATTGTATTTTTCGAGTAAAATGTATAACAAAATGCATGAAAATGTTAATTCACTTTGTTGGGAATGGATAATACACTTCGCTTTACTCGTCCATACTTATTCAATCGCCTACAACTTTATAGTAAATAATTTTCTTCTATCCTGCCTTATTGTCGAATTCGTCTTCTCGACTTCTTTATTTGGGCACTGCATATACTTTGATTTAATCGAGCTTAGCTGTCTATAATATAGATCAGTCATGTCAAAGATATGGCGGAAGATATGTTAAAGATATGGCATGCAATGAACGGCTTTTGAGGCATCTAGATGCGTTTTGATACCTCAATTGGTAATACTCAATTTTCATGAATAGTTCTCTATATATTGAAGACGACAAATATAATAACCACGCAAATGTGCATACATGTACAGGCTTTCATAAAGTTGCGGAAGTCTCAGCTGGGAGAGCTAAAATTTGACCACTTTCCTAGAATACGTGCTAGAAAAGTGATCAAGGTGGGATATACTATAGATCAGACATGTCAAAGATATGGCAGAATATATGTCAAATATATGGCATGTCATGGGCGACTTTCGGGGCATTTAGATGCGTCTTGATACCTCAATTAGTAATACTCAATTTTCATGAATAGTTCTCCATACATTGAACACGACAAATGTTATACTCACGCAAATGTACATGCATGTACAGGCTTTCATAGCGAAGTTAAAGTTGCGGAAGTCTCAGCTGGGGGAGCTACAATTTGGCCACTTTCCCAGCATACTTGCTAGGAAAGTGGTCAAATTGGGAAAGTGGTTTTGTTAGTTTGTCTGCACGTACAATGCATACAAATTAACAAAATTTTCTAATATTGTTCGATCTTATTGATGAATTCGATAGGCTTTTTGCAGAATTCCGCATTATTAATATATACAAATTTCCTCTATATAACAACCAATTTACTTTCGAGGTTGAAATGGCATCAACTAACTTTCGATTTGCAATGTGGTAAAGTTTTAAAAGAAAAAATCAATGACGTTGACATTTTAACTTTTTATACAAAATATTTTTAAAATCACATCAACTATCCCATCACGAATATCCATACTTCTTGTATTTTAAGTATTTTCTAAAGTTCATATTCGTGTGCACGACTGTTCTTAACACTGAAAATCAATGCTAAATCTTAATATCGTTCAAGACTTACAGACGAGTAGCTGCTTTAACGCCAATCATCAATGATATAATGAAGCTGAAAATATGACAAGTGTCAGGATCTTGGAAGTAATGTGCTGTATTTCAACCGTTCTGACTTAATGTCATTTTAATTTTGATGTACACTTTGAAGTTGAATAAAATATTTTTATACAAAATTATTGTTTAATTTAATCCTGGCCCGCTGATATAATTTGAAGGTAAAATCAGCATCTTTTATAATTGAGTTTGACATCCTTACTATAAATGAACCTAAAGCGTATAGTTAAAGACATTTTATTCGAAAGTTGTTGCTGTGCTTAAGGATGTTCTTTGGAACAGTTTAGAGGAGTATCATTCAATGTTAGAAGCTGAATGCAATAGATATCTTATGTACGCCGATTGAAATAATTATAACACACTTCATTTAAACCGCTGATTTTATTCGATATATCATGCCTACAGAGGCAGTAAGCCAAACATTGCAAATATTGATTAGTGTTTATGGATGCGGAAAATGTGTAAATATAATAAATCTTAAATCTAGAAGTCATGTCTGTCAAAAAGCTGCAACGTATTACCTGCCACCCGCCCACCGGAAGAACTTGCGCTCTTGCAATCTACGAACACATGTGAGCCATGCATTTATGTCAATCAATATTATTATTTCCTATACAATGCCCTATCGGAACAAGCAGTTTATATAATCCCCTAACAAAAGGCAAACGGACGGGGATTATCAAATAAAATTCAACTTATATTTCCAAGATATTAAGTTTTAATCAAGCGTCATTTTCGCTGATTCAAAGTCATTTTTATCAGTTTGGCGACATTTTCGTCAATTTGATAAAATTAAAAAAAAATTTGATGTGGGCAACACATGACTTTCCTTATATAATGCAATGAGTTTACTAATAGGTTTTTCTAATAGTAAATACTTATATTCTTCCCAAGATATTGAATTTTCGACGATTATTCGTCATTTTCATTGATTTAGCGTCATTTTTATCCATTTGGCGAGATTTTCATTAATTTGGCAACATTTAATAAAAGCCGTCAAGTTGGCGACATGCTGCCAAATTCGTCGCCAAAATCTCGCCAAACGTTATGGACGGAGAAATAAGTTATTCTTACATCAGATAAATGACTATTGGCGTTCAAATACAAAAGTATTACTCAAAGTATCTTTTCTCGTGAATGGAACGAGTTAGATCCACGAGAATGATGTCACTCAATTTATCGCATTTTATTACCTATGAAAAGTGAACATGTTTCTCAACAGATAATATTTTTATTTTTATTTTTGCATGACTTTTTGATAATTTTTTTGAAAAATGTGCAATATCTCGAGAACGGTTCATGTTAGCGATCTAAAATTTATGTCAATCGTTTTCTAATGAAACATTACATAAGAAATGTCTATTTGCGTAACTTTATTAGAGGTTTTGGTTTTTTGACGATTTTTTCAAAATTTCACTCGAAAATTTCGGGGGGAGGGGGGGGTCTGAACATTCTACTGCGTATAAAAACAATAGGTTTTCAGTGTTTACGGATTGTGATTTTTGTACCAAATTTCGTTTGAATCGGTCTATTCGTTCGCCAGTTATCGTCTCCACAGGCTCACTGACACACACACACACACACTTTCACACACACACAAACACACATATTTTCACACACACACAAACACACACAGTCATCACTTCAAAAATGTTTGATTCGTAATCGGGGATGCTTGAATCGTGCTCTCCCGTCGAAAACTCGAATTCGAATTTTCAACCCGGTCACAATACTTTCCTTATACATTATTGTATATAAGGAAAGTAAAAAATGTTAAAAGTCGTTTCGGACGAACAGACGAAATATGGGTTATTCTTATATTATTTCCAAGGTGTTGAATTTTTATCTATTAGACTCCATTTTCACTGAAAACATCTTCGTCAATTTGGCAGCATTAAAAAATATGTCACCAAGTTGGCGATATCTCGTCAAAATCGTAGCAACAATGTCATCAAGCGATAGGGAACGACAAAAGGAGAAATAGATTACTCTTCTATTATTTCCAAGATAGCGAATTTTCATCAATTAGATATTATGTTAATAAATTTAACGTCAATTGTATCTGTTTAGAGACGTTTCCGTCAAATTGGCAACATTCATAAAAAAATCGTTAAATTTTCGATACCACGCTTATTTCTTCGTTGAATTTTTCGCCAAGCGTTACAAATGGACACACTGATAAATGAGTACCTTAGAAAATCTCTATGGAAAATGAAAATAAAAAATATAAGTTTTAGAAATGCGGAATATTCTAGGAAATAAAATAGAATAAAACTTATTGCTATTTTTTAAAGCACATATCATATGTGACAGTATTTGAAAAGTACATTTTAGCATGAATCAGATCTGCCAATGCCAAACTGGCCACAAAATGGGTCAAGAGTACGGAAGTACCAATAAATTACACTCCAGGGGCAGGAATTTTTATTCACTCATCACTATTGGGCGTGGATGTCATTCTTCTCGGTCTAACTCAGAAATATATTTTACTGTGGGGATGGCGATCACTGAACTTACGTCCCCTTATTCTAGGTTTTTATGAAATGTTACACTCATTTTTAAATGTGAGATCTAGTACATTGCGTTACGTGTAGACTTCCAATTCATCTAATTTCAATTAATGACCTAAATTCAATAAATTTCTATATAATATTTTGAGAAGAAATAAAGTACAAAGTTGAACATTTATAGAGGAATTATTTTTATAAGATACACTCAGCACTGTAAAACAGGTGTAATATTAAAATGCTCATTCGAGTACAGAGCTGCTAGGGTTAATCCACTTTAAGTGGCGTAAAAACATTAATTAGTTAATCTTCCGTTTCTATTTCTTTTTTGCGTGTGTGTCATCACATCAGTATGCCTAGATTTTTTTAAAGTACTTGCATTTGATTTTTGTGATTTTTCTATTTATAGGTGGCGGCCAAAACTGAGTCATGACACATGGCTCATTCAGTTGTTTAGATCCTTACTCAAATCACTATATATATATATATATATATATATATATATATATATATATATATATATATATATATATATATATATATATATATATATATATATATATATATATATATATATATATATATATATATAATAACAATAATAGTTTGAAAGTCCAATGACAGAAATGTGAGAAGCTGCAACTCGAAAAACCTAACATTCTAACCTACAATGGAACCCAATCAAATGAAAAAAAATACAAATTTTGAGTCATCAAGTTAAAGAAAATCAACAAATTGCAATGGTATGGAAATGGTATGGAAGAAATATATATATATATATATATATATATATATATATATATATATATATATATAATAATAGTACTTTGAAAATCCAATGAACGAAAAGTAAGAAACTGCAACACGATAAACCTAACTTTCTGAAACACCCACAGAATAAAATATAAAACAGCAAATCATCAATCAAATGGAAAAAAATACAAAACACGAGTTACAATACAAATAATAATATAATAAATGCAATAACATAGGCAGTAAAAAACCGATAAAAAATTAGGAGAATACGTGCAACAAGATTCCTCTAATAACATTGGACGAAAATAAAATCATAACTAGAAAAATCAAATATAGAAATAACTAATTCTATTACTAAATTTAGCGCAAATGCAGCATAAATTTGGATAGATTAAAAAAATTTTTTTTTTTTCGTAGATACTGTAGCTTACTAAAATAGGAAGGATACTATGCAAATATGATTAAATAAAGAATTTAAAGTTATTAAGTAAATGGAATGAAAATGCAAAATACATTTAATTTATTGCGCAAATGTAGCTTATAAATAAAATGTTTTCAATAATAATAGTAGCTTGAAAATCCAATGAACGAAAAGTAAGAAACTGCAACACGATAAACCTATCTTTCTATAACACCCACAGAATAAAATATAAAACAGCGAATCATCAATCAAATGGAAAAAAATACAAAACACGAGTTAGCAAATAATAATATAATAAATGCAATAACATAGGCAGTAAAAAACCGATAAAAAACTAGGAGTATATATATATATATATATATATATATATATATATATATATAATTGAAGAATTTTAATTTACTTGTATTATATATACTTGAGATTGATCATTTATTGAAATGTTCTGTATACCAAAAATGAAATTAAGATGGTCTGAAATGATTATTTGAAATCAATAGTGACTATACGACAAACTTGTGAAAATGATAAAGAGAATATAAATAAAACATTATAAATAAAACAATATAAATAAAACAGGTACTAAATTGGTATAAAATACCCCGTTTTTCCTGTTCTACATATAAGTTAAGGAATTGAAAAAGAATGACATGTGGTAAATATTGGTTAAGATATCCCTACACCCTTTCATTAGATTTTTATTACTGTTATAAATGGCCATACCTGGTTATTTAATGCAGATTCTACGTTTCCGTGTACATTACTGTACATTGTGTTACAGAAATAATTCACTAATATATATATATATATATATATATATATATATATATATATATATATATATATATATATATATATATATATATATATATATATATATCTATATATCATGTTGTTGCGGTGTATCCTCTAGAAGAGTGTGCGTTCTTGTAATAACAAAGATAAACCAAATAAGATTACAAATAGCGTTTTTTTTAAAACACCAGTAAGCTATAACAGGAACAATATGCAGTTAAAAACACCTTAACTATCGCATAAGATTACAAAACCAATTATCACAAAAAGCAACAATTCAATGTTTGACTAATTAACAAAACATATATGTTCTTAAAACACTGAAGTATTTCCCAATTTACTTTATAATATCGTGTTAACTTCGTCTAACTGAACCATGACCATCTACTATATACCACCTATGGAAAGGTCTCGAAAAATTGAGGTAATTTTTGAAAATCTTAACTAAACTACAAAATTCGTTCAATTTCCGAAATTCGCTAAAACTCTTCATGTTGGCGATATTACGCAAAATTTATCGCCAAGTTCAATCAAATCGGAACTTAAAATAATAATATCGGTTTCCTGTACATTGATTTTTTTTCCTGGATATGCAGTATGCTGTGATAACCATTTATCGTTTATGTATCTGTAAGAATATGTTTTTTATATAATTTTAAATAATAATTTTAAAAATAATTTTTAATAATAATTGTAAGTAATATAATAAAAAAATGATTTGCTGATGTATAAAAATTATGATTTATTCCAAATGTCTAACTCACGTAGCTCGAAATAGAAATTAATCCTGTCTCAAGTTTAAGAAATATCCTAAACCTTTAACAACAGAAATTCTTATTTAAAAAAAATATGTATAGTATTTCTGAAATTTAGGAAGAATGTCCTTAAGCATTCTAAATTAACTTTTACGATAGTTTTTTCAGGGCGGTTGATGGGAAAATAGTGAATGTGTCAAGAACATGACAAATTACGCAGGCGTTTGAGCATTAAACCGTATATAAAGAAAATGAGCCGTAAGAGCTTCAACTGTCTCACTTTTTGCCTTTTTTTCAAGACTTTATAAAAATCTTTATATTTCTTGTTCCTACTTTTGTTAGGATACTTAAAGAATACTTAAAAACGCCCTCCGTTGATAAAAACGCTTTTCACATGAACGCAATTTTAACCTCATCAATCAATTTTCTGCCTCAAAAAACATATTTTGACGAACCGAACTAAACACATCAACGTATAGTTTCAACATCGTTTATGAACAGTATCAGTTCAGCAGCATATGTCTTTTTCTTCAACAGATTCTATAAGAATACATATTTTTAATAAATACTTTTCTCGTGTCTTGTCCTGCGAGTTTTAGTTAAGATATTTAGAAGTGTTTTTGCAGATAGAATATATATTTATATGAATTTTCTAATTATAAAATGCAGTGAAATTTTATTTTGTTGTTTTATGGAGAGGCATAGAAACTTTAAACAGAGGAACCATAAAATTGGAATATCAAAGAAGTGAAAAGTGAAAATTTCAATACACAAATTCAAATTTAAAATCTCGTGAATCATGCGATGGATTTTGAGGATTGTTTTCAGGCACTAATACTGAGACAAGGTAATATTTTGAAGTTATTTTTATCATCCAGAAAGAAGTGCTAAATCATAAATTACTTTCATGTTTTGGGCGGCTTGTTATGGCTGCCTATAGCTCAAGAATGGTTTTTAGAATTTTTATTTGTGTGTTACTCAAAATATGAAGTTTTCAAATTAAATCCATCCCGATTGTGTATCGACCTTGTACGTAAACGTGAAAAAACATAATACTGTTACAACTGTAATGCTTCCGGAAATTAATAACATGATTTAATGAACTTGGGGGCTCCGTCCCCTGTTCGCTGAGCTCGCTTCAGGAGCACTTTCGTGCTGCCTGCTAAGCAGACGTAACACGGTAATAGATACCGTACTTGGTAACTGACATTCACCAACCCTAGAACTCGCTTCGAATCAAACCCCTAGAAACACTCACTTCTAATCTGGACGGCGCATAGGACCGCCCACGTGTCCCATGCTCGATGACAATCGCAGAATCCCAGGGCGCCGCCCTCCATTGGCTGCCGGTCATTAACCCCGTGACTCGATTCACGAGTCGGAAGACTTCGCCTCCAAATCGATGACGCTGAGTAGCGCTGGCAAAACCCCAGGGATACATCCTGCATTGGCTGCCGCTCATTCTCTTCTAACTGAATTCGCGAATCGGAAGGATTTGCTTCCTACTCGCCTACGGGCTTCGCCTTCCATTGAATGCCGTTCATTCCGACGGCTTACACGATCGCCTACGTGTCCGATACTCGCTTATGCTCGCAGAATCCCTAGGTTCCGCCATACATTTGCTACAGCTCATTAACCCCTTATCCCCGATTTACGTGTCGGGAGGCTTAGCCTCCAAACCGCTGACGCTCGCAGAATCCCAAGACTCTACCGTCCATTGACTGACACTCATTAATCGCAACTCGCCTCAGGTGTGATGTAGGGCTTCGTCTCATTATTAGTTGACTCTCATCAACTCCCTTAACTTCGCGAACTATATCACCAAGCTCAGCCCTCAAATCGCTAAGCTCGCCAACTAAGAATATCGCTTCCTGATTTGGAAGGCTTAGTTTTCTACTTCCTTGCGCTGAACCTGCATCACGAATCCTATTTTGTCCTACTCTATTAAGAACGATAGCTAACTGTATTAGGAAGAAACGGAAAATTTCATAACTGTAGGTTTTGCTGGTTGTTTTTAATACAGTTTCGTAATACGTGTTACGCTTTCAGTATAGATATACTTACAACAATAAAACATTTAAATGTCGTGCTATATAGCAATGACATCCTGATATTGATGACGACAATGGTTGGGAAACGCTCTGTTTGTTTGTCGGAATAAACGATAAGTCATATGATTATCAACATTTCACATTTTCTAAAGTAGACTACCAACGTTGTAGACATGTTTAGAAATTAAGATCTATACTTTTAAAGTTTTTAATGCTTCAATAACTGAGTCCTCGCCCATTTAGTAGCATTTCTGCCAAAAACCAATCAGAAAGAAGCTAGCAATCGCCTCGACCCATTAAATCTTCGCCCGTAGAGAAGGCGAATTTTCACTTCAGAAGTGCATAAAAAATTGAATAACTCATTAACTAATACGAAATATAAGAGTCTGATGTGGACAGCACATGACTTTCCCTGCAGACTCAAATTCATTTCTTTTTAATTTCTTTAATAATTCATTAAATTGAGTGTGATTGCACAAAATAACACTAAATTTGCATTTTAAATTCACTTTCTGTTTTTATTTGGTAATTAGACATTTTTCTAAAAGTGGCATTACTAAATGCGAAAAATCTCAAATATCTCGAGAATGGTTAGCCCTAGAGTAATAGAGTTATTCCTATTTTCCTCATCAAAAATTACGTATAAAACAAGCATTTAATTGATATATTTGAACATACGTAGCTTTTTTTTAGATTTTACGATTTTTGAGGGCCATTTCGTAAGAAAAGGCCAGTTGTTCTTTTCCGAATAATACCAAAATCTAATCAGCACCAGGAAATTTGGTCAATTAGTATTTTAGCTAGAGTGGATAAATGAAATTTTTGCGGGCCATTTCGCAAAAAAAGGCGGGTTCTGTTTTCACGAATCGTACCAAAAACTAATCACCACCAGGGTCATATCTAAGTGACTTACCTACCAAATTTTATGAAATTCGGTCCATAAGTTTTTGCGTTAGAGTGGATACATACATTGCACAGACAGACACACAGACAGACACACACACACACACAAACAGCAGACAGACGTCACGCTAAAAATATTTTTTTCGTATTCTAGATGTCTCGAAACGTGTAGATCCGTCGAAAACTCGAGTTGTGATTTTCGGCTTGATTCCAATACGTCCCCTATACATTACCATGCATTGCAGGGAAAGTCAAAATCTGATGTGGGCAGCACATGACTTTCCCTGCAGACTTATATTCACGTTCGATTTATTTAATTTAAATTTAATTCATTTTTAATTCAATTTTCGTTCTCATTTGAAAACTGGACTTATTTTCAAAAATGGTGTAGGAAAAATACGAAAAACTAAAATATCTCGAGAACGGCTAGTCCTAGTGTAATGGGGTTGGTCTTATTCTTTCCTTCGCTAAAAATTACGTATTAAACAAGCATTTAATGGCTATATTTGAGCATACGTAGTTTTTAGAACTACGTATGCTCAAAGATAATTTAAGTTTAGATTTTGATGACTTTTGCGGGCCACTTTGCAAAAAAACGCAGGTTATTTTTTTCCGAATCGTACCAAAATCTAATCAGCACCAGGGTGACCCACAACTAACTCATCTGCCGAATTTTGTGAAATTCGGTCCATTAGTTTTTCAGCTAGAGTGGATACAAGCTTTTGCGGGCCATTTCGCAAAAAAAGGCGGGTTCTTTTATTCCGAATCGTACCCAAAACTAATCAGCACCAGCCCCGCCCACAAGTGACTTGCCTACAAAATTTTGTGAAATTCGGTCCATTAGTTTTTTTTGTTAGAGTGGATACACAATCTGCACAGACAGACAGACGGACAGACACACAGACAGACAGACACACAGGCAGACAGACACACAGACACACACACAGACGTCACGCTAAAAATGGTTTTTTCGTATTCTAGAGGTCTTGAAACGTGTAGATCCGTCGAAAACTCGCGTTGCGATTTTCGGCATGGTTCCAATACTTTCCCTATACATTACCGTGTATTGCAGGGAAAGTAAAAATCTGATGTGGGCAGCACATGACTTTCCCTGCAGACTTATATTAACGTTCTCTTTATTTTAATTAAATTTATTTCACTTTTAATTCAATTTTCGTTCTCATTCGGTAACCGGGCTTATTTTCAAAGGTGGCGTAGGAAAAGTACGAAAAACTAAAATATCTCGAGAACGGCTGGTCCTAATGTAATGGGGTTGGTCTTATTCTTTTCGTCGTTAAAAATTACGTATTAAACAGGCATTTAATGGATATATTTGAGCATACGTAGCTTTTTAGTTTAGATTTTGGCAATTTTTGCGGGCCATTCTACAAAAAAAAGGCAGGTTATTTTTTTCCGAATCGTACCAAAATCTAATCAGCACCAGGGTGATCTATACGTGACTCATCTACCGAATTTTGTGAAATTTAATCTATCAGTTTTTCAGCTAGAGTGGATACAAACTTTTGCGGGCCATTTCGTAAAAAAGGCGGGTTCTTTTATTCCGAATCGTACCCAAAACAAATTAGCACCAGCCCCGCCCACAAGTGACTTACCTACAAAATTTTGTGAAATTCGGTCCATTAGTTTTTTAGTTAGAGTGGATACAAAATCTGCACAGACAGACAGACACACAGACACACAGACAGACAGACACACAGACACACACACAGACGTCACGCTAAAAATGGTTTTTTCGTATTCTAGAGGTCTCGAAACGTGTAGATCCGTCGAAAACTCGAGTTGTGATTTTCGGCATGATTCCAATACTTTCCCTATACATTACCATGTATTGCAGGGAAAGTAAAAATCTGATGTGGGCAGCACATGACTTTCCCTGCAGACTTATATTAATGCTCTCTATATTTTAATTAAATTTATTTCACTTTTAATTCAATTTCCGTTCTCATTCGGTAACCGGGCTTATTTTCAAAGGTGGCGTAGGGAAAGTACGAAAAACTAAAATATCTCGAGAACGGCTAGCCCTAGTGTAATGGGGTTGGTCTTATTCTTTTCGCCGTTAAAAATTACGTATTAAACAGGCATTTAATGGATATATTTGAGCATACGTAGCTTTTTAGTTTAGATTTTGGCAATTTTTGCGGGCCATTCTACAAAAAAAAAGGCAGGTTATTTTTTTCCGAATCGTACCAAAATCTAATCAGCACCAGGGTGATCTATACGTGACTCATCTACCGAATTTTGTGAAATTCAATCTATCAGTTTTTCAGCTAGAGTGGATACAAACTTTTGCGGGCCATTTCGTAAAAAAGGCGGGTTCTTTTATTCCGAATCGTACCCAAAACAAATCAGCACCAGCCCCGCCCACAAGTGACTTACCTACAAAATTTTGTGAAATTCGGTCCATTAGTTTTTTAGTTAGAGTGGATACAAAATCTGCACAGACAGACAGACACACAGACACACAGACAGACAGACACACAGACACACACACAGACGTCACGCTAAAAATGGTTTTTTCGTATTCTAGAGGTCTCGAAACGTGTAGATCCGTCGAAAACTCGAGTTGTGATTTTCGGCATGATTCCAATACTTTCCCTATACATTACCATGTATTGCAGGGAAAGTAAAAATCTGATGTGGGCAGCACATGACTTTCCCTGCAGACTTATATTAATGCTCTCTATATTTTAATTAAATTTATTTCACTTTTAATTCAATTTCCGTTCTCATTCGGTAACCGGGCTTATTTTCAAAGGTGGCGTAGGGAAAGTACGAAAAACTAAAATATCTCGAGAACGGCTAGCCCTAGTGTAATGGGGTTGGTCTTATTCTTTTCATCGTTAAAAATTACGTATTAAATCAGCATTTAATGGATATATTTGAGTATACCCAGTTTTTTATTTTAGATATTGGCAATTTTTGCGGGCCATTTTGCAAAAAAAGGCAGGTTATTTTTTTCTGAATCGTACCAAAATCTAATCAGCACCAGGGTGACCAATACGTGACTCATCTACCGAATTTTGTGAAATTCGGTCTATTAGTTTTTCAGCTACAGTGGATACAAGCTTTTGCGGGCCATTTCACAGAAAAGGCGGGTTATTTTATTCCGAATCGTACCCAAAACTAATCAGCACCAGCCCCGCCCACAAGTGACTTACCTACAAAATTTTGTGAAATTCGGTCCATTAGTTTTTTAGTTAGAGTGGATACAAAATCTGCACAGACAGACAGACAGACACACAGACAGACAGACACACAGACACACAGACAGACAGACACACACACAGACGTCACGCTAAAAATGGTTTTTTCGTATTCTAGAGGTCTCGAAACGTGTAGATCCGTCGAAAACTCGAGTTGCGATTTTCGGCATGATTCCAATACTTTCCCTATACATTACCATGTATTGCAGGGAAAGTAAAAATCTGATGTGGGCAGCACATGACTTTCCCTGCAGACTTATATCCACGTTCTCTTTATTTTAATTACATTTATTTCACTTTTATTCAATTTTCGTTCTCATTCGGTAACCGGGCTTATTTTCAAATTTTGGCGTAGGGAAAGTACGAAAAACTAAAATATCTCGAGAACGGCTAGTCCTAGTGTAATGGGGTTGGTCTTATTCTTTTCGTCGTTAAACATTACGTATTAAACGGGCATTTTATGGATATATCTGAGTATACCTAGTTCTTTAGTTTAGATTTTGAAGATTTTTGCGGGCCGTTTTGCAAAAAAAGGCAGGTTATTTTTTTCCGAATCGTACCAAAATCTAATCAGCACCAGAGTGACCTATACGTGACTTATCTACCGAATTTTGTGAAATTCGGTCCATTAGTTTTTCAGCTAGAGTGGATACAAGCTTTTGCGGGCCATTTCGCAAAAAAATCCGGGTTCTTTTATTCCGAATCGTACCCAAAACTAATCAGCACCAGCCCCGCCCACAAGTGACTTACCTACCAAATTTTGTGAAATTCGGTCCATTAGTTTTTTAGTTACAGTGGATACAAAATCTGCACAGACAGACAGACACACAGACAGACAGACAGACAGACAGACAGACACACAGACAGACAGACAGACACACGCACAGACGTCACGCTAAAAATGGTTTTTTCGTATTCTAGAGGTCTCGAAACGTGTAGATCCGTCGAAAACTCGAGTTGTGATTTTCGGTATGATTCCAATACTTTCCCTATACATTACCAGATTGTGTATCGACCTTGTACGTAAACGTGAAAAAACATAATACTGTTACAACTGTAATGCTTCCGGAAATTAATAACATGATTTAATGAACTTGGGGGCTCCGTCCCCTGTTCGCTGAGCTCGCTTCAGGAGCACTTTCGTGCTGCCTGCTAAGCAGACGTAACACGGTAATAGATACCGTACTTGGTAACTGACATTCACCAACCCTAGAACTCGCTTCGAATCAAACCCCTAGAAACACTCACTTCTAATCTGGACGGCGCATAGGACCGCCCACGTGTCCCATGCTCGATGACAATCGCAGAATCCCAGGGCGCCGCCCTCCATTGGCTGCCGGTCATTAACCCCGTGACTCGATTCACGAGTCGGAAGACTTCGCCTCCAAATCGATGACGCTGAGTAGCGCTGGCAAAACCCCAGGGATACATCCTGCATTGGCTGCCGCTCATTCTCTTCTAACTGAATTCGCGAATCGGAAGGATTTGCTTCCTACTCGCCTACGGGCTTCGCCTTCCATTGAATGCCGTTCATTCCGACGGCTTACACGATCGCCTACGTGTCCGATACTCGCTTATGCTCGCAGAATCCCTAGGTTCCGCCATACATTTGCTACAGCTCATTAACCCCTTATCCCCGATTTACGTGTCGGGAGGCTTAGCCTCCAAACCGCTGACGCTCGCAGAATCCCAAGACTCTACCGTCCATTGACTGACACTCATTAATCGCAACTCGCCTCAGGTGTGATGTAGGGCTTCGTCTCATTATTAGTTGACTCTCATCAACTCCCTTAACTTTGCGAACTATATCACCAAGCTCAGCCCTCAAATCGCTAAGGTCGCCAACTAAGAATATCGCTTCCTGATTTGGAAGGCTTAGTTTTCTACTTCCTTGCGCTGAACCTGCATCACGAATCCTATTTTGTCCTACTCTATTAAGAACGATAGCTAACTGTATTAGGAAGAAACGGAAAATTTCATAACTGTAGGTTTTGCTGGTTGTTTTTAATACAGTTTCGTAATACGTGTTACGCTTTCAGTATAGATATACTTACAACAATAAAACATTTAAATGTCGTGCTATATAGCAATGACATCCTGATATTGATGACGACAATGGTTGGGAAACGCTCTGTTTGTTTGTCGGAATAAACGATAAGTCATATGATTATCAACATTTCACATTTTCTAAAGTAGACTACCAACGTTGTAGACATGTTTAGAAATTAAGATCTATACTTTTAAAGTTTTTAATGCTTCAATAACTGAGTCCTCGCCCATTTAGTAGCATTTCTGCCAAAAACCAATCAGAAAGAAGCTAGCAATCGCCTCGACCCATTAAATCTTCGCCCGTAGAGAAGGCGAATTTTCACTTCAGAAGTGCATAAAAAATTGAATAACTCATTAACTAATACGAAATATAAGAGTCTGATGTGGACAGCACATGACTTTCCCTGCAGACTCAAATTCATTTCTTTTTAATTTCTTTAATAATTCATTAAATTGAGTGTGATTGCACAAAATAACACTAAATTTGCATTTTAAATTCACTTTCTGTTTTTATTTGGTAATTAGACATTTTTCTAAAAGTGGCATAACTAAATGCGAAAAATCTCAAATATCTCGAGAATGGTTAGCCCTAGAGTAATAGAGTTATTCCTATTTTCCTCATCAAAAATTACGTATAAAACAAGCATTTAATTGATATATTCGAACATACGTAGCTTTTTTTTAGATTTTACGATTTTTGAGGGCCATTTCGTAAGAAAAGGCCAGTTGTTCTTTTCCGAATAATACCAAAATCTAATCAGCACCAGAGTATCACCCAAGTAACTTATCTATCACATTTCGTGAAATTTGGTCAATTAGTATTTTAGTTAGGGTGGATACATGACATTTTTGCGAGCCATTTCGTAAAAAAAGGCAGGTTGTTCTTTTCCGATTAATACCAAAATCTAATCAGCAACAGAGTGTCGTATAAGTAACTTATCTATCAAATGTTGGGAAATTTGGTCAATTAGTATTTTAGCTAGAGTGGATAAATGAAATTTTTGCGGGCCATTTCGCAAAAAAAGGCGGGTTCTGTTTTCACGAATCGTACCAAAAACTAATCACCACCAGGGTCATATCTAAGTGACTTACCTACCAAATTTTATGAAATTCGGTCCATAAGTTTTTGCGTTAGAGTGGATACATACATTGCACAGACAGACACACAGACAGACACACACACACACACAAACAGCAGACAGACGTCACGCTAAAAATATTTTTTTCGTATTCTAGATGTCTCGAAACGTGTAGATCCGTCGAAAACTCGAGTTGTGATTTTCGGCTTGATTCCAATACGTCCCCTATACATTACCATGCATTGCAGGGAAAGTCAAAATCTGATGTGGGCAGCACATGACTTTCCCTGCAGACTTATATTCACGTTCGATTTATTTAATTTAAATTTAATTCATTTTTAATTCAATTTTCGTTCTCATTTGAAAACTGGACTTATTTTCAAAAATGGTGTAGGAAAAATACGAAAAACTAAAATATCTCGAGAACGGCTAGTCCTAGTGTAATGGGGTTGGTCTTATTCTTTCCTTCGCTAAAAATTACGTATTAAACAAGCATTTAATGGCTATATTTGAGCATACGTAATTTTTAGAACTACGTATGCTCAAAGATAATTTAAGTTTAGATTTTGATGACTTTTGCGGGCCACTTTGCAAAAAAACGCAGGTTATTTTTTTCCGAATCGTACCAAAATCTAATCAGCACCAGGGTGACCCACAACTGACTCATCTGCCGAATTTTGTGAAATTCGGTCCATTAGTTTTTCAGCTAGAGTGGATACAAGCTTTTGCGGGCCATTTCGCAAAAAAAGGCGGGTTCTTTTATTCCGAATCGTACCCAAAACTAATCAGCACCAGCCCCGCCCACAAGTGACTTGCCTACAAAATTTTGTGAAATTCGGTCCATTAGTTTTTTTTGTTAGAGTGGATACACAATCTGCACAGACAGACAGACGGACAGACACACAGACAGACAGACACACAGGCAGACAGACACACAGACACACACACAGACGTCACGCTAAAAATGGTTTTTTCGTATTCTAGAGGTCTTGAAACGTGTAGATCCGTCGAAAACTCGCGTTGCGATTTTCGGCATGGTTCCAATACTTTCCCTATACATTACCGTGTATTGCAGGGAAAGTAAAAATCTGATGTGGGCAGCACATGACTTTCCCTGCAGACTTATATTAACGTTCTCTTTATTTTAATTAAATTTATTTCACTTTTAATTCAATTTTCGTTCTCATTCGGTAACCGGGCTTATTTTCAAAGGTGGCGTAGGAAAAGTACGAAAAACTAAAATATCTCGAGAACGGCTGGTCCTAATGTAATGGGGTTGGTCTTATTCTTTTCGTCGTTAAAAATTACGTATTAAACAGGCATTTAATGGATATATTTGAGCATACGTAGCTTTTTAGTTTAGATTTTGGCAATTTTTGCGGGCCATTCTACAAAAAAAAGGCAGGTTATTTTTTTCCGAATCGTACCAAAATCTAATCAGCACCAGGGTGATCTATACGTGACTCATCTACCGAATTTTGTGAAATTCAATCTATCAGTTTTTCAGCTAGAGTGGATACAAACTTTTGCGGGCCATTTCGTAAAAAAGGCGGGTTCTTTTATTCCGAATCGTACCCAAAACAAATCAGCACCAGCCCCGCCCACAAGTGACTTACCTACAAAATTTTGTGAAATTCGGTCCATTAGTTTTTTAGTTAGAGTGGATACAAAATCTGCACAGACAGACAGACACACAGACACACAGACAGACAGACACACAGACACACACACAGACGTCACGCTAAAAATGGTTTTTTCGTATTCTAGAGGTCTCGAAACGTGTAGATCCGTCGAAAACTCGAGTTGTGATTTTCGGCATGATTCCAATACTTTCCCTATACATTACCATGTATTGCAGGGAAAGTAAAAATCTGATGTGGGCAGCACATGACTTTCCCTGCAGACTTATATTAATGCTCTCTATATTTTAATTAAATTTATTTCACTTTTAATTCAATTTCCGTTCTCATTCGGTAACCGGGCTTACTTTCAAAGGTGGCGTAGGGAAAGTACGAAAAACTAAAATATCTCGAGAACGGCTAGCCCTAGTGTAATGGGGTTGGTCTTATTCTTTTCGCCGTTAAAAATTACGTATTAAATCAGCATTTAATGGATATATTTGAGTATACCCAGTTTTTTATTTTAGATATTGGCAATTTTTGCGGGCCATTTTGCAAAAAAAGGCAGGTTATTTTTTTCTGAATCGTACCAAAATCTAATCAGCACCAGGGTGACCAATACGTGACTCATCTACCGAATTTTGTGAAATTCGGTCTATTAGTTTTTCAGCTACAGTGGATACAAGCTTTTGCGGGCCATTTCACAGAAAAGGCGGGTTATTTTATTCCGAATCGTACCCAAAACTAATCAGCACCAGCCCCGCCCACAAGTGACTTACCTACAAAATTTTGTGAAATTCGGTCCATTAGTTTTTTAGTTAGAGTGGATACAAAATCTGCACAGACAGACAGACAGACACACAGACAGACAGACACACAGACACACAGACAGACAGACACACACACAGACGTCACGCTAAAAATGGTTTTTTCGTATTCTAGAGGTCTCGAAACGTGTAGATCCGTCGAAAACTCGAGTTGCGATTTTCGGCATGATTCCAATACTTTCCCTATACATTACCATGTATTGCAGGGAAAGTAAAAATCTGATGTGGGCAGCACATGACTTTCCCTGCAGACTTATATCCACGTTCTCTTTATTTTAATTACATTTATTTCACTTTTATTCAATTTTCGTTCTCATTCGGTAACCGGGCTTATTTTCAAATTTTGGCGTAGGGAAAGTACGAAAAACTAAAATATCTCGAGAACGGCTAGTCCTAGTGTAATGGGGTTGGTCTTATTCTTTTCGTCGTTAAACATTACGTATTAAACGGGCATTTTATGGATATATCTGAGTATACCTAGTTCTTTAGTTTAGATTTTGAAGATTTTTGCGGGCCGTTTTGCAAAAAAAGGCAGGTTATTTTTTTCCGAATCGTACCAAAATCTAATCAGCACCAGAGTGACCTATACGTGACTTATCTACCGAATTTTGTGAAATTCGGTCCATTAGTTTTTCAGCTAGAGTGGATACAAGCTTTTGCGGGCCATTTCGCAAAAAAATGCGGGTTCTTTTATTCCGAATCGTACCCAAAACTAATCAGCACCAGCCCCGCCCACAAGTGACTTACCTACCAAATTTTGTGAAATTCGGTCCATTAGTTTTTTAGTTACAGTGGATACAAAATCTGCACAGACAGACAGACACACAGACAGACAGACAGACAGACACACAGACAGACAGACAGACACACGCACAGACGTCACGCTAAAAATGGTTTTTTCGTATTCTAGAGGTCTCGAAACGTGTAGATCCGTCGAAAACTCGAGTTGTGATTTTCGGTATGATTCCAATACTTTCCCTATACATTACCAGATTGTGTATCGACCTTGTACGTAAACGTGAAAAAACATAATACTGTTACAACTGTAATGCTTCCGGAAATTAATAACATGATTTAATGAACTTGGGGGCTCCGTCCCCTGTTCGCTGAGCTCGCTTCAGGAGCACTTTCGTGCTGCCTACTAAGCAGACGTAACACGGTAATAGATACCGTACTTGGTAACTGACATTCACCAACCCTAGAACTCGCTTCGAATCAAACCCCTAGAAACACTCACTTCTAATCTGGACGGCGCATAGGACCGCCCACGTGTCCCATGCTCGATGACAATCGCAGAATCCCAGGGCGCCGCCCTCCATTGGCTGCCGGTCATTAACCCCGTGACTCGATTCACGAGTCGGAAGACTTCGCCTCCAAATCGATGACGCTGAGTAGCGCTGGCAAAACCCCAGGGATACGTCCTGCATTGGCTGCCGCTCATTCTCTTCTAACTGAATTCGCGAATCGGAAGGATTTGCTTCCTACTCGCCTACGGGCTTCGCCTTCCATTGAATGCCGTTCATTCCGACGGCTTACACGATCGCCTACGTGTCCGATACTCGCTTATGCTCGCAGAATCCCTAGGTTCCGCCATACATTTGCTACAGCTCATTAACCCCTTATCCCCGATTTACGTGTCGGGAGGCTTAGCCTCCAAACCGCTGACGCTCGCAGAATCCCAAGACTCTACCGTCCATTGACTGACACTCATTAATCGCAACTCGCCTCAGGTGTGATGTAGGGCTTCGTCTCATTATTAGTTGACTCTCATCAACTCCCTTAACTTTGCGAACTATATCACCAAGCTCAGCCCTCAAATCGCTAAGGTCGCCAACTAAGAATATCGCTTCCTGATTTGGAAGGCTTAGTTTTCTACTTCCTTGCGCTGAACCTGCATCACGAATCCTATTTTGTCCTACTCTATTAAGAACGATAGCTAACTGTATTAGGAAGAAACGGAAAATTTCATAACTGTAGGTTTTGCTGGTTGTTTTTAATACAGTTTCGTAATACGTGTTACGCTTTCAGTATAGATATACTTACAACAATAAAACATTTAAATGTCGTGCTATATAGCAATGACATCCTGATATTGATGACGACAATGGTTGGGAAACGCTCTGTTTGTTTGTCGGAATAAACGATAAGTCATATGATTATCAACATTTCACATTTTCTAAAGTAGACTACCAACGTTGTAGACATGTTTAGAAATTAAGATCTATACTTTTAAAGTTTTTAATGCTTCAATAACTGAGTCCTCGCCCATTTAGTAGCATTTCTGCCAAAAACCAATCAGAAAGAAGCTAGCAATCGCCTCGACCCATTAAATCTTCGCCCGTAGAGAAGGCGAATTTTCACTTCAGAAGTGCATAAAAAATTGAATAACTCATTAACTAATACGAAATATAAGAGTCTGATGTGGACAGCACATGACTTTCCCTGCAGACTCAAATTCATTTCTTTTTAATTTCTTTAATAATTCATTAAATTGAGTGTGATTGCACAAAATAACACTAAATTTGCATTTTAAATTCACTTTCTGTTTTTATTTGGTAATTAGACATTTTTCTAAAAGTGGCATAACTAAATGCGAAAAATCTCAAATATCTCGAGAATGGTTAGCCCTAGAGTAATAGAGTTATTCCTATTTTCCTCATCAAAAATTACGTATAAAACAAGCATTTAATTGATATATTCGAACATACGTAGCTTTTTTTTAGATTTTACGATTTTTGAGGGCCATTTCGTAAGAAAAGGCCAGTTGTTCTTTTCCGAATAATACCAAAATCTAATCAGCACCAGAGTATCACCCAAGTAACTTATCTATCACATTTCGTGAAATTTGGTCAATTAGTATTTTAGTTAGGGTGGATACATGACATTTTTGCGAGCCATTTCGTAAAAAAAGGCAGGTTGTTCTTTTCCGATTAATACCAAAATCTAATCAGCACCAGAGTGTCGTATAAGTAACTTATCTATCAAATGTTGGGAAATTTGGTCAATTAGTATTTTAGCTAGAGTGGATAAATGAAATTTTTGCGGGCCATTTCGCAAAAAAAGGCGGGTTCTGTTTTCACGAATCGTACCAAAAACTAATCACCACCAGGGTCATATCTAAGTGACTTACCTACCAAATTTTATGAAATTCGGTCCATAAGTTTTTGCGTTAGAGTGGATACATACATTGCACAGACAGACACACAGACAGACACACACACACACACAAACAGCAGACAGACGTCACGCTAAAAATATTTTTTTCGTATTCTAGATGTCTCGAAACGTGTAGATCCGTCGAAAACTCGAGTTGTGATTTTCGGCTTGATTCCAATACGTCCCCTATACATTACCATGCATTGCAGGGAAAGTCAAAATCTGATGTGGGCAGCACATGACTTTCCCTGCAGACTTATATTCACGTTCGATTTATTTAATTTAAATTTAATTCATTTTTAATTCAATTTTCGTTCTCATTTGAAAACTGGACTTATTTTCAAAAATGGTGTAGGAAAAATACGAAAAACTAAAATATCTCGAGAACGGCTAGTCCTAGTGTAATGGGGTTGGTCTTATTCTTTCCTTCGCTAAAAATTACGTATTAAACAAGCATTTAATGGCTATATTTGAGCATACGTAGTTTTTAGAAATACGTATGCTCAAAGATAATTTAAGTTTAGATTTTGATGACTTTTGCGGGCCATTTTGCAAAAAAACGCAGGTTATTTTTTTCCGAATCGTACCAAAATCTAATCAGCACCAGGGTGACCCACAACTGACTCATCTGCCGAATTTTGTGAAATTCGGTCCATTAGTTTTTCAGCTAGAGTGGATACAAGCTTTTGCGGGCCATTTCGCAAAAAAAGGCGGGTTCTTTTATTCCGAATCGTACCCAAAACTAATCAGCACCAGCCCCGCCCACAAGTGACTTGCCTACAAAATTTTGTGAAATTCGGTCCATTAGTTTTTTTTGTTAGAGTGGATACACAATCTGCACAGACAGACAGACGGACAGACACACAGACAGACAGACACACAGGCAGACAGACACACAGACACACACACAGACGTCACGCTAAAAATGGTTTTTTCGTATTCTAGAGGTCTTGAAACGTGTAGATCCGTCGAAAACTCGCGTTGCGATTTTCGGCATGGTTCCAATACTTTCCCTATATATTACCGTGTATTGCAGGGAAAGTAAAAATCTGATGTGGGCAGCACATGACTTTCCCTGCAGACTTATATTAACGTTCTCTTTATTTTAATTAAATTTATTTCACTTTTAATTCAATTTTCGTTCTCATTCGGTAACCGGGCTTATTTTCAAAGGTGGCGTAGGAAAAGTACGAAAAACTAAAATATCTCGAGAACGGCTGGTCCTAATGTAATGGGGTTGGTCTTATTCTTTTCGTCGTTAAAAATTACGTATTAAACAGGCATTTAATGGATATATTTGAGCATACGTAGCTTTTTAGTTTAGATTTTGGCAATTTTTGCGGGCCATTCTACAAAAAAAAGGCAGGTTATTTTTTTCCGAATCGTACCAAAATCTAATCAGCACCAGGGTGATCTATACGTGACTCATCTACCGAATTTTGTGAAATTCGGTCTATCAGTTTTTCAGCTAGAGTGGATACAAACTTTTGCGGGCCATTTCGTAAAAAAGGCGGGTTCTTTTATTCCGAATCGTACCCAAAACAAATCAGCACCAGCCCCGCCCACAAGTGACTTACCTACCAAATTTTGTGAAATTCGGTCCATTAGTTTTTTAGTTAGAGTGGATACAAAATCTGCACAGACACACAGACACACAGACACACACACAGACGTCACGCTAAAAATGGTTTTTTCGTATTCTAGAGGTCTCGAAACGTGTAGATCCGTCGAAAACTCGAGTTGTGATTTTCGGCATGATTCCAATACTTTCCCTATACATTACCATGTATTGCAGGGAAAGTAAAAATCTGATGTGGGCAGCACATGACTTTCCCTGCAGACTTATATTAATGCTCTCTATATTTTAATTAAATTTATTTCACTTTTAATTCAATTTCCGTTCTCATTCGGTAACCGGGCTTATTTTCAAAGGTGGCGTAGGGAAAGTACGAAAAACTAAAATATCTCGAGAACGGCTAGCCCTAGTGTAATGGGGTTGGTCTTATTCTTTTCATCGTTAAAAATTACGTATTAAATCAGCATTTAATGGATATATTTGAGTATACCCAGTTTTTTATTTTAGATATTGGCAATTTTTGCGGGCCATTTTGCAAAAAAAGGCAGGTTATTTTTTTCTGAATCGTACCAAAATCTAATCAGCACCAGGGTGACCAATACGTGACTCATCTACCGAATTTTGTGAAATTCGGTCTATTAGTTTTTCAGCTACAGTGGATACAAGCTTTTGCGGGCCATTTCACAAAAAAGGCGGGTTATTTTATTCCGAATCGTACCCAAAACTAATCAGCACCAGCCCCGCCCACAAGTGACTTACCTACAAAATTTTGTGAAATTCGGTCCATTAGTTTTTTAGTTAGAGTGGATACAAAATCTGCACAGACAGACAGACAGACACACAGACAGACAGACACACAGACAGACAGACACACACACAGACGTCACGCTAAAAATGGTTTTTTCGTATTCTAGAGGTCTCGAAACGTGTAGATCCGTCGAAAACTCGAGTTGCGATTTTCGGCATGATTCCAATACTTTCCCTATACATTACCATGTATTGCAGGGAAAGTAAAAATCTGATGTGGGCAGCACATGACTTTCCCTGCAGACTTATATCCACATTCTCTTTATTTTAATTAAATATATTTCACTTTTATTCAATTTTCGTTCTCATTCGGTAACCGGGCTTATTTTCAAAGGTGGTGTAGGGAAAGTACGAAAAACTAAAATATCTCGAGAACGGCTAGTCCTAGTGTAATGGGGTTGGTCTTATTCTTTTCGTCGTTAAACATTACGTATTAAACGGGCATTTAATGGATATATCTGAGTATACCTAGTTCTTTAGTGTAGATTTTGAAGATTTTTGCGGGCCGTTTTGCAAAAAAAGGCAGGTTATTTTTTTCCGAATCGTACCAAAATCTAATCAGCACCAGAGTGACCTATACGTGACTCATGTACCGAATTTTGTGAAATTCGGTACATGAGTCACGACCGAATTTTGTGACCGAATAATGGACCGAATTTTGTGAAATTCGGTCCATTAGTTTTTCAGCTAGAGTGGATACAAGCTTTTGCGGGCTATTTCGCAAAAAAAGGCGGGTTCTTTTATTCCGAATCGTATCCAAAACTAATCAGCACTAGCCCCGCCCACAAGTGACTTACCTACCAAATTTTTTGAAATTCGGTCCATTAGTTTTTTAGTTACAGTGGATACAAAATCTGCACAGACAGACAGACACACAGACAGACAGACAGACACACAGACAGACAGACAGACAGACACACGCACAGACGTCACGCTAAAAATGGTTTTTTCGTATTCTAGAGGTCTCGAAACGTGTAGATCCGTCGAAAACTCGAGTTGTGATTTTCGGTATGATTCCAATACTTTCCCTATACATTACCATGTATTGCAGGGAAAGTAAAAATACAAAATTGCCAGTACAAAACATAAAATATTTTTTTCTCAACGAAATATAGACACGTTTTCCTTAGATTCCTGAGTTGTATTCGAAATGCCTTACCTCACGTCTCTCCAGGACTGAAAAATCTGATGTGGGCAACACATGACTCTCCTTGCAGACTTATATTCACGTTCTCTTTATTTTAATTCCATTTATTTCACTTTTAATTCCATTTTCGTTCTCCTTTGGTAACTGGACTTATTTTCAAAGGTGGCGTATCGAAAATATTAAAATATCTGGAGAACGACTAGTTTTAGTGTAATGGGGTTGGTCTTATTTTTTATCGTTAAAAATTACGTATAAAACAAGCATTTAATTGATATATGTGAGAATACGTAGTTTTTTATTTTAGATTTTGACGATTTTTGCGAGCTATTTTTTAAAAAAAAGGCAGGTTATTTTTTTTCCGAATCGTATCAAAATCTAATCAGCACCAGGGTCACACACAAGGGACTTATCTACCAAATTTTATGAAATTCGGTCCATTAGGTTTTTGAGTTAGTGTGGATACATACATTGCACAGACACACCCACACACAGACAGACACACAGACGTCACGCTAAAAATAGTGGTGTTCTAGAGGTCCTGAAACGTGTAAATCCGTCGAAAACTCGAGTTGCGATTTACGACATCATTCCAATACTTTTCCTATACATTACCATGTATTGCAGGGAAACTAAAAAAATCTGATGTGGGCAGCACATGACTTTCCCTGCAGACTTATATCCATGTTCTCTTTATTTCAATTAAATTTAATTCACTTTTAATTCAATTTTCGTTTTCATTCGGTAACCGGGCTTATTTTCAAAGGTGGCGTAGAGGAAGTACGAAAAACTAAAATATCTCGACAACGGCTAGTCCTAGTGTAATGGGGTTAGTCTTATTCTTTTCATCGTTAAAAATTACGTATTAAACGAGCATTTAATGGATATATTTGAGTATACCTAGCTCTTTAGTTTAGATTTTGACGATTTTTGCGGGCCATTTTACAGAAAAAGGCAGGTTATTTTTTTCCGAATCGTACTAAAAGCTAATCAGCACCAGGGTAACCCACAAGTGACTAATCTACCGAATTTTGTGAAATTCAGTCCGTTAGTTTTTCAGTTACAGTGGATACAAGCTTTTGCGGGCCATTTCGCAAAAAAAAGGCGGGTTCTTTTATCACAAATCGTACCCAAAACTAAACAGCACCAGACTCGCTCACAAGTGACTTACCTACCAAATTTTGTGAAATTCGGTCCATTAGTTTTTTAGTTAGAGTGGATACAAAATCTGCACAGACAGACAGACACACAGACACACACACAGACGTCACGCTAAAAATAGTTTTTTCGTATTCTAGAGGTCTCGAAACGTGTAGATCCGTCGAAAACTCGAGTTGCGATTTTCGACATCATTCCAATACTTTTCCTATACATTACCATGTATTGCAGGGAAAGTAAAAAAGAACTTGCAAACTTCTTAATTACTTATGTATTATCTATTTCAGGGAGTACTCTGTGATATACAACAACCAAGCAATGTCGCAAAAGGAGTCTTCTGAAAATGGTTGTCTCTCCATAGTGATGAGTGACAGAAGCTCTCCAAATAAGACAGAACTGAAACCCGGCACTGCCGGAAAGTATTACAATTCTATGGACAATTCCAGTCACAACTTAACTAAACACAATCATAATAAGAATGACGATAACTTGGAGCTAAATATTCGAAAACTGCCAACAACAGACGCGATCAGAACTTTCAGAAGGCGATTTTTTGTGTTGTTCCTCGCCAGCTTCTGTTCACTGATGAACGGTTTGCCGCAGTTCCAGTACACTGTGGTGGCAGACATTGTGTCGTGCTTCTTCAATGTGAGTGTTACCGATGTGAACTGGACATGCGTGGTGTTCATGGCAGCTTTTTTACCTTTTGTGTTTCCTGTAATGTATTTTATGGATAAGCAGGGATTGCGAAAAACTGTTATAATTGGAGGATTTTTAAACTGTTTAGGTAAGTATATTTTCAAGTATATTTTGAAGTGACTAAACTGTTTAGAGCTTATTTATTTTTGTAGAAGTGTAAAGAATAGAGTTTAGATAAAAGAATTCGGTAGTATGAAAATAAATAATTTTTACGAATTTTATCTTAATTATTCTGTTTAAACCGATAACATCCAATAAAATTAAAAAAATCATAAAGGACTTTTCATTTTTAACAAGGTTTATGATATCAATTTTGCAAATGTTCTTACCGACATCAATGCATCAATAAAAATCTGATGTGGGCAGCACATGACTTTCCCTGCAGACTTATATCCACGTTCTCTTTATTTTAATTACATTTATTTCACTTTTATTCAATTTTCGTTCTCATTCGGTAACCGGGCTTATTTTCAAAGGTGGCGTAGGGAAAGTACGAAAAACTAAAATATCTCGAGAACGGCTAGTCCTAGTGTAATGGGGTTAGTCTTATTCTTTTCGTCGTTAAACATTACGTATTAAACGGGCATTTTATGGATATGTCTGAGTATACCTAGTTCTTTAGTTTAGATTTTGAAGATTTTTGCGGGCCGTTTTGCAAAAAAAGGCAGGTTATTTTTTTCCGAATCGTACCAAAATCTAATCAGCACCAGAGTGACCTATACGTGACTTATCTACCGAATTTTGTGAAATTCGGTCCATTAGTTTTTCAGCTAGAGTGGATACAAGCTTTTGCGGGCCATTTCGCAAAAAAATGCGGGTTCTTTTATTCCGAATCGTACCCAAAATTAATCAGCACCAGCCCCGCCCACAAGTGACTTACCTACCAAATTTTGTGAAATTCGGTCCATTAGTTTTTTAGTTACAGTGGATACAAAATCTGCACAGACAGACAGACACACAGACAGACAGACAGACAGACACACAGACAGACAGACAGACAGACAGAGACACAGACAGACAGACAGACACACGCACAGACGTCACGCTAAAAATGGTTTTTTCGTATTCTAGAGGTCTCGAAACGTGTAGATCCGTCGAAAACTCGAGTTGTGATTTTCGGTATGATTCCAATACTTTCCCTATACATTACCATGTATTGCAGGGAAAGTAAGTTAAGTAGTTTTTTAATTAAAAAAATTATTTAATATAGGGAAAAAAACAAATTCACTTAAATTCTGACTTTGGGATATCTTCCAGAAAGAAAAGAGAGAGATATTATATAATAAATATCTCTCCACTTGTTTAAACGTTTTGCATATGGGAGTGGCTTCATATCTTAAAACAAATTTGGTAGATAACAATTTTTCATTTTTTTTTAAATTTTATATAACTCTTCATGATAAATTTAATTGATGGCATTTTAAATGCACTTTCCTACGTCCTAGAGAGTTAACATTTGGTACACAGCTTAAATTTGTTGAACATTTTATTCGACAACAATTTGATGGATCTTTAAATATAGATCACACATTTTTTTCGAAATGGCCTGAAAATAATCCCCGTTCACTTCTATAAATCATTGGTGTAATATTGTTAAAAATTCTGATGTGGACAGCACATGTCTTTCTCTGCAGACTCATATTCGTTCTCTTTATTTATTCAATGATAATTTGAGTTTATCTGCACGACATAAGTATTTTAAATGACATTGAATTTACACGTTAAACTTAAATTTGGTTCTCATTTGATAGCTAGACTTATTGTCAAAGGTGGCGTAGCGAAAACGCGAAAAAACTAGAATATCTCAAGAACGGCTAGTCCTAGAGTAATGGGGTTAGTCTCATTCTTTTTGTTGTCAAAAATCACATATAATATAGGAATTTAATTGATATAATTGAGCACACGTAGTCTTTTATTTTTATATATAACGAATTTTGCTGGCCATTTCGCAAAAATAGCCCGTTCCTTTTTCCCGAATCGTAGTAGAATAACCTACAAATGATTTATATACAAAATGTTGTTAAATTTGGTATATAAATCACTTGTAGGTTATTGAAATATTATACTCCAAATTTTGTTAAATTTGGTTCATTAGTTTTTAGCTAGAGTGGATAAAGGCAATTTCTGCGGCCATTTCGCAAAGAAGGCAGATTCTTTTATTACGAATCGTACTATAATCTAATGAACATCAGGATTTCCCACAAAAAACATACCTACCAAATTGTATGAAATTCGGTCCATTAGTTTTTCAATTAGAGTGGATGTAATATCCACACAGACACACAGACACATACACAGATACACCCTTACACACACAGACGTCTTCCTAAAAGTAGTTTTTTCGTGTTCTAGAAGTCCCAAAACGTGTAGATACTTTGAAAATTCGAGTTCCGATCTTCGGCACGATTCCAATACTTTGAGTACATACACATACACATATATATTATCTGTGTATTATCTGTGTATCTAAATTCCGTGCCTATGCAATTACAATAGTTGTGATTTTAAATGATCCCTAAACTTTTATTATTTCTTCAAGGAAGCCTAATTTTAACATATGCAGAATGCAAATATCTCAAGCGATTGTAAGATGAATTACATAAGAATTGCTGAATTTTTTTCACACAAAATTATTTAGCTCTGGAGTCTGGAATACAAGTTATATGAATGAAATATTCATTGATTTTGCATA
Organism: Amaurobius ferox; assembly: GCA_951213105.1. Lineage (NCBI taxonomy): Eukaryota > Metazoa > Arthropoda > Arachnida > Araneae > Amaurobiidae > Amaurobius > Amaurobius ferox. The sequence continues at coordinate 44,094,451 of OX578144.1, read as the reverse complement.
AAGAATCAGATGATTTATATTTCGATACAGTTTTAAATATTTAAGTATAATAAATTACTGTAGTACTGTGATAATGTAAAATATATTACCACTGAATGAATCACATTTTAGAAATTTTTAAATGAAATTACATTTCAGTTGGAAAGTGTTTCATAATCAATGCTTATGCATGATTGATCTTTCTTGTTTAAATATGGAGAGATGTTTTCTTGAGCAATGAGACTGGATTCTGAAAATTGTATAATACATTTTATCTCCTCTCTACGAAGCATCAGTAATTAAAATGCAGTTTTGGTCTATCTATTAATACCGCTTACAATAATTACTAAGCAGTTTGACTAATTTACATACATATTGATTGGTATTCTATGCCTAATTGGGAAGACATTATTAACCAATTTAAAGTTGCATTTAAAGTTAATTTTATTTTTGTATTACCTAGAACAGCGCCGAGTAAATCTACTAGTAATTTATGAATCTCTGCTAAGTATACCAAAGCACCTCTACAAAATACACTAATTCATGGCAACCTTTGAATAAGAAAAGAAAACATTTTCCCAAAAATGTTATTAAATCCCTAAATGGTTTGCCCCAGGAACCCGCAGGTCCGAAGCTATACCTTTAAGTCTAGACTATCTTATCGGTGGATCATGCCCATTCTTTAAATCGAGGTATTTTTCATTATTTTTTTTAATTTATGTATATGTAAGTAAAGTTACATAAATTAGAAAAAAATAAGTAGCTCTCACCAGAACATTTAAAATTAGGTATCACTCATAAATACGATCAAGTTGTGAAGCCAGAAGATGCACCAACATAAAAAAAAAAAAAAAAAAAATGCCGTAATGGCAATCGCAAAAAATCTGATGTGGGCAGCACATGACTTTCCCTGCAGACTTATATTAACGTTCTCTTTATTTTAATTAAATTTATTTCACTTTTAATTCAATTTTCGTTCTCATTCGGTAACCGGACTTATTTTCAAAGGTGGGGTGGAAAAATAAGAAAAAAACTAATATATCTCGAGAACGGCTAGTCCTAGTGTAATGGGGTTGGTCTTATTCTTTTCTTCGCTAAACATTACGCATTAATCAAGCATTTAATGGATATATTTGAGCATACGTAGCTTTTTAGTTTAGATTTTGGCAATTTTTGCGGGCCATTCTACAAAAAAAGGCAGGTTAATTTTTTCTGAATCGTACCAAAATCTAATCAGCACCAGGGTGACCTATACGTGACTCATCTACCGAATTTTGTGAAATTCGGTTCATTAGTTTTTCAGCTAGAGTGGATAAAAACTTTTGCGGGCCATTTCGCAAAAAAAGGCGGGTTCTTTTATTCCGAATCGTACCCAAAACTAATCAGCACCAGCCCCGCCCACAAGTGACTTACCTACAAAATTTTGTGAAATTCGGTCCATTAGTTTTTTAGTTATAGTGGATACAAAATCTGCACAGACATACAGACAGACACACAGACACACAGACACACAGACAGACAGACACACATACACACAGACAGACAGACACACAGACACACACACAGACGTCACGCTAAAAATGGATTTTTAGTATTCTAGAGGTCTCGAAACGTGTAGATCCGTCGAAAACTCGAGTTGTGATTTTCGGTATGATTCCAATACTTTCCCTATACATTACCATGTATTGCAGGGAAAGTAAAAAGTGTCACTTTGAAGGAGGGAGGGGATTCAGTTGCTACCACATCAACTGCAATTTTTACTTTCATATACGTAGTACTGAGAAAGTATTGTTTTCCAGAAAATTTTCGATTTAGAAATTTTGATGCCAATATATGTTTTAAGACTTCATGAATACGTTTTGACTATCTTTGAAGTGATGCCTGTCTGTCTGTCTGTGTCTGTCTGATGTAAGTGATCAATTTCTTGTGTACACTATATCAGCCACAAATATTAATTGATTTTCACGAAACTCTATATACGGCATTGTTATAAGAAATCTAGAACTAGATAGAACTTTTTTTAAATTCGAGCAAAAACTTCGAAATTTCTTGTTTTTTAATTTTATATGTCGTTATATTTCGTATTTTTTAACATTACAGCATAGGATAAACTTTGACATGATAATTCATAAAAGGGTTTATTTATGTCTGAATGATCATGATACTGCACACTTTCAATCATTATTATGAAAAATAGTCGCCATACAAAGTTTTGTTCGTGACGTTATTTGCCACCTTGGGGAGCAAGTGTTATGAAATGCATGCCCTTGTTCATTAATTATTTCCTTTCTAAATTTAACTTTTGGCAAATTTCATTTTACTTTCTATTGCAAAACTTGTTCTTACATTGTATTCCAAATTGATAAAGCGCCTGTTCTGTAATTCGGCCTTTTGGAAGTTTCCCGCCAGTTTCGGTAAACCTTGGCGTAGTGCTTTGTTCCAGCGCGTTTGTACATGTACCGCGGATTTACATTTCATATCTTTGAACATGGGAACTATATTTCTTTCGTCATGAACGCGCATGTATACTAAAGACGCTTCAGCGTGGAAATTGTGAATAGTGTAAGAGTTGGCGATGTAATCCCAAGGCAATCAGACGTGTTCTTGCCTGCGGGGCAAAGAACAGAATGTATTTTAAAAGGATGTATCTAAAATTAAATTAATAATGAAGTAAGTCGCGTTTTAATGTAATTTCGAAGAGGCGTGATATTTGTTCATCATAGATTGATTATTCTGAGATGTCTTGCACTATAGGATCCGCCGTCGTAATCAACGAACATTGTTCTGTAATGTTGGAAATTTAAGTGTAACTTCAAGTATCATCGTCAATAAATTCGGTGTCTAATACTTCTTGATGTATATGATTTGAAACTTGATAATTTCTCATCAAGTAAAGAAAAAGTAAATATAAAGGATTCGAGCCATCATTGCTTATCTTCTACTATCATCACGGCGCCATCAGCTCCAATCGGTGTATACAATGTATTGATACCCTTGTCACATCATCGCGAATCTCCCATCTTCTCCGATGCCTGTGAGGAACCGCCCGCAGCGATCGAGCTCCAGTTGCTTGTCGTGCAATCCTATTACAAATGCCGTTTGCAATTCTTATACAAATCGGTGGCATTTCATCTTATTACACAAGTTACCCCGCGAGTAATTGTCAAATATGGTATTGATCGACATATTTTTTTAAGCCCTTTAAGGTGAAAGGCAACACGCTATAATTGTTCAGTTATCTTACACCTTTCTGGTAGGTCGGACGGTCTGGGTCTCAACAACAACAACAACGCTATAATTGTAATCATTTTTACCCACGATACCGATTTTTCAATTTTTTTTTGTAAAATTTGAAAATAAAATTAAATTCTGGTATGAGGAAATCAAGTTGTGCCACATTCCTTTTAATTGATTTTGTTTTTCCAACCTATGTGACGGATTTAAAGAGAAAAAAGTATTATGATTTTAGATTCCTTTGGGGGCGAAACTGTACCCCTAAAAATCGGTGTTTGTCACGACAAATATAATATATATTTCTAGTTTCTTGTTCGGCCATGACAACTTGGTGGAGCGGTTGGCTGTAGATTTACTAAAATGTAAAAGAAAAATAAATCATCCAATACACTGTTTTGATATGCATAAAAGAGCTATATATTAGTACAATCACACGAATATAACAATGATAATAAGATCTTCCAGATCAACTGATCTCGTTAAAATTAAATTGAGTTACGCATACTAAATATGACATAAAAATCTGATGTAGGCAGCACATGACTTTCTCTGCAGACTTATATCCACGTTATCTTTATTTTAATTAAATATATTTCACTTTTAATTCAATTTTCGTTCTCATTTGGCAACTGGACTTATTTTCGAAGTTGAGTTAGAGAAAATACAAAAAACTAATATATCTCGAGAACAGCTAGTCCTAGTGTAATGGGGGTTGGGCTTATTATTTCCTTCGTTAAAAATTACGTATAAAGCAAGTATTCAATGTTTATATTTGAGCATACGTAGTTTTTTATTTTAGATTTTGGCAATTTTTGCGGGCCATTTTGCATAAAAAGGCAGGTTATTTTTTTCCGAATCGTATCAAAATCTAATCAGCACCAGGGTGACCTACAAGCGAGTTATTTACCGAATTTTGTGAAATTCGATTTATTAGTATTTCAGCGAGAGTGTATACAGGCTTTTGAGGGCCATTTCGCAAAAAAAGGCGGGTTCTGTTATCCCGAATCGTACCCGAAACTAATCAGCACCAGATTCACCCACGAGTGACTTACCTACTAAATTTTATGAAATTCAGTCAATTAGTTTTTTAGTTAAAATGGATACAATATCTGCACATACAGACAGACAGGCACACATACAGACACACAGACAAACAGACAGACACACACACAGACGTCACGCCAAAATTAGTTTTTTCGTATTCTAGAGGTCTCGAAACGTGTAGATCCGTCGAAAACTCGAGTTGCGATTTTCGGCATGATTTCAATACTTTCCCTATACGTTACCATGTATTGCAAGGAAAATAATAATAAATACTGTATTGGAATATATGTAAGAAGAGCTAAGAATTATATTGCCTTCGTACGTATTTATAGGAATACGCTCGACCGTTATACCTATGCAAGAATCCTATAAATATTAAATATTTCGTTCGTTACTGATCCGAAACTTGAATTCGGAGTTATTATACATGTTCGACCAGAAATTTCTAATTCAGAGCAGAATAAATTTGGTTCTTAACTATATATTTTATAACAGAAATGGCTGTGCTATACAGAATTTCGTATTATTACTATCACGAGCGAAATATTCTATGCAGAAAGTACTACACAGATGAAAGCTACGAAGTGGGGAAAAGCTATTTTCTTCAAAATGAATAATGTATGGAATGTATGCAAATAAGTTCTCTACCCAGATATTTCTGTGCCACTTCCACTCGACGCTGCATTCAGCTATGTATATTTTATAGAAAAAATATTTTATGGTGTGGAACATAATTTTTGGGATATATTTGAGGAAATGGGCAGCATTAGGTTATCTTACAATACGTGCGAAATACAAGTGGGGGAATGCTGTGATGATACTACAGGGAGGAACCATGTAACAGGCAGTGTTAACAACACCTGGATGGATTTTATAGTAAAAATGATAGTAAAAATTGGCTAGATATCATGATTAATAGTATCGGACGGTTCTACTATATTAACAAAATGTTAGTAATCATTAATATTTTTTTGTAAACCGATAATTGTTTTTACAAACTGTTATAACAAAAACATGGAATGATAAACGATAAAATGTTTTTCGTTGCTACATTTGTTTTTACGAACGGAAAACAAAGACAACTGTCTGTCTAGAACTCAAAATGGACGTGTGTGAGTGGGAGGAGCGCCATTTTATTCCGTAGTTTATGTCTGCTAAATACTAATGGTAATTATACAAATGTCACACTGATTTTTTTTTAGACAAGGGCAAACGATATGCGCCAGAAAAAAAAATATTGGTCGGATATTTAATATTGAACTCTTTTATATCTGCAGACCATAATTTGTGGCATCAATTACAATGTAGCTATCGTAAAATAAATTTTGAAAGAAAAGAAAGTGGTGTTGAGGCGAGAGCATTATCGAGTTATGATTTTCTGTGATTTTAAAGTATGACTAAATCAAGAAGAATGTCTTCAGCGTCTACAATTAGCATATGGAAATGATACTCCATCTCGCAATACTGTATTTAAATAGTTTACAGAGTTTAGAAGATGTCGGAATTCTCTCCTGGATGAAGAACACAGAGAACGACCTTTGTCAGCTGTAGTCCCAGAAAATCTGTCGCTATTCGAAAAATGTTATTTGATGATAATCGCTGTACCTAACAAACGATATAGAAGGAACTTAACATTAGATATATACACAAAATTATTCATGAAGAACTGCATATGCAAAAATTAGTTTGTCACTGGGTCCCCCATAATTGAACAGAACACCAAAAAGCAGAGCGCGTCAGAATCAGTAAAGAAATCCTAAAATTACTTAATAATAATGGATACCGTATTATTTCTAAAATCATAACTGATGATGGAACGTGCATTCCGTTTTTTGACGTTCCAACACGTAAGAAAGTAAAATATGGATTTTTGAAGATTGCCCCAAATCAACAAAGGTGAAAAGACAAGGAGCAATGAAAAAAGTAATGTATACCGTGTTCTTCAGAAGTTCAGGTCTGGTCAAAGCTAGAGGGACAGAAAACAGTTATAGCTAATTGGTACACTACTAAGTGTCTTTCAAAAATTCTTTAGGAAGTGAATGTTAGGGGACTCATGTTTCACCATGACAATGCATCTGCTCATTCAGCAACAACGACAGTCGAGTTTCTTGAACTACAAAACATCAAAGTGATGGAACATCCACCCTATTCTTCTGATCTTGCTATGTGTTACTTTTGGTTATTTTTTAATCTAAAGAAAATTTACGTGGGTGTCGTTTTCATTCCGAAGATGTGATTAATGAGGCTATAAAAGCATATTTATCATCGATCCCAAGAAATGGATGGCTTGAAGCATTTATAATTTGGAAAATTCGCCTACAAAAGTGAATCGATGTTAGAGGGGAATACTTTGAACACTCCCAAGAGTTGGTTAGTTCAATTTGTAACACTTAGTCGTATTTCAAAAATTTCAGTGTGACCCTCGTATATATATATTTCTTTAGCAGTGCTAATAGTAAATGCTGATAGAAAATTCTAATGGTAAATTTAATTAGCTGCTAATTTATAACTGACTGCATTTTAATAATTTGGTTTAAGTGTTGCGTGCTTTTACATTCTAATAATCACAACTATTCAAGAATGCATAATTCTCAACCGTATGGAAAAATATTCCCTGCTTGATGAAAACTAAATAAAGTTCACACCAGGAATTAAAAAAATTGAAGCGCATATGCACAAGTCAATTAAAGATGGATATCATTAGATGTCGCCATGCATGCTCCTGTAAGAACCACAAATAACTACAAAGTTAAAACTTCTTTCAAAATACTACATATAACGACTCGGTAGTGGTGTTAACTCCTTTCGGAAGCAAAACTCAACCTCATCTTCAGGATAAAAAGACAGAAGCAACCACATCAATAAAAGTAAGAAACCGCTTCTCATGATTTGAACGTTCCAATTTTATAAAAGATGGTGTTCCTGTTACTGACGCCAGCTTTCAGTGATGGATTTCACCCTACTTAGCTCTCTTCCTCAAGGAATATCTGGCATCTGCAATCAGGACGCCAACAGGTTAAGGCAAACTAATGCATGCTTTGAATATGGACCCAGAAGGTTGGGGGCAGGGTTTGCATAAGCATTTTATAAAAAAAATAATAACTTGTAAAACACGGGTAGTATGGGACCCGCATATTTGCTGCAAATGCTGCATAGAAACATGCAAAAATTTTGAACAGCACTATCATCAAAAATACTTGCTACACGCCGCATTTGAATTTTTGTGCAAATCTATACGTAGGATAAAAATTCAGTCAGGAACGCTCGCTTTTGGCGAGTCCTGCAAATATGACTTTGGTACAGCTTCAAAATTTAAAATTTATCAACTGTGTATGAATTATTAACAATGTAGGAAATGCTCCAATCTCCTTGAAATTATGAACAGCAAAGCGACGGAATTAATTATAATAAACAATTATAATATTTCTAAAATTCAATGCTTAGACGGCTTTGCAACAGAATATAAAAAATCTGATGTGGGCAGCACATCACTTTCCCTGCAGACTTATATTAACGTTCTCTTTATTTTAATTAAATGTATTTCACTTTTAATTCAATTTTCGTTCTCATTCGATAACCGGACTTATTTTCAAAGGTGGCGTAGGGAAAGTACGAAAAACTAAAATATCTCGAGAACGGCTAGTCCTAGTGTAATGGGGTTGGTCTTATTCTTTTCGTCGTTAAAAATTACGTATTACATCAGCATTTAATGGATATATTTGAGTGTACCTAGTTTTTTATTTTAGATTTTGGCACTTTTTGCGGGCCATTTTGCAAAAAAAGGCAGGTTATTTTTTTCTGAATCGTACTAAAATCTAATCAGCACCAGGGTGACCTATACGTGACTCATCTACCGAATTTTGTGAAATTCGGTCGATTAGTTTTTCAGCTACAGTGGATACAAGCTCTTGCGGGCCATTTCACAAAAAAGGCGGGTTCTTTTATTCCGAATCGTACCCAAAACTAATCAGCACCAGCCCCGCCCACAAGTGACTTACCTACAAAATTTTGTGAAATTCGGTCCATTAGTTTTTTAGTTAGAGTGGATACAAAATCTGCACAGACAGACAGACACACAGACACACACACAGACGTCACGCTAAAAATGGTTTTTTCGTATTCTAGAGGCCTCGAAACGTGTAGATCCGTCGAAAACTCGAGTTGCGATTTTCGGCATGATTCCAATACTTTCCTTATACATCACCATGTATTGCAGGGAAAGTAAAAAGGTCGCATTTAAACGCATTTAAATAATAGAATTCGAACAATAACACTAATTAAAATATTTTATGCAATTTTAAGTGTCATGTTAACTTTCATAATGATAATCGAGGTCACTTTATAACATACCAGACTACATAAAACATATATTGCATGTCTTTTATCGTTTTCGCTTTCTGAAAAGACATTCAAATATATGCAATTTTATTCAATGCTTTTATAAGAAAGCATCCCTCGTCTCAATTTCATTATTTCCCATTACATATTGTTCTTGAATAACAATATGAAATTAAAAACACTGCCAAACTCTACGCTAAATGGAGTGACAATCGCATAAAATAGTGTAACGCAATCGCATAATATCAATACCAATGTGGACGATAAACTCATGATCAATTCCAAGATCTTAGCATAGATACCATCGAATGCAAAGTATTAGCAGCCCTTTATCAAGATCTGCTCCACGGGTTTCGCCGAGTGGTTGATTTACCGAAAAATGAGCAATATAGCAGTTTTCTTCTCATTTCATCAGCTAATGCCAATGCGAAATCAAACATGTTTCTGGTAGCAGTACTGCGACTTCTTAACCAGTGAGATTTCATTGAATGTTGAAATTCTAACTTGCCTGATAATGTCTAGCCAACAGATATATACCTTGTATAATATGCATTTACTAGAAAGAATAACTCGGTTTTGCCCACTTCCTGAATAACAGCCCACTGCTTACAAATAATACAAACAGCGAAACCAATTTCGATCTCTCACGAAAACGCGAAAAAAGCAACGTTATACGAATCCCTCCTCAAATTATCCACTTCCTTCCTTGTTTAAAACTTAATTAACTGATTTAAGAGCATTTGGAATCGGACAGATAGTTAGTTATTCTATTTTATCTACATTAAATTTACTTCCCCATTTTATATGACGGAATAAATTGGAATGAGGCCTTGAATGTGATAGATGTTTCAGATGAAAGCTATCCTGATAGCCGAGAGGTCTAAGGCAAGCGTTTCCTCGTGCTCTTTCGACTACCGAGGTCGGGGGGATCGAAAAATCAAAGGGCTGGTCATGAAAAGAAATAAAAATAAAAAACATCCGCGGTTTGGGTGATTTTTTTGTTCGGGACTTTCTTGAGAATTAATCTATTACACTAGTATGCGATGATTTCGTGGTTTATGCGAAAACAGTTAACATATATTATGGAGATCATCTGAATTGGCAAATAATCCACTTTCGCTCGTAATGTACAAACTCTTGCACAAAGAGAACGGCTACGAATTACTGACATTTGACATATAGAGTTTCTAAAATAAATCATTGGTCGCCAATTTTCATAAAATGTATGAAGGGATGACTCTATCAAATTACATTTACTCTCTGTGAATGGATGCCTCTAGCATATCACATTTACTCTAAATAAGTGAATTACTTTAACATATTTCCGACCTCTTAGACTCTATTGAAACGTTACCTGTCCCACGAATTTCCTGCGAAAGTGTTTTTCAAAGAAATTTAATTTAATTTTCCCATATATTGAATTTACATCGATTTGGCGTCGGTTTCATAGATTTGCCGTCGTTTTAGTCGATCTGGCGACATTTTCATTAATCACTTTTGGCATTTAGAGACATTTTAAAAAGTCGTCTAATTCGTCACGACTGCCGAAAATAATTTCTCCAATTGTTCCAGACAGATAAATAGACGGGAAATTATGCAGTGTTCTATTCCGTATAATTCCTACAACTTTTAAGCTGTGTGTTGCAGATTTCCGGATGTAACGCTACTAAAGGAAATCACCATAAACAGTCGATTGAAAAGGTTGGTAATTACTTTACTGATGAAATACGGTATTTAACGCCATAGATATTTTAAAAAGTTCAATTATAAAATGAATGGACGGTGCTTAATTAGTACAAAACCGTACTTGGTTAAGAAAGATATATAAAAATGCCAGTAACGGCGATCACAGTGTACGAGAAACCGACTTCCAGCGACAAGAGCGCGACAACAATATTTTTGAAAAATTGGTCACCTGTACGTTATGCTAATTTGAAGTCGGTATATATACGGTGTATACGGTAGACTGCACGGTAATTTTGTTGTATGCGAACACCGCGTTCTCATTTTTTTGTTAGTTTGTTTGATCTAAATCGTCCGACTTACCAGAAGGTGTAAGGTATCTGTTTGGTCGGCCAAGACAGAGCCACCTAATTTAGACCGGAACCCAGTGGGTCGGCATCCACAGGGTTCTTCCCCTTCTTCCCCTTTGACCTACCTCTCAAAAGGACTTACGGGTCCGCATATTTAACGTGCCCATACTCTGCGTGAACACGAGCAGTTTGATCAGAACCGGATATTGAATTCGGACAGTCCGAGTGCAATCCCCGTGAATTAATCACTGGGCTGCCTCACCCCTTATGCCACATATCAATTTTCAGTGAACCTCTGCGTTTTATGAAGCCATTTTCAACAACACATCCACACAGGATGTTAGAATGGCTAAAACCAAGCTGAGAATAAAGGTCTTATTTCACAGGGCAATTTTTATTGTCGGACTTCATCAATGCCGCCCTTCAATCATACTTTAGGGCCCCTCCTCTTTAATGTTCATTCCAGGAAGAAAACTTTAGTATTTTGTTTTGTATAATTTGGATCTTTTATATCCTACATGTGTCTGTAATTTGGTAGAAGTTCTATTATTAGTTTTCCCATATCCAGATTCCAACGTAGTTGATCTGGAGCTGCACGCAATGTGCTTGCAATCGCTATAGCCATGTTTAATGTAAATGAGGAGAAGAAAGGCGGAGCGGAGTGACGTCCGATTTTATCGTCCTCTGATTGGACAATTGGTTGGCGTTCACAAACTGAGCAAATTTTATTGTCGAGTACGAAAAAATTGATGCAAAACGGCGGCTAGATTTTTTCTTATTGAAATGTATGGTGTAGCTTCAAACTTGCTGACAGGAATTGCTTCATGTAATAGCGCATTAATTTGGTGAAAATTCAATTCGACAGTTGAACTTCAATCTGAAATAAGACGAAAGGGGTTATACCGTTCACTATAATGAGAAGAAGTTGAAATTTTGTTCCAGTAGGTTAATCAGTAGAGTATCGGCTGCGAGTTCAAATATCCACGATTTGAACCTTGGCTGTGTCTGGACTTTATAAATTGTTGATAAAAGCATTTTAAAATTTTATAATATATTAATAATTTCATCAGATATATTAATCAATTTTGGTGTAATAATTCAAATTAACCTGCATTTAAAATTTTAATTTAAGTCACGATAAATTTAAATTCAATACAACTGAATTTATATCTGCAGCCAAGGAAAAATTTGCAACTCCAAACCCACGCCCTTATTCGATTGAGCGGCAGCCTAAAAATAATATATGTCTTTCATTCGGGCAACTTTTGAATGGAATATGTTTGATACAATGTGAAAAACTTCTTCAGGGTTGTTCAAAGAGAATACGAAATCTATAAATAGCAGGGAAACCTCGTGACTTGTACCGAAATATTCAGTCGATTTTCCCGTAATTTTCGTAGCTAATAAAATAACACAATTATAGTTATGCACGTGATGTTTTAACCAAAGTTCCCATATTCAGATATGTCCAATTCAAATTGCTTTAATGAATTCCGAGAATAAATACGAACCGAATCGAGTGCCAAGGTCAAGACCCATACGCAACTGTTTCATGAAGTAGAACATCACAAAAGGTATTAATTTAGTTCCAGCACGCTTGAAGACATCCAGGTAAAGTTATAAAAATTAATTTGTGAAGTAACAGTCTGATTCATGCAAATTTTGCATTTATTAATTCTAATTTGGTGTAGTAATTTTTATTCCAATCCATCATAACCTCTGGTTAGGCAGAATCAATTCAAACTCAATAAAAACTGAATCCATTTCTTCAGTCTGGGACATAATGCCAACCCAAATATCTTATTTTTCTCAAACGGAAAGATTCGATGGAAACCTGGGAAAGTATTTTTGTTTCGTTGCGGTGAATTTTAAAGAGTAAATTTTGAAATAATATGGAAAAATCTTCTCAGGTTTCAAACTGAATTCGAAATATATAAACCAATAAGATTTCCAGTGCATCAAGGAAGGTGTAGCGAAATATACATTCATTTTTTTCACATAAACAATTCCACTTCTTGTTCAAAAAATTTACTTCAAACATATATTATTCAGGATTGGTTGCAGATAGAGCTTAACGACTGATGTGGATTCGGCATTAATTTCTGGAGGAATCAAGAAACTCATATATATATGTATTATATATATATATATATATATATATATATATATATATATATATTACGCCAGAAAAGTAGACAAGTATATGTAGCCAGTAATGCAGACAAGTAAAGCTTTTCGTCTAGACAACACTCCCGGAAGCCGATATATTGCATAAGATATGAATACCGAAATATTAAAAATGTAAAAAGATGTAAAAATAATGTACCAGAACATGAAATCATGGAATAATCCACAAGACTTGAAATCCCAAAACCCGCATTTAAGTGTCTTAATTCTACAATTTAAATGTCCATAAGAATTAAAAAGTATAGTTTATAAACACGTAATCAGATACAGTACCATGACTTCAATACTTCAATAAGCAAGACGAATACGCACCAATCTATCCACACGTTTATATTCATCATATAGGAAAGTATACACGGCATATACCTGTGAAAGGAAGGCACGGACACTTAGTCATGATCAACCCTTTACCAGTTCTGTATCTAAATATATACGGTAGCTTTCAGTTACGGTTAAACCATAAAATCTGCATATGATGTTGCTCAGAAAACGCTTCGGAAATCCTTGTGCAATTGAACCATGGAGGAAGCCAATATCGCTGTTATAACGACTATTAACGTTACTGTTTATTCTTTTGCTTCGTATAAGTTGGTTTAATATTATGTTTCTGTACACATTCCGATGTAAACATGAATTCCAAGAAACAATATAATTTACTTCAAATTTAAAATTTCTACGTTTATAGTAGAGTCGAAATCCAGTGGAACCATCAGGAAGTTTGTACACAGACAAATCCAGAAAATTTAGACTTTTATCTTGGTTGTACGGAGTTTCTGTTAACGTTAAGCATTTTAGATAAAATCCAAAATCCAATGAAAAATGTGCGTCATTGCAAACTAAAAGGATGTCGTCAACGTAACGGATGTACAACAATTCGTTCAAAAGGTGTGCACCTTTTTCATATTTGTTAAGGTAATAAGGTTTGGTATATTGCTTCCATTTACTTGTCTACTTTTCTAGCGTGAAATTTGAATCCACGTTGTAGTGCAGCTTCGCGCCTTATTTGTGTGATTTCTGGTATTTTATAACTTTCACACTAAAATTACATATTTATTTATAAATATATATATATATATATATATATATATATATATATATATATATATATATAATCTTAAAATACAGAAAAAGACAAATTGTTCAATAGCAAGGAAGGAGGGTAAATTTTAAACAGTGATATTTTATTAAAATATCAGCATAGCAAAGAATTCTATTTACCGAATGAGTGCGAAATTTCCTGTTTTAACTAAGAGGTATATTTGGCTCGCAGATAACATATTATCGGAACACCGTGGGGTCGGACGACATCCACAGGGACCTTCTTCCCCTGCTACCATTCAATCGGAAGGAATTTCGAACCCACGGGTTTCACATGCCATTTGCCTGCCTTTATGTGATATAGATGTATGGAATTGGGGAGACGGGTCTATAAGAAAACATTTAAGATAGAAATGTGAAATTCAGTACAAGTTCGTTTGTTTGATAAATCTGGCAAAACATTCGAGAATTCTAATCATTATATCATCGAGAATTCCAATCATTTAATTTATTTTAAAAAATCACATTCATGCACTCAGAATTATATAACTTTAAACTGTTCGGGGTTTGTTTATAGTCGCACTGTTGATTTTGAAAGATAATTCTTATAGTAGTATTTCCCGATAAATAGCGCTCTTAGCTGCTCATTCCTCTATAGGTATATTGTCTGACTTTTCATTTCTGGAGAAGATATTAATCTTCGTGTTTTATGTTTCTGAAAAGGAAACAAATTATTTTTTAAAACTTTTCCTATCCTACAAATGAATCGCACATTTTCTTCTACTTTGGAATGTATGTATTTAACAAGAAGTGGTCGAACACCGATTTTCTACCAAATACGTAGGTGGTTCAAAAAGTAAGGTTACAAGAGCTCTCACGGGCGCACAAATTCGGCGTGCGAATTATTCGAATTGAAAATGAAAGGTATCGTGTTGTGGCACAACAACGCCCGATCGCATACGGCCTCGCTTACACGTGATTTGGAACAGCGTTTCTGATGGGATGTAATGGTACGCCAACCCTACGGTCCGGATCTCGCACCAAGAGATTTTCATCTTTTCTGACCGTTGAAAAAGCACCTGGACGGTTGCCATTTCACAACAGATGCTGAAGTTCTGAAAGCCGTCGTTGAGTGGCTCCGCGACCTGTACCCTGATTTCTTCTGTGCCGGTTTTGATAAATTGGTTTACCGATGGAAAAAATGCTTCAATAACCACGGTGACTATGTGGAAAAATAATATGTACCAGTGCCTTGCTAATTTCGTGAATAAAACTTTTCTCTCACAAGATTAGTTACCTTACTTTTCGAATCACCCTCGTATATCCTATTATACAATGTCTGTATACAGGTAAATGTGCATCTTGTAAAACGTGTTATTTTTCCAGCAAAATTTTCCATTTCAAGCAATATTTACAGCTTTATTCCATTCTGTTATCGATTTCATTTAAAAGTATTCTAAATCCTGCATTTTAGGCGGGAGCAGAAACATAGATTAGCATCTGTATGTCAGAAGACTGGTTTCTCCACCATATGTTACCAAATGAGATGCTCCATATTACATATTTTATGCTGTGTCCCGGGAAAAATATAGTTTTATAACTTATTTCACATTCAGCGTCAACATTTTGTATGGATTTTGAAGCAAGGAGACTTTCTCGGCCGTGGTCTGCAGTGCATAATATTGGCATAAATGAGAGGGGGAAAACCGGGGTAAAAAGCATATGATACAAATCATTCTTTTTTTATGGCATTATTGAATTTCTTAAATCCCATTTTGGCAGTTACTTATGTTTAATTTTTGTGGCGTATAGAATAAAATAAAATTAATTAAACATTTTATATTTTTAAATATTGCGATTTTTAAGATTTGCGCTTGAATCCAAGAATGCATAGTCAAAAGAAACTCAAGTATTATTACTTTCCTTACCTACATAATGTATAAGGAAAGTATTCTGACGGGGTCGAAAATTCAAATTCAAGTTTTCGACGGGAGAGCATGTTTCAAGCATCCCTGATCACGAATCAAGCATATTTGAGGTGATGTCTGAGCGTGCGTGCGTGTGTGTCGTGTGTCGTGTGTGTGTGTGTGTGTGAGTGCGTGCGTGCGCGCGCGCGCGTGTGTGTGCGTGTGTTTGTTTGTGCGTGAGTGTCTGTGTGTTTGTGTGTGTGTGTCAGTGAGCCTGTGGAGACGATATTTAACGAACGATTGGAGCGGTTTGAATGAAATTTGGTACAAAAATCACAATGCGTAAATACTGGCAGTCAACTAACTGTTCATAGATGCAATCGAATGTTCAGAGCCCCCCTAAATTTTCGAGTGAAATTTTGAATAAATCATCAGAAAAGCAAAATCTTTAATAAAGTTACGCAAATAGGCATTTCTTATGTAATATTTCCTTAGAAAACGATTGACATAAACTTTAGTACGCTAGCATGAACCGTTCTCGAGATATTGCACATTTTTCATTTAAATTTATCAAAAAATCCCATGAATTAAAAAAAATCATATTAACTGTTGAGAAACATGCTCAATTTTCATATGCAATATCATGCGATAAATTGGGTGACATCATTCTCGTGGATCTAGCTCGTGTCATTCATCAGAAAATATACTTTGAGTAATACTTTTGTATTTGAACGCCAATAGTCATTTATCTGCTATAAGAATAACTTATTTCTCCGTCCATAACGCTTGGCGAGATTTTAGCAACGAATTTGGCGGAATTTCGCCAACTTGGCTACTTTTTAAAATGTTGCCAAATTAACGAAAATCTCGCCAAATGGATAAGAATGAGGCTAAATCAAAGAAAATGATGACTAACTGACGAAAATTCAATATCTTGGAAAGAATATAAGTATCTTCTATAATAAAATAACGCTGCTTGCTTTTTAACCGCCTGTCCATAGAAACTACATACATTAATACGAAATTCAGAAGATAAATGGTTTAACTTTCTTGCACGTGCGTAAGTAAAGTATTGTCTTTACGAAAATTTTTGATTTCGAGATTTTGATGCCAATATATGTTTCAAGAACTTCTGAACACGTTTTGACTATTTTTGGAGTCTTGGTATGTCATTGGTTGTCATTTGTATGTGTGTGTATATGCATGAATGTATGTATATATCCCTAACTATCTGTCTGTCTATCTGAAGTTTGTGGCCGATTCCTAGTTTACACGATTGTTAATAGATTTTCACGAAACTTTATATCCAGCTGTGTTATAAAAAATCTTGAACTAGATACAATTTTTTTAAATTCGATAAATTTTAACTTCGAAATTGATTTAAAATTTTATACTTTTTTAATATGGCAGCATGAGACAAAATTTTACATAATCATGTATAAAACGGTTTTTTTATAAGTCAATGATCAGAAGACTTAATAGTTTCAAACATTGTTAAATAGACGAGATATAATTATTTGCTCGTGACGTCATGCGCTCACCTTAAGGCATTGAAGTAACTCCCCCGGGGGTACATTGCGTAGCATCAATCGAATGTATCAACCGTATATCATCAGTCGAAAAATATTTTCAAGCCCTTTAAAATGAAGGGTAACACCCAATAATCGCTTTAATTTGATTTGTACCCCTTCATACCGATTTTTCATATTATTTCTCATGAAATTTGAAAAAAACATGAATTTTGGTATGAAAAATTCGAGATGACCCACATTCTAGTTATTTTCCTTTGCAAAAGAAATTAATTTTACACAGTCTTATGCCTGTACAGCTGTGCAGTTACCTTTCACCTTTCAGGTAGATTAGACGGTCTGGGTCTCAACAAAAACAACAACACACTCATGCATTTTTACAGTCATTAATCATAGGTTAAAACGGCAAATGTACGCAAATTGCCGTTATTTAGATCCTATTTGGCAACGGAGAATAGCATTATCTGAGGATTTGAGGTCGGAGTGTGACGTCACTGGGGTAATAGGAGTGGCCACGGAAAAATTTAGGGGACCTGACAACCTGTAAATGTTCCATTAACGTTTGTTTTAGTTTAATATTTTAAATTAATTATTTAAACAATGAGTAATTTGTATTAATATTTCAGTATTCCTTTTTGGATCACATTTTAAGTAAAAAAATCTGATGTGTGCAACACATGACTTTCCTTATATAATGTAATGAATGTACTTTTACAGTAAAAAAAATAGGTTTTTCTTATAGTAGATACTAATATTCCTTTCAAGATATTGAATTTTCGACAATTGGTTGTCATTTTCATTGATTTAGCGACATTTTTATCCATTTGGCGAGATTTTCGTTAATTTGGCAACATTTCAAAAAGTCGCCACGTTAGCGATATTCCGCCAATTTTGTCGCCAAAATCTCGCCAAGCGTTATGGACGAAGAAATAAGTTATTCTTACAGCAAATAAATGACTATTGGCGTTCAAATACAAAAGTATTACTCAAAGAATCTTTATTCATGAATGGAACGAGCTAGATCCATGAGAATGATGTCACCCAATGTATCGCATGATATTACATATGAAAAGTGAACATGTTTCTCAATAGGAAATATTTTTTTTCTATTTTATATGACTTTTTGAAAAAATTTTTGAAAAATGTGCAATATCTCGAGAACGGTTCTTCATGTTAGCGTTCTAAAATTTGTGTCAATCTTTTTCTAATGAAAAATTACATACGAAATGTATATTTGCGTAACTTTATTAGTAGTTTTGATTTTTTGACTTTTTTTTCAAAATTTCATTCGAAAATTTAGGGGGGTTCTGAACATTCGATTTCGTATAAAAACAATAGGCTTCCAGTGTTTACGGATTGTGATTTTTGTACAAAATTTGGTTCGAATCGGTCCATTCATTCGTCAGTTACCGTCTCCAGAGTCTCACTGACACACACACACACATACACACACACACACACACATACTTTCACACACACACACACACACACACACACACACACACACAGACATCACTTCAAAATGTTTGATTCGTGATCAGGGACGCTTGAAACGTGCTTTCCCGTCGAAAAATCGAATTCGAATTTTCGATCCCGTCACAATACTTTCCTTATACATTATGTATATAAGGAAAGTAATATAATACCGATAGATAACATTTTGTTAAACAATATAGTTGATACAGGAGCAGATTGTTACCGTAAGTTTACTTATATTAACTGCTATTTTTCTTAACTGCTTGTATAAACAGTTTGTATTTCCAAAGCAACAAAACATCTTTCCAGTTGATTCTTTGTTCATTCCTAAAATATTTTTTTGAATTTTTAATTATGTACATTTAACATTCAAATTGAGAAAATCATTAGATGCCCTTTTGGATCCAACTTCACAGTACAACGCATTCCAAGTTCTATTCACTGCATAATGAATTCTGCTTAAAATTTGAAATAATTCAAATCTCAAACGCAATTCTATATATTTATGTATCAAGATTCACATTAAGAGGCTTTAAACAAAATGAAGGAATATATTCAAAGAAAAATTAATGTTTCAAGAGAAAATGCAATTTTGATACGTGTAACTGTCATATTGGATACAAAATGGTTAATAATAAATAATATAATTTCTAATATTTCTAAAACATTACTATGCATAACTGTGTCATGAATATTGTACATTAAAATGTCAAACTTTATATTTAGATTCGAATTGCCAAATGTTAAATTTATAAAAATGCATTATAGATTCCATACTTTACATTGAACTTATCTTTATTTTTATGGATTTAATTAAAAAAATCTGATGTGGGCAGCACATGATTTTCCTTATATAATGCAATGAATTTACTACTTTTACAGTAAAAAAATAGGTTATTCTTATAGTAGATAAATAAAACTTATATTTCTTTCAAAGATATTGAATTTTCGTTAGTCGTCATTTTCATTGATTTAGCGTTATTTTTATCGATTTGAAGAGATTTTCGCTAATTTAACAACATTTAAAAAAGCCGCCAAGTAAGGCGACATTCCACCAAATTCGTCGCCGAAAGCTCGCCAAGCGTTATGGACGAAGAAATAAGTTATTCTTATAGCATATATTCTTATAGCAGACTATTGGCGTTTAAATATAAACGTATTACTCAAAAGATCTTTTCTCATAAATGGAACGAGCTAGAACCACGAGAATGATGTCACTCAATTTATCGCATAATATTACATACAAAAAGTGAACATGTTTCTCAACAGTTAATATTTTTGTTAATTTATAGGATTTTTGGATAAATTTATTTGACAGATGTGCAATATCTCGCGAACGGTTCGTGCTAGCGTTCTAAAGTTTATGTCAATCGTTTTCTGAGTAAAAATTACATAAAAAATGTCTGTTTGCGTCATTTTATTAAATATTTTTATTTTTTGATGATTTTTTCAAAATTTCACTCGAGAATTTAAGAGAGCTCTGAACATTCGATTGTGCTTAACAACAATAAACTTCCAGTATTTACGGATTGCAATTTTTGTGCCAAATTTCATTCGAGTCGCTCCATTCGTTCGTGAGATATCGTCTCCACAGGCTCATTGATACACACACACATATCTTCACACATACACACACACACACACACACACAGAGAGAGAGAGAGAGAGAGAGACATAACCTCAAAAATGTTCGATTCGTGATCAAAGATGCTTGAAACGGGATCTCACTACGAAAACTCGAATTCGAAATTTAGACCCCGTCACAATATTTTCCTTATACATTATAATATGTATATAAGGAAAGTAAAAATATCATTCCTCAGAAAACAAATATTCTCTACTCTGCTTAACATTAGGCAATTTGGAGAGAGAGAGAGAGATTGACTGCAGAAGATTAGCCATCCATATACCATCCATTAATTTGCAAAAATTTTTCTTACCACATTCCCCGCCGGCACCACATTCAGACCTAAAATCCACACACATATGGTCCATACTCCTCTCCCATTCAATAGTGCTATTTCTTATACTACTCCCTATCGTAACATATATATTATACCATTTTCTAACATAATTTAATTTCTTTACACTCTCGACCTCCTAACAAAACGTAGCTGTCTCAAAAGCTTTTCATATTTTTAATACAGCACATTGAATTTAAATTCTAAACTAACATTTAAACTTCTGTAGTGTAGATTTTTTCTGAGTTCTTGCATTTTCGATAATGTAGTAACATTTTTCCCTATTTTGCAATGTTTCGTCAATTTTGCGACATTTACCAAAATACCAAATTTGTTGGCAGGTGGAACAGTCTGAAATATAATTAATATTACATATGTTTATTAAATCTGCATGAATCCAAATCCAATCATAAAATTTAAAAAAATCTGATGTGAGCAACACATGACTTTCCTTATACAATGCAATGAATTTACTATTTTTACAATAAAAAAATTTGGTTTTTCTTATAGTATATTCTTTCCAAGAAATTGAATTTTCGTCAATTAGTCGTAATTTTCACCGATTTAGTGACATTTTTATCCATTTGGCGAGATTTCCGTTAATTTAGCAACATTAAAAAAGACGCCAAGTTGGCGACATTCCGCCGAATTCGGCGCCAAAATCTCGTCAAGCGTTATGGAATGAGAGATAAGTGATTCTTATAGCAGATAAATAACTATTGGCGTTCAAATACAAAAGTATTACTCAAAGTCTCTGTTCTCATGAATGGAATAAGCGAGATCCACGGGAATAACGTCACCCAATTTATCGCATGATATTACATATGAAAAGTGAACATGTTTCTCAACAGTTAATATATTTTTTTTTAATTTATAGGATTTTTTGATAAATTTATTTGAAAATTCTGCAATATCTCGAGAACGGTCCATGCTAGCGTTCTAAAGTTTATGTCAATCGTTTTCTAAGGAAAAATTACATTTGAAATGTTTATTTACGTAAGTTTATTGAAGGTTTTGATTTTTTGATGATGTTTGCAAAATTTCACTTGACAATTTAAGACGGTTCTGAACATTCGATTACGGTTAAAAACAACAGACTAAATTTCGTTCGAATCGGTCCATTTGTTCGTCAGTTATCGTCTCCACAGACTCACTGACACACACACACACACACACACACAGAGAGAGAGAGAGAGAGAGAGAGAGAGACATCACCTCAAAAATGTTTGATTCGTGATCAGAGATGCTTGAAACGTGTTCTCCCGTCGAAAACTGGAATTCGAATTTTCGACCCCGTCACAATACTTTCCTTATACATTATGTATATAAAGAAAGTAAATAATATCGAATTTTTGTATTTGATATTAAATGTTACCAATTTGACATCATTTTCTTTAATTTAGCGTCGTTTTCATCAATTTGGCAGTATTTTCATTAAATTGCGATATTTTCATAAATTCGGCGATATTTTCGTTAAATTGAGAATGATTTTAACAATCGCTAAGTTTGACGTTACAGTCGCCAAATTGTCGTTAAGCGTTTTGGACAAACAAAGAAACAAGTAAATAGTAGTGATTTATTATAGTACTAATGAATTCCATGGGAATTTGTATTTTTTTCAATGAATTACAACTGTTTCTGTATAGTAAGTACATTTTTTTCCATTATTAAAATAATATTGCTATTTATTTAGCCTGCTTAAAAAAAGTAACTGATAAATGTGTACAAATTAACAGTTCCATGCTTTTCTATATTGTCTTGACGAGGTGTCAAAACAATTTTGATCTTTCACCATTTCATATAAATTGCTGTGATGCACTAAAATCGAAAGTCAATTTGTATAGGAAGCTGGTGATTATTACTCAAGTAAAACTAGTGTGATATTTTATTTTATAAATGAAGCAAAGAGTTGCTTATCCTATATATCTTATTTTTTCTTCCCCGCGGTTGTTTATCACAATAATTCTCTGCTCTATATAGAAAGGTGAAAAATACAACATTTCAAACAATTCAAGCGTTAAACGATGATAAAAGAACTGTGGCAGGTATTTTTTGTTATTGTCAGCGATAACTCTAACTTTCTAGAGTCAATATATCACGGAGGAAAATGATTTTCTGACTTTGATAAAAAATGTTTAGCACTTTTCTCTTCTACTTTCACTACAATTCATTTTTTACATGCCAAAAGAATATTGCGATGAATTCGAAAATTCAACTGTTTAATTTCAAAGGATGTTTCGATTTGATAAATCAATCATAGAGAATCAATAGTTTTTGGAACGATGTCTGTGTGTTTGTCTATATATCTCAAATGAATTGAGCAACTTATATGAAATTCGGGATGATTATTTAAATCAATAAATTTAATGTCCTGTTAGTGTACAGAAATATGAGAATTGGTAGATATATATATATTTCAACAATTTATCTATAATTGCTGAATTAGACACATCGCTAGAATCAATCTATATTTTTTGAAATACTGATTGATTTTAAAAACGTGTTACGTTTTCTCGTATATCATTTAAACATTTTTACACAGGAGACTAACTTATCAAGGTATCTAGAAAATATCGAGGAGAGTCAAAATTAAGTAAATTATAAATGATTGTAAATGTAAGTTGTCACTCCGTTCCCAATTCATATAATATTCTTTATAACTATTTATACGTATAAAAGGTCAATATTATCCTAATTCGCTTTATTACACATACATATATACTAATGTAGAGATGAATTTATCTTATCAACAATGTTCTTAGATGTTGTATAACATTATGATGTATTGCGATCTTATTTCTATTTTTTTTAATTTTAAAAGTTTTAAAAGAAAGCAAGATTGTTTACTTTTCATTGGTCGGTGAACATCGGATAAAAAAAATCTGATATGCCCAACATATGACTTTCCTTATATAATGTAATGAATTTACTACTTTTACAGTAAAAAAAATAGGTTTTTCTTATAGTAGATACTAATATTCTTTCCAAGATATCGAATTTTCGACAATGAGTCGTCATTTTCATTCATTTAGCGTCATTTTTATCCATTTGGGGGGAGATTTTCGTTAATTTAGCAACATTTCAAAAAGTTGCCAAGTTGGCGTCCTTCCGGCAAAGTCGCCGCCAAAATCTCGCCAAGCGTTATGCACTAAGAAATAAGTTATTCTTACAGCAGATAAATGACTATTGGCGTTCTAATACACATGTATTACTCAAAGTACCTTTATTCATGAATGAAACAAGCTAGATCCACGAGAATGATGTCACCCAATTTATCGCATGGCATTACATATGAAAAGTGAACATGTTTCTCAATAGGAAATATTTTTATTTTTATTTTATATGACTTTTTGATAATGTTTTTGAAAAATGTACAATATCTCGAGAACGGTTCATGCTAGCGTTCTAAAATTTATATTAATCGTTTTCTAATGAAAAATTACATAAGAAATGTCTATTTGCGTAAATTTATTAGTGGTTTTGATTTTTTAACGATTTCTTCAAATTTCATTCGAAAATTTAGGATGGTTCTGAACATTCGATTGTACATAAAAACAATAGGCTTCTAGTGTTTAGGGATTGTGATTTTTGTACCAAATTTAGTTTGAATCGGTCCATTCGTTCGTCAGCTATCGTCTCCACAGTCTCACTGACACACACACACATACTTTCACACACACACACACAGACATCATTTCAAAAATGTTTGATTCGTGATCAGGGATTCTTGAAACGTGCTCTCCCGTCGAAAACTCGATTTTGAATTTTCGACCCCGTCACAATACTTTCCTTATACATTACGTATATAAGGAAAGTAATAAATAGTGTTTGGTATAAATGATACATAGGATATTCAACTGAAGTTACGTTATTAAGTAACTTAAGTTATTATGTTCCAAAAAAAATATATTAAACCGTTTATTTATTGAGTAATAAATTGAGATAAGCAAAATTAAATTAAACCAAGTGAATTTAAACTAAGCCAATTTAAGATATTCCGTTTTGGTGATGAAATATGTACTTTTAAAAAATACTTTTGAATTTGAATTGCTAAATCGAAATAGCTAAATCGAATTGAATTATCAAATCAAAATTAAATCGACAATTCAATTGAATTGAATTGACAATTCAAATTCAAAAGTAGAAAACGTTATTTTATTCACATTTACATTGAAATAAACATCGTGCCATATGATAAACAGTAAAGATACTGAAACTTCAGAATAGTATTTGATGGTTAACATTTTGATGACACTCTGGAGAATAAATGTGGTTATGATTCAAGTCATATGTATCGCATTATAGAAGGTGCTACACTCATAGATGCACCAACTTGCTATAGAAGACTTACATTAGGCGAACTGAATTTCAGGATAATTTGCTTTTAACAAAGATTTTCAAACTACAATATTAAGTGAATATGTTGACGGAAATCACTTTTTAACAGTTTACAATATAATTGAAAAGTGTTTATGGCTTTGTTCCTTTCGTCTGTCTGTCTGTCTGTCTGAAAGTTAGCACGATAACTGCCGTAAAATTGACTTTATCAAAATGAAATTTTAGTATGTTGTTCAGACAGTCTGTGAAACCTATGGGAATATAAATGAATAATATCACCCAATTACTTTTGGATTGAACCCGGGTTGAAAAAATGAAATACATTGAACCCTATGGGACCTAATTTTTCAAACATTTTTTAAGCGAATTTAAAATTCACAAATTCCTTCGAAAGTTTTATGAAATATTCAAATTAACTCATAAAATATATAAAACAAATTTCAGCAAAATATATTCAGAAGTTTTTTAAATAAAAATTAAAATAATAATAACACCTCTTATATGAAGCGATCACGTGACCATGATATGAAAATATCATGTGACCCACTTCAAAATGATATATGGCATCCATCTTGTCTAAAAATCGTGATTTTTAAAGTTCTTTTTAATTCATATTGAGTGTTGTATTCGTCCTAAAACCGCTTTATTTTTACTTACATTCTGTGCATCAATGTTCTGAAACAAAGCAATTACAATATATTTGAGTTTAAATGATCATCCAACTTTGATTATTTCTACAACGAAGCCTACTTTTCACTTATGGAAAAGGTAAACACCAAAGTAGTAGAATGAGATGTATAAGACTTGATGTATTTCTTTAACGCAAAATTTAGCCCATGGAGTCTGCAATACAGCTGATATGAATGAAACAATCATTGATTTTACAGAGGAGCAAACGATTTTTTTATGAAGTTTTGAGCATAGAGTTAAATTGCTTGTACCTCCATGGTTTTATGTTTTAAATAAAATTAATTATTATAGTATTGTGATGAATGAAATGAATGGAAAAATGTTTATGAATGAAATGCTGCTTATATAGAGAGAGTCAGGCGTGTTATATTTCGATGGCGTCATTTGAATAAATTTCTTTATTCGATGAAGCTTTCGGGTATAATAAATTATTGTAGTTATATGAGCCAGTATAATAAATTATTGTAGTTAAAGAGACAGCCGCTTTATAATTCGATGACTTCCTTTGAAAAAGTTCATTTGTTTTTGATGATGATTTCAACTATAATAAATTATTGAAGTATTGTGATAATTTTAAAATTATTACCGATGAATGTATCGCATTTAAGAGATGTTAAAACCAGTTAATTTATATTTCAAAGCCGTCATTTGAATGAAGTTAATTTTTTTTCGGTGAAGTTTTAAGTTTTCAAATATAGCACATTAATGTATTCCCGAGGAATGTATCGCATTTTAGAGATGGTTAAATAAAATTGCATTGAAGTTGGAAATTGTTTCATAATCAATGCTGTATGCATGATTGATCTTTCTTGTTTAAAATAGCTTTGAAGTATTCATTATTCATCAATTTTTGTACATTTGTTTTTCGAATTTTGTTTACAGTATATTCTTCTTAATTATTTGCTTTTATCAACCACTGTCATAACGGGTATTTGTGTTCCAAAAAGCTTCAGATACTATCTCAGGAGGGTCTATGTAAAAGTAGACGGAGTTATTAGTATGTACGGAAATATCGCAGTTGCGTAGAGATGTGCTTTAGAATACTGAATTTTCGATTTTTAATACAAATGTTGCTGATAAAATTATAAAGTGAAAATATTCGATAGAACTAAATCCACTTAAAATTTAGCAGCGTTGTGTTTTGTAACTGATTTCATTTTCGAACATTGGAATTTAAAATATGGTTAGAGCGGTCCGCAGCAAATATTTTGCATACTCGCATATTTGCACAACTAATATATCTCATATCAGTGTACTCGAATATCTGTATAACTAATATATGAATAATTCAGTAATTAAAGTATAAATAAGATAATTTTTTTTATTAAGAAAGTACAAGACGAAATAAGAAAGTCCAAAATTAGTTTTCAATAATGATACTATGAAGATGTATTTTACACAGAGTCGTGTTTAAAACAAATTTAAAATAACTTCAATTCATATAATTTTAAATAATTTATCCTTGGTTAATTGCAAACTATAGTTTTGCATATATCCACATTTTTCAAAACTGGAGAAAGCAAATTGGCAACTTGTGGCATGATTAATTATTACGCCACAAGGATAATTAGATATTTTAATGTTCGGCTTAATTATAGGTTAACCTCATTTGCTCATTAGCATGGTCTTTAAGCACGTTTTGAATTGTTATCCTTTTATGCAATACTAAATTTGCAAACTATCCTCATGGGACTGAATTTAATTTCTGTTAAAAGGCAGTTTTGTAGAATTATAAAAAAAGAATGAAACTTTGAAGAGAATATAAGGATATTGTTTCTGTGATATTATATTTTATGGATATAAGAATAATATAAAAACTTTTCAGAGGAAAATTATAGTTATTTATATAAACAGATTTATTTATATAAAATATATATATATATATATATATATATACATACAAATATATATATAAGTATATAAAATGATGGTCAGAACTGTAAGGGGATATAGAACTCACCAAAACAAGCAACTTTTACAATACAATATGCGGTAGGAAAGCAACCGGCGAGCCTCAAGGAGGAGCTTTCTCTGGAGTAGATGAAACTTCACATCAAAATGGAGAACCCAGTAAATCCGCATGCTACACATTCCAGATACCACCAGCAAAGGTTCTCCGTGAATGTGTGGGCAAGGATTATCCACGACCAATTAATTGGAACGTATCTGTTACCATACCGCCTAGACGGACAGAAGCACCTCACCTTCCACCAGCAGGTGCTGCCAGATTTACAACGTGTTGTTCTATCAAATCATCGAGTGACTATGTGGCTCTAACACGACGGAGCGCCAGCACATTACACCAGGATTGTGCGAAACTACCTGAACATTGCCTTTTCGAACTGATGGATTGGCAGTGGTGATTCCGTCGCGTGGCCTCCCAGATCCCCCGATGTCCTGCCTAGATTTTTTCATCTAGGGACAGCTAAAACGCGCCGTTTGCGAGCCGCCCATCGAATCATCATAGGACCTTGTCGGTCGAATCAGTGTCGCAGTTGCAGACGTTCGTGAAATGCTATTAATCTTCCAATGTCTACGCGATTCTCTCAGTCGCCGCTGTGACGCCTGTCTCGCAGTTGGTGGCTGTTCATTTGAACACTTGTTCTAAACAATTTGTAAATAAATTTCCATTATTCGTCTTCAATGATTTCGTCTTCGCTCCACTCCATTTTGACGCAACGTTTCATCCACTCTCAGAGAAAGCGCCCTCCCGCGGCTCGCCGGGTGTTTTCCGACACTACATTGTATTGTGAAATTTGCTTGTTTTGGTGAGCTCTATAACCCCTTATAGTTATGACCATCAATTAATTTACACGCTGTATATATACCGAGTGCGGCAAAAAGAGCGTACCTATTTGGAACGTCAATAAAAAAAATACAGAGCAAGATACAGAAAGAAATATTTTATACTTGAGAAGTACACATTATGCCATTGTTATCCATTAAGTTTTGAACAGTTCATCAGTTAAATGGCGACCGTCAATATCGATGCAGTTTCGAAGTCTGTTTCGGAAAGTTTGCAGTGATCTGCGGACTACGTTCCGCGGAATCGCCGTGATTTCTTGCGTAATTGCTGCCTTGAGTGCTTGCAAATTTGTTGGTCGGTGTTGGTATGCTTTTGATTTGAGATAGCCCCACAGAAAGAATTCACATGGGGCCAAATCGGGCGAACGCGTTGGCCAACCGATATCACCCCGTAAAGAGACAAGGTGGCCCGGAAACATGTTTCTGAGAATTCTAAGTGACCTTCTAGAGGTATGCGACGTGGCTCCATCTTGCTGAAACCATACATCTTCCGGATCATGATCGTTGAGTAAACCGTTAACTTTTGGAGAGAAAATTATCAAGCAATTCACGATAGAGCTCAAACGTTACTGTTATTTTAACACCGCCCTCTACAAAGAAATAAGGATACCACCCAATAAGGGGCCCCTTTTCAATCTCTAGCCGAGGGACCCCAAAGGAGCCAGTCCGGGCCTGTTGAGAACAATCAATTGAAACTACACAAAAATGGCGGTTAGTTCGAAATTGCATTCTCATCAGGGCAGCCATACAATTTGAATTAAAACCTGATAGAATAGCCAGTTTCTGACAATGGTGATAGTATTTAACTATAGACACCATTGGAACTATCTACTGGCTAGTGGAAGGGAAAATAATATAAATCAAATGAATTATAAATCAGAAATATAAAAACAGAAATATTAACTCACAAGCACTGCTACCACGTGTAAGTCGAACATGCTCGCTGGGAAACATTCGACTGAGCATTTCACCTCACTTCGTCAATGCGAGTGGGCACCGGAAGGAAAATATTTGAACGAAACATAATCTGTATGAAGACTTCCAAAAATAGTAATCAGTATAGGACTCAGGACAAGTGAAAATTAGTCTTTCGAAAATAGTAAGCAGTATTAGACTCAGGCCAAGTGGTAAGTTAGGTGTTAAGAATGGGTGAAATTCACAAAAATGAGTTATCCAATCAAGGATAAATTGTAAAATTTGTAAAATTATTACGTGGTATATATGAAATTATTAATAATATTATTAACAAATACTTCCTGATATTGGTAATTTTGATAAATGCGTTTAAGATTATTGATGTGGATAAAGTGAAACTGAGGATCAGAAAGTCGATGTATTCAAACTAGCTGGTTTAAAATGATGTTCCTAAACAATTGAATAGCATTATAAGATTGATATGATAACAGCTTTATGATAGTGAAGTTGTAAGAATCATATACATATACAGGGTGCGACAGAAATAACGTTCTGATTTGGCAGAAACTTTGCTTCGCTCCTAGTAGAGGTACAGCAGTGGGCATGGTCTATTTTGACTTGTTTGCGCATGCCATTTTTAGTTACCGTCATGGGTTGGAGCCAGGGGGGGGTCCTTATTGGGTGGGGTCTTTATTTCTTTGAGGAGGGCGGTGTTACAGTGACAGTAACGTCTATTGTGAATTTCTTGAGAATATTATCTCTAAAAGTTAACCGTTTACTCAGCGAGCATGATCTTGAAGATGTATGGTTTCAGCAAGATCGAGCCACGTCGCATACCTCTAGAAGGTCACTTGGAATTCCCATAAACATGTTTCCGGGACACCTTGTCTCTTAACTGGGTGATATCGGTTGGTCACCGCGTTCGCGGGATTTGGCCCCATGTGATTTTTTTCTGTGGGGCTATCTCAAATCAAAAGTATATCAACGCCGACCAACAAATTTGCAAGCACTCAAGGCAGCAATTACGCAAGAAATCACTGCGATTCCGCGGGACATGGTCCGCAGATCACTGCAAAATTTCTGACTTCAAAACTGCATCGACATTGACGGTCGCCATTTAATTGATGTACTCTTCTAAATTTAATGGATAACAATGGCATACTATGTACTTTTCAAGTACAGAATATTTCTTTCTCTATCTTGCTTTGTATTTTTTTATTGACGTTCCAAATCGGTACGCTCTTTTTGCCGCACTCTGTATATATACAGCGTGTATATGAACTGATCGTCAGAACTATAAGGGGTTATAGTACTCACCAAAACAAGCAACTTTCATAATACTATGTAGGGTCGGAAAAAAACGGCGAGCTGCGAGAGGGCGCTTTCTCTGGAAGTGGATGAAACGTTGCGTCAAAATGGAGTGAAGTGAAGATGAATACATTGAAGACGAATAATGGGAATTTATTGACAAAATATTTAGAACAAATGCTCAAATGAACAATCACCAACTGCGAGACAGGCGTCACAGCGGCGACTGAGAGAATCGCGTAGACTTTGGAAGATTCTAGCATTTCACGAACGTCTGCAATTGCGACGCTAATTCGAGCGATAAACTCCTCTGGTGACTCGATGGGCGTCTCGCAAACGGCGCTTTTTAGCTCTCCCCAGAGGAAAAACTCCAGGCAGGGCAGATCGGAGTATCTGGGAGGCCACGCGACGGAATCATCACTGCCAATCCATCAGCTCGAAAAGGAAATGTCCAGGTAGTTTCGCACAATCCTGGTCTAATGTTCTGGCGCTCCGTCGAGTTTTAACCACATAATCACTCTATGATTTGTTGGATCAACACATAGTAAATCTGGCAGCACCTAGTGGTGGTAGGTGAGGTATTAATTGGTCCGTCTAGGCGGTATGTTAACAGATACGTTATGATTAATTGGTCGTGGATAATCCTTGCCCACACATTCTCGGAGAACATTTGTTGGTGGCATCTGGAACGTGTAGCGTGCGGATTTACTGTATTCTCTATTTTGACGCGAAGTTTCATCTACTCCAGCAAAAGGGCCTTCTTGCGGCTCGCCGGTTGCTTTCTGACCGCACATTGTATTTTAAATGTTGTTTGTTTGTTTGCTTTGGTGAGTTCCATAACCCCTTACAGTTCTGACCATCAGTTTATTTACACCTTGTGTATATATATATATATAAATTCTATATAAATAATTATGTTTATATAAATAAATATAATTTTCCTATGAAAAGTGTTTATATTATTTTTATATCCATAAAATATAATATCATAAAAACAAGATCCTCATAGTATCTGCAAAATTTCATTCTTTATTTATAATTCTACAAAACTGCCTTTTAACAGAAATTAAATTCAGTCCCATGAGGATAATTTGCAAATTTAGTATTGAATAAAAGAATATGTATTCAAAACGTGCTTAAAGACCATGCTAATGAGCAAATGAGGTTAACCTATAATTAAGCCGAACATTAAAATATCTAATTATCCTTGTGACGCAATAATTAATCATGCCACAAGTTGCCAATTTGTTTTCTCCAGTTTTGGAAAATGTGAATATATGCAAAACTGTTGTTCGCAATTAACCAAGGATAAAATATTTAAAATTATATGGATTGAACTTATTTTAAATTTGTTTTAAACACGACTCTGTGTAAGATACATCTTCATAGTATATCATTATTGAAAACTAATTTTGGACATTCGCATTTCGTCTTGTACGTTCTTAATAAAAATAATAATCTTATTTATACTTTAATTACTGCATTATTGATATATTAGTTATACTAATATGCGAGTATACGGATATGAAATATAGTAGTTATGCAAAATATGCCAGTATGCAAAATATTTTCTGCGGACCGGTCTAATCATATTTTGTATTTCAATGTTCGAAAATGAAATCGATTACAAAACACAACGTTGCTGAATTTTAAGTGGATTTTGTTCTATCGAATCTTTTCACTTTATAATTTTATGAGAATAATTTGTAGTAAAAATCATAAATTCAGTATTATAGAGCAAGTCTCTACGTAACTACGATATTTTCGTACATACTAATAAACCCGTCTACTTTTACAGAGATTTTGGATTTTGTAAATTGTCATATACATGAGCATAGACCATCCTGAGATAGTATCTGATGCTTCTTGGAACACAAATACCCTTTATGACAGTGGTTGATAAAAGCAATTCTTTTGTTTGTTGGATTTCTTTTGTTTATATACGACGATAGAAATATGCGGTCAAATGGTATGGAATTAATGTAAGGTTTACTAGTATATGCGCATTTGTTAATGTTTGGGATTTTGTCTGTTTAAATTCCAAACGTTTTTATAGCTGGAGATATGTTTTTTTGTTTCTCTACATATATATAAAATAATTTTTGTAATATAATTTAAATTGTTACGTTAGCTTATACTATGCTATAAATATTTGTAAACTATTATTTGCTTCCATCAACCTATTTGCTAATTCTGGACTAATTTTCTCAGGACATAAAACCTGTAGTATCAAATAATTTTGACCAACTTATACTCGTTTAAAAATATATTAGATTTTGTTTAATTTAATTACGATATTCAGTTCCACCGCTAATAAAACTATGTGAGATCTTGCATTTTGACAGCTGCGTTTCATAAAGGTTAAATGAAATTTCCCCAACTCTCGTAAAATTCCTCAACTTCACTTCTTCGTATATCTTAATTAATAAATGAAGATGTACGTCTGTGTATGTGCGTGCCTGAATATGGAGTGCCTGTAACGGGAAATCCAGGAGTCGTACAACCACGAAATTTGAGACACAGGTACTTTAGGAACGGTTTAACTGCATCTCTACGTTATATATTTTTTTATTTTTATTTATATTTTTGGTTATGTTGTGTTTCATCCCGATTTAGAACGATATTGGGTGATATTCACATAACTTGATTCCTTATCAACCTAAATTATTATCACATAGTTTCCATCTGGAAACCATAAAGAATATCGAACAATAATCTTTCAAATAAACTGTGCATGGAATCCATACGAGTTATAGCCGAATTTTCATGATTTTAAAAAAACGAATATATAATTTTAAACCTATCCGATTCTTATATTACGATATACCGAAATCGGATGGACATACATCGTTCATTTTAGCAGCTGTTTAAAATATCACAGACTATTCCTGATGTTCACAGGAGAGTGCTCACATAAATGTTGTAAAAGCGCGAAACGTGACCTCCTTAAATTTTAGAATTTAGAAGACATACAAGCACCAGTAATATAATTACAAACCCGTGATCGAATAGAAAGATAATAACCCACTTAGTTTCACCCTTCTGCCTAAAGAAGTAAATATCCAAGATCACCTTGCCGAAAACATAGAACCAAAACAAAAAACTGGAACCCTTAACTTGAGGAACTTCATCTTCTTCAGCAAATATTAAAATACTAAAATCAACATCACCGTTAAAGCAAAATAAATACACCAACATTTTGAAAATAATTAAACATTATTTATTATATTGTAATAAGCTGGGGTTATTGAAACATCAGCTGAAACTTTATCAGCATCACCCACTGGTTCCAAAGGCACAAGGAACTTAGTAAGTATGCCACAAGCTTTCCCAAGCTTTAAGCAGTAGTAATCGAAATGTGATAAAAATCAACTCAGTGGCAAATATTATAATTATAAATTTCATAAATATGGTATGGTCAGTTAAGCAACAGGGGCTAGCACTCTAAAAAGGAATTCAAACAGAAGATGAAATGCTGACCTTGAGCCAAGTTGATGTGGAAAACGAAGCAAAAGAGTGGGAGCAAAATCCTCCCCAAGAAGTGGAAAGGGGTCTCTCACCCCGACCAGCGGAGATCGTGGCGAAATCATCGCTCTTCCGTAATAGAAAACACGACACACCAGAGGTGCTCACACAGGTGGCACTCGATCAGGACACAAGCTCACAGTCTCGGCCATAGAAGCATCTCCTACTCTCAAAAGAAGAAGCACTTCAGACCGACCCGTCATGGCCTCCGGTCATCCATTAGCTCAAGTATCATCGTCAGAATATCAGATTTTTGATCCGGCATGGCCTAGGATCATAGACGCATCTCCAACTTTCAAAAGAAGAAACACTTCAGACCGACCCGTCATGGCCTCCGGTCATCCATCAGCTCAGGTATCATCGTCAGAATATCAGATTTTTGATCCGGCATGGCCTAGGATCATAGAAGCATCTCCAACTCTCAAAAGAAGAAACACTTCAGACCGACCCGTCATGGCCTCCGGTCATCCATCAGCTCAGGTATCATCGTCAGAATATCAGATTTTTGATCCGGCATGGCCTAGGATCATAGAAGCATCTCCAACTCTCAAAAGAAGAAACACTTCAGACCGACCCGTCATGGCCTCCGGTCATCCATCAGCTCAGGTATCATCGTCAGAATATCAGATTTTTGAACCGGCATGGCCTAGGATCATAGAAGCATCTCCAACTCTCAAAAGAAGAAACACTTCAGACCGGCCCGTCATGGCCTCCGGTCATCCATCAGCTCAGGTATCATCGTCAGAATATCAGATTTTTGAACCGGCATGGCCTAGGATCATAGAAGCATCTCCAACTCTCAAAAGAAGAAACACTTCAGACCGACCCGTCATGGCCTCCGGTCATCCATCAGCTCAGGTATCATCGTCAGAATATCAGATTTTTGATCCGGCATGGCCTAGGATCATAGAAGCATCTCCAACTCTCAAAAGAAGAAACACTTCAGACCGACCCGTCATGGCCTCCGGTCATCCATCAGCTCAGGTATCATCGACAGAATATCAGATTTTTGATCCGGCATGGCCTAGGATCATAGAAGCATCTCCAACTCTCAAAAGAAGAAACACTTCAGACCGACCCGTCATGGCCTCCGGTCATCCATCAGCTCAGGTATCATCGACAGAATATCAGATTTTTGATCCGGCATGGCCTAGGATCATCCCCGGTCTTCTCTGGGCAACATTTTCACGAGAGAAATTGCAACGGATGGAAACATTCATCCGCGAACCACCGCAAATAACCGGCCGATTAAAGCAAGCTCCCTGAGATCCGAGATGGATGGCACAATTCACCGGTTCGAGGGGTCCGGTCAACAGTGTGATGTTCAGCAGTGAGAAATGAAATGTGCGTGCCACAATATATATATAGACACTCTACGACAAAAAAAAAACCCGAAGCATTCGGCAAAATAATCCGATATTAATGAAACTGTAGATGCATACACCTGTCGATCGAATATGCTAATGATGAAAATTTGCAGCCAATGAATGAATAGTTGAAACTACAGCGCATTGAAACTGAGCACCATGGTGGTGTACATAAGGAGCGAACCTCGTTTTCAGGAACAAAACGTGCAGTGGATTTCGATTGCGTGTATGTACTTCGATTGTAACAAAAACATCGCCGGCGAATTAGCGGCCACTACGAGTATATGAAGGAGTTTGAAACAGAGGGTGCAGTCGGACTGCGTGAGGCTGGATGTGCACATCGTCGAATCGGTCGGCATTTGGTTAGGAGCGATGCAGCAATCAGACGATGTTAGCAGGAATGGCCCCTGAATGGCAGATTTCAGCGGCAAGAGGGCAGCTAGTTCTAAAGTGACGACAGAACGGGAAGATAGAGCGATTGTCAGAGCAGCTGTGACAGCACGGGCTTCGTCGTTATCAACCATCCAACGTGTGACAAACACGGATGTAACCACCGGGACCATTCATAGAAGACTTCGGGATCGGAATCTATATTCGCGGCGCCTAATACGCCTCCTACCAGTATACACCGTCAACAGCGATTGCAATGGTGTCGGTCCCGATCAAGGTGGAATTGTTGGGATTGGGAACGAATTGTCTTTAGTGATAAGTAACGTTTCGAATTGAGTTTCGACGACCAGTGCCTGGCGACAACCTAGATATCGTCAGGATCTTGCTCTTACTGTCACACGCGACATGGATCGACAACAGGGAGTTATGAACTGGGGTGCCATTTCGTTTGATAGCCTAACACGTTTGATAGCACTATCACAGCACTATCAAAGCATAACGTTACGTTGCCGACATTCAACGACCCGTTATATAGCCATTCCTTTCGCGCTACCCCGAGCTAACGAGACAATGGCCAGGCCACACATGGTACGTCTCCCTATTGATTGACTGATTGCTTACTACACACTTCTTGGCCAGCCAGATCCCCAGATATCTCGCCTATTGAGCACATTTGGGATGAAATGGGGCGTCGTCTGCGACCATCCCTGAATGTAGACGAATCAGCTCGTCAAATGGGGACCATTTGGAACGACCTCCCTCAGAGCACCATCCGTGAACTTCATGCATCAATGCCACTTCACGTAACAGCTTGAATATCAAGTCAGAAGTGGACCAACCCCTATTGACATACTCACTTTGTGTAGATTTTTCAGTGCAATAAATCGTCCAAATGGTCTGAAATTCTAATCATTTCTTTTTTTGTTCATCCACATTACACGTACCAAATCTTGTTTCATTTAGATAATTCTGCATTAGTGCGTCGAATATTTGTCTATATATATATATATATATATATATATATATATATATATATATATATATAAAGTGTTAATATATAAAAATATAAATGGAAATAAAAATGAAGAAGGAAGGCAACGTAAAGTGCTTACACAATGGCAATACCCCTTACCGCCATTGTGTAAGCACTTTACGTGGCCTTCCTTCTTGATATTTATTTCCATTTATATTTTTATATATTAACCCTTTATATATTTTTAGTGTTTTATGCTGCTGTGCGCAAGTACACTAAAATTCATTTCAATATTTTTCTTTAGAAATCTGTCTTTTATATTTACATATATATATATATATATTATATATATATATATATATATATATATATATATATTATATATATATACATATATATCTATATATATAATATATATATATATATATATATATATACATATATATGTATACATATAATAGATTGAAAATCTAATGACTGAATGACAGAATAGAGAGCAGTGGCAATTCAAGAAACCCCAAATTTTAAAATATGACTGCATAATAAAAAAAATCTGATGTGGGCAACACAGGACTTTCCTTATATAATGAAATGAATTTACTAATTTTACAGTAAAATAAATAGGTTCTTCTTCTAGTAGATACTAATAACCTTTCCAAGATATTGAATTTTCGACAATTAGTCGTCATTTTCATTGATTAACCGTCATTTTTATCCATTTGGCGAGATTTTCGTTAATTTGGCAACATTTCAAAAAGTCGCCAAGTTGGCGACATTCCGCCAATTTCGTCGCCAAAATCTCGCCAAGCGTTATGGACGAAGAAATAAGTTATATATATATATATATATATATATATATATATATAT
This sequence comes from Amaurobius ferox, assembly GCA_951213105.1. NCBI lineage: Eukaryota > Metazoa > Arthropoda > Arachnida > Araneae > Amaurobiidae > Amaurobius > Amaurobius ferox. The sequence goes on along the minus strand of OX578144.1, from coordinate 44,056,547 downwards.
ATATATAACTTATTAGATATTGAATTTTGGACATATATTATATAACTATTATTATATATTTATATATTATATAACTTATTAGATATTGAATTTTCCACAATTAGTCGTCATTTTCATTGATTTAGCGTCATTTTTATCCATTTGGCGAGATTTTCGTTAATTTGGCAACATTTCAAAAAGTCGCCAAGTTGGCGACATTCCGCCAATTTCGTCGCCAAAATCTCGCCAAGCGTTATGGACGAAGAAATAAGTTATATATATATATATATATATATATATATATATATATATATATAACTTATTAGATATTGAATTTTGGACATATATTATATAACTATTATTATATATTTATATATTATATAACTTATTAGATATTGAATTTTCCACAATTAGTCGTCATTTTCATTGATTTAGCGTCATTTTTATCCATTTGGCGAGATTTTCGTTAATTTGGCAACATTTCAAAAAGTCGCCAAGTTGGCGACATTCCGCCAATTTCGTCGCCAAAATCTCGCCAAGCGTTATGGACGAAGAAATAAGTTATTCTTACAGCAGATAAATTGGCGTTCAAATGCAAATGTATTATTCAAAGAATCTTTTTTCATGAATGGAACGAGCTAGATCCACGAGAATGATGTCACACAATTTATCGCATGATATTATATATGAAAAGTGAACATGTTTCTCAATAGGAAATATTTTTTTTCTATTTTATATGACTTTTTGATAATTTTTTGTAAAATGTGCAATACCTCGAGAACGGTTCATGTTGGCGTTCTAAAATTAATGTCAATTGTTTTCTAATGAAAAATTACATAAGAAATGTCTATTTACGTAAATTTATTATTGGTTTTGATTTTTTGACGATTTTTTCAAAATTTCATTCGAAAATTTAGGGGGGTTCTGGACATTAGATTGCGTATAAAAACAATAGGTTTCCAGTGTTTATAGATTGCGAATTTTGTACCAAATTTGGTTCGAATCGGTCCATTCGTTCGTCCGTTATCGTCTCCACAGACCCACTGACACACACACACACATACTTACACACACACACACACAGACATCACTTCAAAAATGTTTGATTCGTGATCAGGGATGCTTGAAACGTGCTCTCCCGTCGAAAACTCGAATTCGAATTTTCGACCCTGTCACAATACTTTCCTTATGCATTATGTATATAAGGAAAGTAATGAGTATTAAATAGAGAACCATCAATCAAATGAAAAGTAATATATATATATATATATATATATATATATATATATACATTTCTAATAAGTTAAATTTCTAAACTTTGAGCATCAAGTACATTTCTATGCATTCCTACAAAACTACCTTTACTATTTCTGCACATATAATTCCACAAATTACGTTCGCTGGGAAAATTATTGGACACTAAAACGTCAGTCAGTCACATAAACTAAGACTTACAAGAATTATTGCGCAGACATTCCACTGTTGTCTTAACTTAATGGGCTATTAAAGTACGTACTACCACCAGTCTGAAATTTCAAGTTGGCCATTAACTAAACACTGAAAATTGCATTAAAGCGTATTTTATTATTTTCTACAAATCATTTATTACATATTCTACAATATTTGGAATTTTATTTGCCAACCATCTAAGTTTAAATATAATTTGTACTGCATCATAATGATCTATACAGTACATGTAGCATCACGTACAGATAGGGCCATACCGAATCCATGAACATTTACATCCTGTAATCCTTAAGAGCATTTGCATTCCTTAATTGTACTGTATAGTAACCCGATTGTAAGTAGAAAATAAATTAACTATCTAACTATTAATTATATGAATTTAACTATTTGTTGCGGACACAAGTAAACATACTGAGCTTTATAGCGTTACGTGACATATTGCTTTCCCAGAAAATTTTCGTTCGTGAGATTTAAAAAAAAAACGCATAAATGGACGCATAATTTATAAACGCATAATTTATAAATATAACGCATTATTTTTGAAACGCATAATTATTTTTAACGCAAAATTTTTTTAACGCATAACGCAGAATAACAGCTTTTGTACCATTTTTCAAAGATGCCAATGTCACTGTATGTGTATGTGTTTAGGTTTGTCTGTATACCTATATTTGTGTGTATGTGCTGAGAGGCTTGAACACCATAATTAATGTTGTTGTTGTTGTTGTTGTTACTAATCCCCCGTGGTGAAAGAGCCCCTAAGCACTGCGTCCACAAGACCCCTGATCCCATGGCGAAGGGGAAAGAATATACAGCTTCACTTTTATTGAGGCGACAACACAACATCCATGCCCGCCGGCGGGATTCGAACCCACATTCTAGCGATCAGACGGAAACGCTACGATAATTAATAAGTTCTATTATTGCTGTGAAATATTATATGCATGTACATTATATTACATCTTAACCTAGGTCAGGAGTGTTTTAAACTTTTTCTTTCCCGCGGAAAGTTTTTGAAATTCAATTTGATAGCGGAATCTCAAAGTGAGAAATATACATTGCTGCCTATAACAAACATTCGCATTTTATGATTTTTTTTTTAATTTTTTAGAAAATTTACAGGGATCTATCACGTCGCGGAACGCCTAGAATATTGTCGAACATACTTTGAAAAACGTTGAACTAATAGAATTATTTTGTAGTGAAAAATACGTAGAAGTAATGACTATGCATGAACTAAAAAATTGTCTCTCACTGAAAATGAAATGGGAGTAAGTCTTTAATATATAAGTTAAATGCATAACGAAATTTTTTCGAATTGTATTTTCATATTTATTCCATATGTTTTACTTAAATTTACCAACCTCTATTCACTTTTGGGTGGCGGTGGTGTTTTACAGATAAGTGCTGACTCCAGCTCAGCTCTGAGAGATTTATGCCAAAGATTTAAATGTAGTTCCTATTTTTTATCGTACAATATCTAGTATTGAATGCAATAACTCTTAAGAATGCAATCGTATAAATTGGTTATGAAAGCACATTTATCTTTCTTTCTTAGAAGGAGTGAAAAATAGTTATTATTTTCTTGCCGTTGCAAAGAAAAGCACCTTTGTCTTTCAAAAGGCTTCATAATTTTACAATTTGGGATTTATGCAGTACATTCCATACAATACACACGCACACACACACACACATATATATATATATATATATATATAAGATTCAAATAAAAGAGGGAAACGACCAATTGCATAGCATAAATGGCAGAGGTGGATTGCGACACCTCTTTTCCGGTTAGAAGCGTGCTTTTAAGCCCTGGCAACATTCCCGGAACCAATGCCATGCAGTGGCCTATCTTCCGGATATGTGTGAAGTCAAAGACACAGAAAAAAAAATGCGAAGCAAACCGTCTAGAAGCGACCACAAGACCAGAAACTACCTCAAGAATAGAAGCGACCATTGCAAGAATTTTGAAGCGACCATTGCAAGAGAAAGGGATGGAATGTAATCCGTATGAAGTGCATGCTGACGCTGAAAGCAGAAATCTGTTATCAACGTGCACCAGGGTGCGCTGTCCACACATGCGCAATGGTCCCACTATGAATTTAAAGTGTTACTGCAAACATCCGCTATATCTCTAAAGTATGCATTTCTTTCCCTTTCTGTATTGAAAATTGAATTATAATAATATTTCAGGAAGCTTTTGGGATAATTTCTTTTTATTGCTTCTTCCATGATATTTCTGTTATGAATGATACAATCAGTCTTGAAAGTATTAATACGCTGATTTCTCTTGAGGTGATTGATGACAAAATTTCTAAATATGTTTTTAGTTAAGTTGGATTTCCAGTCAATAATGTGGTTAATTTTAATATTGAAGTTGTTTCTTTTGTCAAATAAAACAGTATATGTGCCATATTTACTATCTTACTTTAGTGCGGTATCTAAAAAAACAACACTGCTTTCTTCCTTTCCTTTATTTTCAATCAATTCCAGTTCTTTAGGATAAAAACTAAAATGAAACTGCTTGCCGACCTTTATTTGAATAAATTTGAAGAGGACACTCACATCTTACATGAATTACCATACTTTCGTTACGTTGACGATGTCCTTTTTGGACAATATACGAATATGCCACCATTTGATTTTAGTTTTTATCCTAAAGAACTGGAATTGATTGAAAATAAAGGAACGGAAGAAAACACTGTTGATTTTTTAGATATCACACTAAAGCAAGATAGTAAATATGGCACATATACTGTTTTATTTGACAAAAGAAACAACTTCAATATTAAAATTAACCACATTATTGACTAGAAATCCAACTTAACTAAAAACATATTTAGAAATGTTGTCATCAATCACCTCAAGAGAAATCAACGTATTAATACTTTCAAGACTGATTGTATCATTCATAACAGAAATATCATGGAAGAAGCAATAAAAAGAAATTATCCCGAAAGCTTCCTGAAATACTATTATAATTCAATTTTCAATACAGAAAGGGAAAAAAATGCATACTTTAGAGATATAGCGGATGTTTGCAGTAACACTTTAAGTTCTTAGTGGGACCATTGCGCATGTGTGGACAGCGCACCTTGGTGCACGTTGATAACAGATTTCTGCTTTAAGCGTCAGCATGCACTTCATGCGGATTACATTTCATCCCTTTCTCTTGCAATGGTCGCTTCTAAAGTCTTGCAATGGTCACTTCTAGTCTTGAGGTAGTTTCTGGTCTTGTGGTCGCTTCTAGATGGTTTGCTTCGCTTTTTTTTTTTCTGTGTCTTTGACTTCACACATATCCGGAAGATAGGCCACTGCGTGGCATTGGTTCCGGGAGTGTTGTCCGGGCTTAAAAGCACGCTTCTAACCGGGAAAGAGGTGTCGCAATCCACCTCTGCCATTTATGCTATGCAATTGGTCGCTTCCCTCTTTTATTTGAATCTTATATGATACTTTTTGTGCATGTGCTGCTTTGCGCCAACACTTGAAGTATAAGAATTTCCGTTGTATAAAAGTTTTCACTTATGATATATATATATATATATATATATATATATATATATATATATATATCATATGTATTACTATTTTTAAGCAACAGTTTGGTATCTCACAAGGAGGGTGTGCTTCATCATTGTTGGGTAATCTGTATTTATCTTTTTATGAAAAGAACATTAATCCAAGCTTGCATAATATGTACATGTTTAGATATTTAGATGACATATGTGTATCCCTTAATAATAACCCTATAGTATTTAACTTTTATCCTAATAATTTACAATTGAATGCAAGTAATAATGACTCTAATGTTGCAAACTTTTCAAGATTTAAATTTAGATTTACAAAATTGTAATATGGCTATAAACTTTTATGATAAAAGACAAGATTTTAAATTTAATACATCAAAATTTAATTTCGACATTTTGACTCTTCTTTGCATATATCAGTTTTTATATATATATATATATATATATATATATATATATATATATATATATATATGTAGTTTTATATATATGTAATTATTTAATAATTATATAAATAAATAAAATTGAAAAATAATAAAATATGCTAAAAAATTAAAAAATCTTAATATAAGAATAAGATACACTGTAATATTAATGTTTTGAATTTTATTTTCATTAAAATATTGTAACTGCAGCCAGTTGGAAATTACGATTTGAGCGCCCTTATACTGGTGTATAGTGGCATTCTAGTTAATCCATTTCTTCTATGAATCACTTGCTTAGTAGGAATTCTCATCTTTGCTTCATGTTCATGTTCTGTTTTGCTTATACGGGTAATTGTCCTGTCTCCTGTTTTAACTCACTGGACGTCTCTGGGAGTGTCGATGTGAACGTTATTACTGCCTCTAGGTGGTATTTATCATAATCATTCCAGTGCTTCTAGATTTTTTTTTATACTGAGGAGGTTGAACGCATACACGTGGTGAAAGAAGAACGGTTCCTACCACATGGTAATACAAATGTTCCTAATGTTTCTCATCTTAATTTTGTTATCTTTTAGTGCCTATAGACTGAGTTTGGACATTTATAGTAATGTACTATTTTTCAATATGAAACAGGCATTTGCTTGGTTTAATTGGAATGAAATACTCAGACCTGAATATGAATTTAACTCTTTATAATCATCGAATTTGGGTCGGTGCTATTTTACCGTGGCTTAGAGGCACTTGTGACGCGAGATGTGAAAATGAAGAAGCAGGTGTTTTTCCAGACAGAGCGTGTTAGTGAACTGTAGTCATTCGCGTTCGTCGAAAACGGAAATGGCGTTTGAAGAAACGTGACGTGCGAAGAACATTGCACCTGCTGAAACAGGTGCAATGTTTTTGTCGACGATTTCCCCAAATGCTGGCAGAATTTGATATTCGCACGCTGTTCTTCAAACGCCATTTTCGCTTTCGACGAACACGAACGAATACAGTTCACTGACACGCATTGTCTGGAAAAACTCTTCTCTGCGGACTTGCTTTTTCCTGTCACGTCCCCCGTCACATGTGCCTTTACGTCGCGGTGAAATAGTTCCCCTCTCCTCCAATCAGGGTTGGAGATATCAGCACAGTCTCCAAACTTTTTGATCCTTTCTTGTATAAAGATAATCATATGCTGCCCACATCAGATTTTTTGTATGAAACAATTTCACTTTCACAACGGCATTAAAGAACCTGTAAATATAATTAGATGACAATGCATATGCAGTTTTTTGATGTGCACGCAATTAATAACAGAATAAAAATCAAATTCGGATATAATTAAATAATTACATCTTCAGTAAACACCTAATATAATTACATTTTCATCAATGGATATCCTATTCGTATCTCTATGTAGTATGGTGTCTTGACGGAAATACAGTTACAAAAAATCTGATGTGGGCAACACATGACTTTCCTTATAGTAATGAATTTACTACTTTTACAGTAAAAAAATAGGTTTTTCTTATAGTAGATACTAATATTCTTTCCAAGATATTGAATTTTCGACAATTAGTCGTCATTTTCATTGATTTAGCATCATTTTTATCCATTTGCCGAGATTTTCATTAATTTGGCAACATTTCAAAAAAGTCGCCAAGTTTGCAACATTCCGGTAAATTCGACGCCAAAATCTCGCCAAGCGTTATGCACTAAGAAAAAAGTTATTCTTACAGCAGATAAATGACTATTGGCGTTCAAATACAAAAGTATTATTCAAAGTATATTTTTTCATGAATGGAACGAGCTAGATCCACGAGAATGCTGTCACTCAATTTATCGCATGGTATTACATATGAAAAGTGAACATGTTTCTCAATAGGAATTTTTTTTTATGTGACTTTTTCATAATTTTTTTGAAAAATGCACAATATCTCGAGAACGGTTCATGTTAGCGTTCTAAAATTTATGCCAATCGTTTTCTAATGAAAAATTACATAAGAAATGTCTATTTGCGTAACTTTATTAGTGGTTTTGATTTTTTGACGATTTTTTCAAAATTTCATTCGAAAATTTAGGGGGGTTTTGAACATTCGATTACGTATAAAAACAATAGGCTTCCAGTGTTTATGGATTATAATTTTTGTACTAAATTTAGTTCGAATCGGTCCATTCGATCGTCAGTTATCGTCTCCATAGTCTCACTGACACACACACACACACACACATACACACAGACATCACTTCAAAAATGTTTGATTCGTGATTAGGGATGATTGAAGCGTGCTCTCCCGTCGAAAACTCGAATTCGAATTTTTGACCCCGTCACAATACTTTCCTTATATATTATGTATATAAGGAAAGTAATATAGCTTATATCTAAATATAATCTACTGTGCAAAATATCTTGTTGATTCTAAGAATATGAAATCCTTTTCGGCAACAGTAATACTTAAATTAGTAATACTTATCCGGAAATGATACTTAAAATAACTTAAAGTTAGTCAATTTTATAAAATAACTAGCAGCATACCCGTTCTTCGTACGGAGTATATAATATAAAGAAGTTTATAATTCGCAATCAGGTGCAAATTCTGTTAAAATATTAAATTTATTGCTCATAAAGAGAAGTTTAAGAATATATGTTCTCACTATGCAAAATTATATTCACGGGCAGATCTGAAGAATAAAACATCCTGGCCCCTTTTGTAAGTAAATTTACAAAAAAAATAGGAAATGGATCAATATATGCAACCCCGTACTACTTATATTGTCGCAGATTAGAAAATATGCCAGTGTGTTAGTAGAAGCTTACCCGTATTGCAATATGAGTCTCAAAAATATTTGCCAAAATAAAAAAGATGACGTAATAAATTGAAAGTATCAAAAATCCCCGTAATCTTAATACCAGAAGGTCGTAATTGATTCCAATATATGCCAATATATATCAAAATATATGCCAATATACCTGCACTATTTATATTCTCGTAGATTAGAAGATATACCCATGCATTTGTAGAAGATTACTCGTACAACGTACTATATATGAGTTTCAACAATTTTCGTCATAATAAAACAATTCCTTAATAATTTGAAAATATCAATAATCCCTGAATCAACAGTCCCCGAAAATACCAATAATAATGATGTTTAAATCTGAAGACCGTAATTGATCCAGTCAAAAATGCAATGTCAGTAAAATTTATTTTATATACATATTTTTATTATTCAAATCGGAAAAGATTTAATAAAAATCGTATGCCGCATAACATATTGAATCCGCTGCTAAGCGACATGATATCATTTGCTTCAAATAAATTGATAGAAATCATATCATCTGAATAATGCAATCTCCATGGAAGGTTTGGCGATATTTTCGTCAATTTAGCGATAACTTAAAAAATCGCCAAATTTATCGCCAAGTGGGACTGTAGAACTGATAGTCCCATTTTGCGACGAATTGACGAAATATCATCACAATACTATCCCCTAACAAAACACAATTAATTTCATTTAGTAAGCGCGATTTTATCAATTTCATGATATTTTTATGAATTTAAAAATATTTTTACCAATTTGGTGATATTAAAAACATTCCTTCAATGTGTTACTAAGTAGGATGGATGAACTAACCGACAAATGCTACAGAAACATCATTTCAGTACTCTATTCTAAAAAAACAAATTTAATTTCATTGATTGATTTGGGCCATTTTTATCAATTTGGACACATTTCCACTAATTTGATAAAGTTTAAGAAAAGTTACCAAGTTATTTGGATATATTCCGCTAAATTCGTAGCTCTGAATTTGCAGATCTGAAAAATAAAATATCCTGATCCCTTTTGTGTATACTAAATGAAAGCACTAAAATTGTATTAGAAGATACATACACCCGTTCTACTCTTTTTCTGCTTCAACAATCGGCTAAATGAATTTATTGGGTAAACACAATATGTGAGCTTGAAACCTCTTTGCTTAAATAAATGAAAGTGATGTAAGCAGTCAGCAATATATATAATTAAAATAACAATCAAACCGTTCATTTATAAAATATATTTTTACATCCATTTGTTTATTATTCAAATAGAAAAAATAATAATAAATATTACCAACACATTTAATTTCATTCCATTGCCGAACAACATGATATAAGATAGAATCTTCCTCATAAAATGTGAAATTAAATAACCATTTTGATTTCTTTATACTCTTCATCGTTGAGTAAAAATTTGTGAAAGATGAACCATGCAGGTAGATTTTTCCATTTAAATTCATGTTTCAAACAATTCATGCTTTCCTATAGTGACTAATTAATGCAAAAATCCTGTGCTAAACTCGGAAATAAAGTTTTATTTCATTTTGGCGTTTTAAACAAACGATTTTCATCCTTTCCGTTTGGATAAACCACGGAGTTGGAGAGTAGATCTCCTAAGAAAAAGTTCCGTTTTTCATTAATATCTCGACAACCCCTGGTCTTAGAAACTCGAAACTTGGACAAAATTTATGGGGGTCTATTTCAAGGCTATCCACAAAATTTCATTAAATTCGGTTCAGCCGTTTTCCGTGATGATGAGACAAACGAAAATTTCATTTTTTACTAATATCTCAAGAACCACTGGTCGTAAAAACTCAAAACACGGGCTAAATTTTAAGTGGGGCTATTTCTAGGCCACCCACAAAATTTCATCAAATTCGGTTCAGCCGTTCTCCCGTGATGGTGAGACAAACAGACAGACAGACAGACAGACAGACAGACAGATTTTCATTTTTATTTATATAGACTAGCAGCATACCCGTTCTTCGTACGGAGTATATAATATAAAGAAACTTGAAATTCATAATCATGCCCAAATTCTTATAGTATACTAAATGACATGTTTAATCAAAATATTCTGTTAAAATATTTAATATAATGCTCCTAAAAAGAAGTTTAAGAATCTCTGTTCTCGCTATATAAAATTATCTTCATCTACATATCTGAAGAATAAAACATCTTGGACCCCTTATGTAAGCAAATATGAAAAAAAAATATGGAATTGAATCAATATATGCAAAATAAAAGCGTTAAAATTGTATGGGACCCGTACTAATTATATACGCGAATATTAGAAAATATAACCTGTATTAGTAGATTACATGTATAAATTGAAAATACCAATAAACCCGTAATCTTTAAATCTGAAGACAGTCATTTATTCCAATATATGTCAAAATTAAAGTGCTAAAATTATATGGGAAAATATACACGTACTACTTATAATGTCCGATTATTAGTAGAAGATTACCCGTTTTGCAATATGAGTCACAAATGTTTTTTGGTAAAATACAACAGACGACGTAATAAATTGAATATATAATTAATCCCCTTAATCTTCATACCAGAAGACTGTTCTTGATTCCAATATATATGCCAATATATGTCAAAATATATGCCAATATACCTGTACTACTTATATTCTCGTAGGTTAGAAGATATACCCGTGCATTCCTAGAAGATTACTCGTACAACGTACAATATGCGTGTGTCAGCAATTTTTGCCGCAATAAAACAATGGCGTAATAACTTAAAAATATCAATAATCCCTGAATCAATAATTCCGGAAAATATCAATAATAATAATGTTTAAACCTGAAGAGTATAATTGATATTATCCAGTCCAAAATGAAATGGCAATGAAATTTATTTTATATACATATCTTCATTATTCAAATCGGAAAGGATTTAATAAAAATCGTCTGCCGCATAAACACATTGGATTTAAATCCGTTGCTAAGCGACATGATATCATTTGCTTCAAATAAATTGGTAGAAAAAATATCGTCTAAATAGTTATATTTCTATGCAACATTTGGCGACAGTTTCGTCAAATTAGCGACATTTTAAAAAATCGAAAAATTTATCGCCAAGTGGGACTGTAGAACTGATAGTTCCACTTTGCGACAAATTGACGAAATATCATCACAATACTATCCCCTAACAAAAAACAATTAATATCATTTATGTAGCGCAATTTTATCAATTTCAAGATATTTTTATAGATTTGAAAACATTTTTATCAATTTGGTGACATTTTAAAAATTCGCTAAATGTATTACTAAGTAGGATGGTTGGTCTGGCAGATAAATGCTAACTAAACATCATTTCAGTACTCTCTTCTAACAAAACAAAAAAAAATTCATTGATATGTAGAAGACCTAAGCCACACGACCAACCCGAAGGTTTATGGCAGCTGTTTGTGTGTCGTTTATATCAATTTGGCGACATTTCCGTCAATTTGGCAAAGTTTAAGAAAAGTTGTCAAATTAGCGATATCCCTCCAAATTCGTAGCTTTGAATTTGCAGATCTGAATGAAACTTTCTTATCCCGTTTCAATATACTAAATGAAAACACTACAATTGTATTAGAAGATATACCCGCTCTACTCTTTTTCTGTTTCAACAATCGGCTATATGAATTTATTGGCTAAACACAATATATGAGTTTAGTAGCTAAATACGATATAAGCTTGAAAACTCTTTGCCAAAATAAATGAAATTGATGTACGCAGTCAGCAATTAATATAATTAAAAGAAAAATCAAACCGTCCATTCATAAGATATACTTTTATATCCATTTATCCATTTATTTATTATTTAAATCGAAAAAAAATAATAAAAACATTAACAAACACATTTAATGTAATTGCGATGCCGAGCAACATGATATATCCTCCAAAAATATAAAATTTATTTACCACTATCAGCACACCCGTTATTCGTACGGAGTGTATAATTTAAAGAAACTTAAAGTTCGCAATCATGTGCAAATTCTGTTAAAATATTAAATTTATTGCTCCTAAAGAGAAGTTTAAGAATATATGTTCTCACTATGCAAAATTATCTTCACGATCAGATCTGAAGAATAAAACATCCTGCCCCCTTTTGTAAGCAAATTTACAGAAGAAAAAATAGGAATTGAATGAATATATGCAACCCCGTACTAATTATATTGTCGCAGATCAGAAAATATGCCAATGTGTTAGTAGAAGATTACCCGTATTACAATATGCGTCTCAAAAATATTTGCCAAAATAAAAGAGATGACGTAATAAATTGAAAACATCAATAATATCCGTACTCTTTATACCAGAAGGTCGTAATTGATTCCAATATATGCCAATATATATCAAAACATATGTCAATATACCTGTACTACTTATATTCTCGTAGATTAAAAGATATACACATGTATTTGTAGAAGATTTGTACAACATACAATATATGAGTTTAAACAATTTTTGTCATAATAAAATAATTGCATAATAACTTGAAAATATCAATAATCCTTGAATCAATAATCCCCGAAAATATAAATAATAATAATTTTTAAACCTGAAGACCGTAATTGATATTATCCAGTCAAAAATGCTATAAGAAAAATCAAATCGTTCTTTTCTCAAATATATTTTTATATCCATTTATTTATTATTCAAATCGAAAAAATAATTATTAAAATTAACAGACAGATTTAATTTAATTGCGTTTCTGAGTAACATGATATAAGATAGAATCTTATAACATGTTAAATATGTCATGGCTTATAACATGTTAAATATGTCATGTCTTATAACATAAACTGCGAAATTAAATAACGATTTTGATTTCTCTATACTTCTCATTGTTCCGTAAAAGCTTGTTTTAAATAAACCATGAACCATGGAGATAGATTTCCCCTTTAAATCATGTTTCAAACAATTCATTTTTTCAGAAAGTGACTAATTAACGCAAAAAATCTCCCATCAAACTCAGAGATTAAATTTTAATTCAATTTCAAACGATTTTCAAGCTTTTCGTTTGGATAAACCACGGAGTTAGGGAGTAGAACTCCTAGGAAAAAGTTCCGTTTTTCATTAATATCTCGACAACCCCAGGTCTTAGAAACTCGAAACTTGGACAAAATTTATGGGGGGATATTTCAAGGCTATTCACCAAATTTCATTAAATTCGGTTCAGCCGTTTTTCCGTGATGATGAGACAAACGAAAATTTCGTTATTTACTAATATCTCGAGAACCACTGGTCGTAGAAACTCAAAACACGGATATAATTTTAAGTGGGGCTATTTCTGGGCTACCCACAAAATTTCATCAAATTCGGTTCAGCCGTTCTCCCGTGATGGTGTGACAAACAGACAGACAGACAGACAGACAGACAGACAGACAGACAGACAGACAGACAGACATATTTTCATTTTTATTTATATAGACTAGCAGCATACCCGTTCTTCGTACGGAGTATATAATATAAAGAAACTTGAAATTCATAATCATACCCAAATTCTTATAGTATACTAAATGACATGTTTAATCAAAATATTCTGTTAAAATATTTAATATAATGCTCCTAAAAAGAAGTTTAAGAATCTCTGTTCTCGCTATATAAAATTATCTTCATGGACATATCTGAAGAATAAAACATCTTGGACCCCTTATGTAAGCAAATATAAAAAAAATATGGAATTGAATCAATATATGCAAAATAAAAGCGTTAAAATTGTATGGGACCCGTACTAATTATATACGCGAATATTAGAAAATATAACCTGTATTAGTAGATTACATGTATAAATTGAAAATACCAATAAACCCGTGATCTTTAAATCTGAAGACAGTATTTTATTCCAATATATGTCAAAATTAAAGTGCTAAAATTATATGGGAAGATATACACGTACTACTTATAATGTCCGATTATTAGTAGAAGATTACCCGTTTTGCAATATGAGTCACAAATGTTTTTTGGTAAAATACAACAGACGACGTAATAAATTGAATATATAATTAATCCCCTTAATCTTCATACCAGAAGACTGTACTTGATTCCAATATATATGCCAATATATGTCAAAATATATGCCAATATACCTGTACTACTTATATTCTCGTAGGTTAGAAGATATACCCGTGCATTCCTAGAAGATTACTCGTACAACGTACAATATGCGTGTGTCAGCAATTTTTGCCGCAATAAAACAATGGCGTAATAACTTAAAAATATCAATAATCCCTGAATCAATAATTCCGGAAAATATCAATAATAATAATGTTTAAACCTGAAGAGTATAATTGATATTATCCAGTCCAAAATGAAATGGCAATGAAATTTATTTTATATACATATTTTCATTATTCAAATCGGAAAGGATTTAATAAAAATCGTCTGCCGCATAAACACATTGGATTTAAATCCGTTGCTAAGCGACATGATATCATTTGCTTCAAATAAATTGGTAGAAAAAATATCGTCTAAATAGTTATATTTCTATGGAACATTTGGCGACAGTTTCGTCAAATTAGCGACATTTTAAAAAATCGCCAAATTTATCGCCAAGTGGGACTGTAGAACTGACAGTTCCACTTTGCGACAAATTGACGAAATATCATCACAATACTATCCCCTAACAAAAAACAATTAATATCATTTATGTAGCGCAATTTTATAAATTTCAAGATATTTTTATAGATTTGAAAACATTTTTATCAATTTGGTGACATTTTAAAAATTCGCTAAATGTATTACTAAGTAGGATGGTTGGTCTGACAGATAAATGCTAACCAAACATCATTTCAGTACTCTCTTCTAACAAAACAAAAAAAAATTTCATTGATATGTAGAAGACCCAAGCCACACGACCAATCCGAAGGTTTATGGCAGCTGTTTGTGTGTCGTTTCTATCAATTTGGCGACATTTCCGTCAATTTGGCAAAGTTTAAGAAAAGTTGTCAAATTAACGATATCCCTCCAAATTCGTAGCTTTGAATTTGCAGATCTGAATGAAACATTCTTATCCCGTTTCAATATACTAAATGAAAACACTACAATTGTATTAGAAGATATACCCGCTCTACTCTTTTTCTGTTTCAACAATCGGCTATATGAATTTATTGGCTAAACACAATATATGAGTTTAGTAGCTAAATACGATATAAGCTTGAAAACTCTTTGCCAAAATAAATGAAATTGATGTACGCAGTCAGCAATTAATATAATTAAAAGAAAAATCAAACCGTCCATTCATAAGATATACTTTTATATCCATTTATCCATTTATTTATTATTTAAATCGAAAAAAAATAATAAAAACATTAACAAACACATTTAATTTAATTGCGATGCCGAGCAACATGATATATCCTCCTAAAATGTTAAAATTTATTAACCACTAACAGCACACCCGTTATTCGTACGGAGTGTATAATTTAAAGAAACTTAAAGTTCGCAATCATGTGCAAATTCTGTTAAAATATTAAATTTATTGCTACTAAAGAGAAGTTTAAGAATATATGTTCTCACTATGCAAAATTATCTTCACGATCAGATCTGAAGAATAAAACATCCTGCCCCCTTTTGTAAGCAAATTTACAGAAGAAAAAATAGGAATTGAGTGAATATATGCAACCCCGTACTAATTATATTGTCGCAGATCAGAAAATATGCCAATGTGTTAGTAGAAGATTACCCGTATTACAATATGCGTCTCAAAAATATTTGCCAAAATAAAGGAGATGACGTAATAAATTGAAAACATCAATAATATCCGTACTCTTTATACCAGAAGGTCGTAATTGATTCCAATATATGCCAATATATATCAAAACATATGTCAATATACTTGTACTACTTATATTTTCGTAGATTAAAAGATATACACGTGTATTTGTAGAAGATTCGTACAACATACAATATACGAGTTTAAACAATTTTTGTCATAATAAAATAACTTGAAAATATCAATAATCCTTGAATCAATAATCCCCGAAAATATAAATAATAATAATTTTTAAACCTGAAGACCGTAATTGATATTATCCAGTCAAAAATGCTATAAGAAAAATCAAATCGTTCTTTTCTAAAATATATTTTTATATCCATTTATTTATTATTCAAATCGAAAAAATAATTATTAAAATTAACAGACAGATTTAATTTAATTGCGTTTCTGAGTAACATGATATAAGATAGAATCTTATAACATGTTAAATATGTCATGTCTTATAACGTAAACTGCGAAATTAAATAACGATTTTGATTTCTCTATACTTCTCATTGTTCCGTAAAAGCTTGTTTTAAATAAACCATGAACCATGGAGATAGATTTCCCCTTTAAATCATGTTTCAAACAATTCATGTTTTCAGAAAGTGACTAATTAACGCAAAAAATCTCCCATCAAACTCAGAGATTAAATTTTAATTCACTTTCAAACGATTTTCAAGCTTTTCGTTTGGATAAACCACGGAGTTAGGGAGTAGAACTCCTAGGAAAAAGTTCCGTTTTTCATTAATATCTCGACAACCCCAGGTCTTAGAAACTCGAAACTTGGACAAAATTTATGGGGGGATATTTCAAGGCTATTCACCAAATTTCATTAAATTCGGTTCAGCTGTTTTTCCGTGATGATGAGACAAACGAAAATTTCGTTTTTTACTAATATCTCGAGAACCACTGGTCGTAGAAACTCAAAACACGGATATAATTTTAAGTGGGGCTATTTCTGGGCTACTCACAAAATTTCATCAAATTCGGTTCAGCCGTTCTTCCGTGATGGTGTGACAAACAGACAGACAGACAGACAGACAGACAGACAGACAGATTTTCATTTTTATTTATATAGATGTATACAATTCTTCTAGAGATACTGATCCGGATTAAACGGATCGTTTGCTTTTTCCAATTTTTCAAAAAAAAATTATCGTTAAAAATGAGCATTAAAATATATAGTAGTACTAGCAGCATACCCGTTCTTCGTACGGAGTATATAATATAAAGAAACTTGAAATTCATAATCATGCCCAAATTCTTATAGTATACTAAATGACATGTTTAATCAAAATATTCTGTTAAAATATTTAATATAATGCTCCTAAAAAGAAGTTTAAGAATCTCTGTTCTCGCTATATAAAATTATCTTCATGGACATATCTGAAGAATAAAACATCTTGGACCCCTTATGTAAGCAAATATAAAAAAAAATATGGAATTGAATCAATATATGCAAAATAAAAGCGTTAAAATTGTATGGGACCCGTACTAATTATATACGCGAATATTAGAAAATATAACCTGTATTAGTAGATTACATGTATAAATTGAAAATACCAATAAACCCGTAATCTTTAAATCTGAAGGCAGTCATTTATTCCAATATATGTCAAAATTAAAGTGCTAAAATTATATGGGAAGATATACACGTACTACTTATAATGTCCGATTATTAGTAGAAGATTACCCGTTTTGCAATATGAGTCACAAATGTGTTTTGGTAAAATACAACAGACGACGTAATAAATTGAATATATAATTAATCCCCTTAATCTTCATACCAGAAGACTGTACTTGATTCCAATATATATGCCAATATATGTCAAAATATATGCCAATATACCAGTACTACTTATATTCTCGTAGGTTAGAAGATATACCCGTGCATTCCTAGAAGATTACTCGTACAACGTACAATATGCGTGTGTCGGCAATTTTTGCCGCAATAAAACAATGGCGTAATAACTTAAAAATATCAATAATCCCTGAATCAATAATTCCGGAAAATATCAATAATAATAATGTTTAAACCTGAAGAGTATAATTGATATTATCCAGTCCAAAATGAAATGGTAATGAAATTTATTTTATATACATATCTTCATTATTCAAATCGGAAAGGATTTAATAAAAATCGCCTGCCGCATAAACACATTGGATTTAAATCCGTTGCTAAGCGACATGATATCATTTGCTTCAAATAAATTGGTAGAAAAAATATCGTCTAAATAGTTATATTTCTATGGAACATTTGGCGACAGTTTCGTCAAATTAGCGACATTTTAAAAAATCGCCAAATTTATCGCCAAGTGGGACTGTAGAACTGACAGTTCCACTTTGCGTCAAATTGACGAAATATCCTCACAATACTATCCCCTAACAAAAAACAATTAATATCATTTATGTAGCGCCATTTTATCAATTTCAAGATATTTTTATAGATTTGAAAACATTTTTATCAATTTGGTGACATTTTAAAAATTCGCTAAATGTATTACTAAGTAGGATGGTTGGTCTGACAGATAAATGCTAACCAAACATCATTTCAGTACTCTCTTCTAACAAAACAAAAAAAAAAATTCATTGATATGTAGAAGACCCAAGCCACACGACCAACCCGAAGGTTTATGGCAGCTGTTTGTGTGTCGTTTATATCAATTTGGCGACATTTCCGTCAATTTGGCAACGTTTAAGAAAAGTTGTCAAATTAGCGATATCCCTCCAAATTCGTAGCTTTGAATTTGCAGATCTGAATGAAACATTCTTATCCCGTTTCAATATACTAAATGAAAACACTACAATTGTATTAGAAGATATACCCGCTCTACTCTTTTTCTGTTTAAACAATCGGCTATATGAATTTATTGGCTAAACACAATATATGAGTTTAGTAGCTAAATACGATATAAGCTTGAAAACTCTTTGCCAAAATAAATGAAATTGATGTACGCAGTCAGCAATTAATATAATTAAAAGAAAAATCAAACCGTCCATTCATAAGATATACTTTTATATCCATTTATCCATTTATTTATTATTTAAATCGAAAAAAAATAATAAAAACATTAACAAACACATTTAATTTAATTGCGATGCCGAGCAACATGATATATGCTCCTAAAATGTTAAAATTTATTAACCACTAACAGCACACCCGTTATTCGTACGGAGTGTATAATTTAAATAAACTTAAAGTTCGCAATCATGTGCAAATTCTGTTAAAATATTAAATTTATTGCTCCTAAAGAGAAGTTTAAGAATATATGTTCTCACTATGCAAAATTATCTTCACGATCAGATCTGAAGAATAAAATATCCTGCCCCCTTTTGTAAGCAAATTTACAGAAGAAAAAATAGGAATTGAATGAATATATGCAATCCCGTACTAATTATACGAGTATTGTCGCAGATCAGAAAATATGCCAATGTGTTAGTAGAAGATTACCCGTATTACAATATGCGTCTCAAAAATATTTGCCAAAATAAAAGAGATGACGTAATAAATTGAAAACATCAATAATATCCGTACTCTTTATACCAGAAGGTCGTAATTGATTCCTATATATGCCAATATATATCAAAACATATGTCAATATACCTGTACTACTTATATTCTCGTAGATTAAAAGATATACACGTGTATTTGTAGAAGATTCGTACAACATACAATATATGAGTTTAAACAATTTTTGTCATAATAAAATAATTGCATAATAACTTGAAAATATCAATAATCCTTGAATCAATAATCCCCGAAAATATAAATAATAATAATTTTTAAACCTGAAGACCGTAATTGATATTATCCAGTCAAAAATGCTATAAGAAAAATCAAATCGTTCTTTTCTAAAATATACTTTTATATCCATTTATTTATTACGCAAATCGAAAAAATAATTATTGAAATTAACAGATTTAATTTATTTGCGTTTCTGAGTAACATGTATAAGATAGAATCTTATAACATGTTAAATATGTCATGTCTTATAACATAAACTGCGAAATTAAATAACGATTTTGATTTCTCTATACTTCTCATTGTTCCGTAAAAGCTTGTTTTAAATAAACCATGAACCATGGAGATAGATTTCCCCTTTAAATCATGTTTCAAACAATTCATGTTTTCAGAAAGTGACTAATTAACGCAAAAAATCTCCCATCAAACTCAGAGATTAAATTTTAATTCACTTTCAAACGATTTTCAAGCTTTTCGTTTGGATAAACCACGGAGTTAGGGAGTAGAACTCCTAGGTAAAAGTTCCGTTTTTCATTAATATCTCAACAACCCCAGGTCTTAGAAACTCGAAACTTGGACAAAATTTATGGGGGGATATTTCAAGGCTATTCACCAAATTTCATTAAATTCGGTTCAGCCGTTTTTCCGTGATGATGAGACAAACGAAAATTTCGTTTTTTACTAATATCTCGAGAACCTCTGGTCGTAGAAACTCAAAACACAGATATAATTTTAAGTGGGGCTATTTCTGGGCTACCCACAAAATTTCATCAAATTCGGTTCAGCCGTTCTCCCGTGATGGTGTGACAAACAGACAGACAGACAGACAGACAGACAGACAGACAGACAGATTTTCATTTTTATTTATATAGATTAAATGAATACAAAATTATATGATACAATTTATATAATGTTGACATGATAAATAATCGAAATTACAAGCATATTTGAAGATGTTACTGCAACCTCTCAATTTTTGTATAAATAAAAAAATTATATAAATGTTAGTATTTAAATCTAACCTGGGCAATGAAATTGACAGTCTTAAAATTCCAGTTTGAAAATTTGTCTAAATAAATTTTAATTTATTTAAGAATTATCTCAGCTGTCGAATAAATCGAAATTGACTCAGCAAAAGCTTTAGTTATGACTTCTTTCTTTCTTACATCGAGCATTTGAAGTACTCTACTCTCAAATAAACTGTAAAAATAATATTACTTGAGAAATCTCAAAAATGAATTTTAACTGCAAATCGCTGTTATAAATTAAGAATGTTTCTTAGATCACATCTAATTGAGAGAACGACAATATATTACATCTAAATAAAGTACTTACAAGACCTACTTTAATTTATGCTTTAAAAATCTGGGTCCTCACTGGGTTCTCACCTACCCACCTTCGATGTTTTCTTTTCCTTTTAGGAGGAGAGAACATGAAAAATCCAGTGTTACCAGATTTAAGCGACGGACTGTACGAAATTTTCCAGAAGGGAAAAAGAAATAAATCAGGAAATATGGTGAAAGCCGGAGAATTCATGTTCTTGAAAATAATTTGGTAACACAGCATCAAACATCAAACTTCGCCAACGTCGAGAACGCTACAATCATTTTTTTCGAAGACAAGCTTCTCTAAAAATCTACTGAAAATTCTACTGAAAAAATTCTTTCTACCAAAAATTTACTGAAAAATAAAATCTACTAAATTTTTTACTGGACCTTAAAATTAATAAATCTGTTCACACTGCTGGCTATTAAAATAATAAACACTTTACTTGGTTCAAAACTAATATAGGGTGTGATGCTAATCATTTTAACATAGATTGCATACACAGTGACAGGTTAATCTAACACTAAACGTAATTAAAGTAATTAAAATTTAACTCAGCAACTCCATTTTGGTGTCATTTCATATTATTCTTTAAATCCTTTTAAAAAGCTCCTAAGCGTTCTTTAACCATTCCAAAAGTAGTTGAAGAACACTTTTGCTGTTCTGTCTAGCTGAGAAACTACTCTCGTAAGCGGAGACTTTAATCTCGAATAATCAAGTGCTCAGTTAATAATTACCAGAAAGTCTGCGACGAGGTTAATGTCTCTTAGAATACCGGAATTGAATTGACTGCTAAGTTAACGGGAATTTTATCAAGTACTTGTCAGAAGTGTTTGCTAAGAAAAGTTGAAGAGGGGAATTCTTTATTGATATAGAGTTTGAAGTAAGGTGGACTGGTAAAAGATTGTACACGTATATGTTAAGATAGCTAAATTGGATCTATAAACATTTATATTTTTATTATCTAAATATTTATTTTTGCTTTCCTTATATACAATAATGTTTAAGGAAAGTATTGTGATGGGGTCAAAAATTCGAATTCGAGTTTTCGACGGGAGAGCACGTTTCAAACATCCCTGATCACGAATCAACCATTTTTGAAGTGATGTCTGTGTGTGTGTGTGTGTGTGTGTGTGTGTGTGTCAGTGAGTCTGTGGAGACGATAACTGGCGAACGAATGGACCGATTCGAACAAAATTTGGTACAAAAATCACAATTCGTAAACACTGGAAGCCTATTGTTTTAATACGCAATCGAATGTTCAAAAACCCCTTAAATTTTCGAATGAAATTTTGAAAAAATCGTCGAAAAAAACCCTCTCTAATAAATTTACCCATATAGACATTCCTTACGTAGTTTTTCATTAGAAAACGATTGGCATAAATTTTAGAACGCTAACATGAACCGTTCTCGAGATATTGCACATTTTTCAAAAAAATTATCAAAAAGTCATATAAAATAAAAAAAAATATTTCCTATTGAGAAACATGTTCACTTTTCATATCTAATACCATGCGATAAATTGGGTGACATCATTCTCTAGGATCTAACTCGTTCCATTCGTGAAAAAAGTTACTTTGTGTAATACTTTTGTATTTGAACGCCAATAGTCATTTATCTACTGTAAGAATAACTTTTTTCTCTGTCCATAACGCTTGGCGAGATTTTGGTGACGAATTTGGTGGAATGTCGCCAATTTGGCGACTTTTTAAAATGTTGCTAAATTAACGAAAAACTCGCCAAATGGATAAAAATGACGCTAAATCAATGACGACTCATTGATGATGACGACATGGAAAATGATGACTCATTGACGAAAATTCAATATCTTGGAAGGCATATAAATAACTACTATAAAAATAATCTATTTTTTTTACTGTAAAAATGGTAAATTCATTGCATTACATAAGGAAAGTCATATGCTGCCCACATCAGTTTTTTTTTATTATCTAAACATTTATGAGATAGAGACCTTTAAAGGAATAATATATTTTGCAGAAATTACTTATAAATAGTTTACATATGTGCCATACTATGATGTAAGTAAGATGTAATTTATAAAGTAATTTTTAATTTATAAGTAGATTCAAGAGCCTCACTATAAATATATAATTTATTTTGAGTAAAAAGTGGAATGTGCATATACCAAATAAAAACCACTTATGTATTGTTTATTTTTACACGTTATATGAATAACATATACTTTGAGTGAGATAAACATTAAAAAATCATATGTAAACATGCTAAAGAGATTTTTTCCTTTCATATCAGTAGAATCACAGTTCTATTATTTATATAGTATGACAGTAATAAAAATTGTATATTTCTATTACAATATATTTTTACAACATTTTATGCAACTTCAAACGGAGTATATATATTTTTCGCGTTATAAATCCTTGAGGGCATAACCTACCAGGTTCTGCTAATTGCTGTGACTTAAAATTCGACATGTTGTGTCATTTTGTGGCACATTTTATATTCTTATTTTTCACCTTATATTATTCTTATTCTTCAACTTATATTATTCTTATTTTTCAGCTTATATTATTCTTATTTTTCAGCTTATATTATTATTATTTTTCAGCTTATATTATTATTATTTTTCAGCTTATATTATTATTATTTTTCAGCTTATATTATTCTTATTTTCCAGCTTATATTATTCTTATTTTTCAGCTTATATTATTATTATTTTTCAGCTTATACTAGTCTTATTTTTCAGCTTATATTATTTTTCTTGATACTGCTAGTGGCTTACATTTTAGTGACTGCCGCTGTGTCTGGGAAATATAACTAACTATATTATGTTGCATAAAAACGAGCATATTAATTATAATATTTATTATAAGCATAATATTTATTATAAGCATAATATTTATTATAAGCATATTATGTTGCATATGAACGAGCGAATAGACATTCAGGATTATGTACGTTATTTGGAACTAATATTATTTTGGAATTATTATTTATTTTTGGAATTAATATTATTTGGATATTCTTTTTATCCTCTAACGAGTACAGAATCTATATCTATAACAACTGAGAGCGTACACTGAAACTGAAATTAAAATTATTTACATGGTTTATAGGAAAGTCCTTAGGTGCTCCCAATAACTTTGTAGGGATATTTAAATAAGTGGACACGTTAGGTCTATCGACAGTAAAGTAACCATTTCCAATCCAATACAAATGAATGAAGTGCCTCTGTAAGCGCCTCTGTGAGTGTAATTTTAAATACTGAGATAATAAACACGACAAGAAACATGGACAAACTAAAATTGCCAATTACAAAGTTGTAAAACAATATTTAATTGTGTAGGGATAGACACCAGAAACGAACGACTGGAAGGCAAATATACGTCTCAAAATCCTAGTATTAGGGCCTGTAATATGATGACACCTACAATGTTCGTTGAAATTCGCGAAAATATGTTTTCTGATTTTAAATGGGCATTGTTGCTGATGGACGATATTTTAAATAGGAAGAACATTAGGTCCCCGTATATGTAAGTGGTGTGTACTTTAAGATTCCAGAATAAGACAGAAATTCGTCAATATAAATTTCTTCTACAACAGTTTTATTGGCGATTTTACTAACTAAACAATGATTTACAGCTTTGTAATTGGGTTTCTTCATACATATCACTTTATTACCGAGTTTGTTATCCTAAATATAAAATTCCCAACTAGGAGCAATGCAATAACATTTATTTGATTGCATATGGTCATTACACAATAAATAGACTTAACGTGTACAATCATGGACCAGCATTTCCTTACATAGTTTTCTAGGTGTTTACAGATATTTTTGGGATTCCTTACATAACTGTTTGGGCTTTCTTACAAATTTAGTTGGTATAATACATACAAATCTAGGTAAACTAAAAAGACAAGGCAATATTTGGCACACTGTAGTGAGCCCGAACATATTTATTTATCGAGTGAAATAGATTCTTTATTTTAAAGGAACTTTTAAAAACCTAAAATAATACATTAATTACTATAATTTCGTCTGGGTGGTTTTATTAACTGGAAGGCCTAGGGTCGCTCGGTAAAAGAGGTTCTGAGTGATAAACTTGCTGTACATTAAAAAATTTATAATCTGGTATGTTATTTCCAAAGAGTGCAATAGCAAGTCAAAATCGTCAAGATTAATAATGCTCGTGTCACGATGTTGCATGTATAACAATTGCGAAACATTGCTTATCATATAAAAGTAGGATATTCTTTCCATGCTTCTGGTCTTAGTTGCTCGGATTGATCTCGTAGACGTTGCAGGCTGATCTTCTTCATCCCAAGCAAGGCCTGTAAAACTGAAATCTGATCGGTCTTCTTGTAGAAGTATTTTGAACTTCTTCATCCAAAGGAAGGTTTTTGAGACTGGCATCCGATCAGTTTTCTTGTAGATGTTGTAGGCTGATGTTCTTCATCCGAAGGAAGGCATTTGTGAAGGGAATCCAATCGGCCTTCTTTCAACGGTGTCATGTTCTTCTTCTTAAAGGTGGAATTCTGACATTGCCTAGAGTATCCACAAATCATCTTTAGGACCATTTACTGTCATGAGACATGTCCACATATTTTTGCACGCAGCCCAGGGATGAAAAGGGGCAGGTTTAATGTTACTTGAAATGTATATAATATGTATTGTGTTATGTATAGAGATGATTCTGCACAGACGAAACGGGACTTGATGGCGTCTTGGTTTGTATGCGCATTTGACATGGGTTGTAAGTATTCGGAGAATTAATTGTAACAAAATGTCAGGTTTGAGCTACAAATGTCTGAAAATTTATAGCTCCTGTCAGGTGTGGCTCTGTTCGTGGTCCGGTCTTGGGACCACCCGGTCTGTAGAAAGTCCTCCGGTTCTCGGATTTTAGTGGAGTGCATAGAAGATGAGCGTCTTTTCGCAGACCAATAGTGTGAGGCAAAATTTGAACCGCCTTTTTTATTGCCCATCGTTTTCATCGAACGGGAAGCGGGGGACTTCCGCCCTAATTTTCGTTCCCCTCGTTTTAAAAATTCTGGAGGGATTTTGTAGAATGTGAAATTTTCAGATGCCTTTCTGATCTCAAGAGAATAGCACTCCAAGTGCGTGGCACTTGTTTTTTTTTTTTTTGGAGGCCCGATCCGACATGCATTTTGATGCACCTTCAGGCACGGTGCCTGCGGCCCCTATCTAAGGCGGCCAATGCATACGCTAGGAACCGACGTCTTGTGTCCGGTTGTGCAAGCAAGCACATTCTGGTGTAGCTAGTGATCAGGTGTGAACCTTCAACAATCTATGTTATGGCGGCTCGTAAGCAAATCGAACCAGCACCGATGCAGACCGAGCGCGCATTTCATCGGGCAGTGGCGAACATCGAAGCAGTGAAAAGGTCGCCACTTTTGTTTCGCAGTGCAACACAGCTCTGAATCCTGAACGGCGTATTGTGGGACCCTTTGCTCCCTTAACTGCATCCAAGTCGTAGCAACTGTGGGTACTGCAAGGACGGTAGTGACAGCGCAACGTATATCTCCTTCACAAAGAGTGTACGCGGACGGAATGTTTGCAGGCCGCCAATCCTGGGCCCCTCTGCTGTGCACGGCGCGTCAACTGAGTAACATGTACTGGAATTAGTGCGATGCATAGGAGTTGACTTTTACTTAGGCGGGAAACGACCTACCGGCAGCAGCCTGCACGCGTGTTCTTAAGAATCGCTGGGACAAAGCTGACGTTAGGAGGAGGAGAGTGAAGGAACTGTGTACCTTCTTCGGGATAATCCCTGTTCGAAACATCGTCCCCTGTCTTCGCTTCATCCGGTCTGAACCTACTGATGGTGATTGTTTTACGAAATTTCATTGACAGAACTGAAATCTAAATAATTAATCGCCATCTCTTTCCATTGTGCAGAGTTATTGCTACCAGCAGCCATATTGCGGTCAGATTCTTCTGTAATGAAGGTATTGTGATTTATCTTTGATTTTAATGTTTTATATGTATGTGTTAAGCGTGATTGATGTAATCTCTAATGTTAATGTTAACTTGGAGCTTAAGGGATATTAGTCCACTGAACAAATTTTAAAAAGTAGTTATATGCAAATTTTTGGAAATTTTGAAAAGTATGAATTTATTGAAAACGTACACCCCGAGGTCAAGCTGGGTAGATGGGAAGTAATTGTAATTGTGTAATTTTATATTTAGTGTCAAATTGAGTATTTCACGTGTTCTTTTAATAAATTGTGAGGTGGCCACAAAATTTGGACTCTTTAATTAGCATTATGCAATGTACTAGATCCGTTCGGATCCCACTATACATACTCATAGGCTGAGCTGGAAGGCACTAGTGGTAAGTGGTAGTAAGGTATATTAATTCTATATTTCTGTATTTATGTGTAAAATTCACCTCACCACATTTACAAGATACAATTTTGCAAATATTTACAAGAATAGGTCGATCTAATACGAAACAAAAGCATTACACAGTTCGGCATTAAACTGAATTTGATATTCCCAAGAACTCGGCATAATCAAATGCTCACCATTATCAGGAACTCGGTATTATCAAAAGCTCGGCATTACCAGACTTTCCGATACGAGTTTTCTTTTCAACTATCAAAATGTAAATTTCACATTCGCTATAGTTACTGGTTCGTTAAGCAGGCTCAGTTGTCAAATGAACTTTAGCATGTATCTGATAATCTTTAGTTGATTATCTATATCCACCTGGATCACATATAAAGTATTTTACTACTTTTTAACTATCTTATAACAATGACTGATCTCCCTTTATCTTTTAGATATGATGTGAAGCTGTATATCGGACAATTTTTTAACTCTCTTACAGCAATGGCCAAACTCATAAATATTACTTACTGCACATTTATCACTAAGAGGAGGTATAAATTGACAGGGGTGTGGAAACTATTTTTCCATAAGTCGAAGCCTAGTTAAATCGCTTTCTCCGACCCGAAAATGATAGAGTCTCATCATCTCATCCAAATCCTTAGGACCGTTTTCAAGATACAATTTACAAACATACAGATATACAATACGGCGCTTTATAGCACAGGATGTGCAATTAAAAATATGTAACTTTATCAGGTATTTGGAAACGTATAATCCAAGCTTACAAGTAAGCAATTTTTGCATTCTATTTTGTTACTCACCAATATAAAATATTCAAACAGGATGCTACTAGTCAGTACTCAAATGCAATTATTACCCCAATCACTAAGTATCACGTATATGTCCCGAACATTCAAATATTGTATGCAATGATTCTAATTAAATAACCATAAATTAAATTAGTCAATTACAACTAAGTGTATTTTGCATAACTGTGCATACAGTTTTTTATTAAACATAAAATGTATTTTATTTTTCAGTTCTTTTAAATTCGAGTCTCAGCAGACTCCACCTACTAAGTTACGCAACTTTTTTTCACCGCAACAGTTAAGGGTGGCAGTAGTTAAGGGTGACAGCAGTTAAGGATGTCAACAGTTAAGGGTGACAAGTTCATCTTTTTTCCAGTATCTTTTGTTAATCCAACTACATATTGAAATAGTTTTCTACTTGCTAAATAACATCTTACTTAATGAAGAAATATGTGTGTGTGTGTGTGTGCATTATGTTGCGAGAAATATAAGCATTCTACGATCAGGAAATTTTGTGCACATGTACATGAGGACCCATAAAGGTACCATCTTCATATTTTCTTCATTGATTTCAAATTATTTGTTTAGTTATTTGATGTTTTAACCCGATTTGCACCGAATTTGGGCGATATTTACGAAAATCGTTTCCATTGCGACCTAAAATATTACCACATAGTTTCTATGTTGACACCACCAGAAAGATAAAAAAAATAGTATTTCCAAACAAACTTAAAAATGGAATCCACGCGATTAATTGATATATTTTAATGCATTTAAAAAATAGTTATACTTTTCTTACGTTTTAAATCTTTCAGAATTTTATTATATTACGATATTTATTATATTACGATTTATTTATTATATTAATTTATATTGCAATATAAAACAATAGACGTGGCATACATCGTTAATAATTTAATAGCAGCTCCTAAATATATTACAAACTGCTCTGAAAAAAAATTCATAAAACGATCCAATGATTAATTATAAATTTAGTAACCGAGTTATCTCTCAGATTTCTTGAATGAACCTAGCGACCTGAACGAACCCTTTTCCAGAGCTTTTTTACCTATTGAGGCCACTCCCACTTACAAGGGAAGTATATTTTCAACCTACTGAAGCCACACACACGTACGGAGAACTAACTGCGTCCAGAAATCCGTTCAGGTTTTGGTGTATCCGTGAGTTTCTGTGCATCAGTTTAAATTTTTTTAGTTTGCATTTTAAATTCCGGACATAGCATGCTACATTTTTTAGCCAGACATAAAACTGATTCCTTGAACTTTGGAAAATAACGTCATGAATATTCTTAAACCTCGAAATTACACAAAAAATCTTTGCTTTTATGTTTCAAGAACAAACTACCATCGCAACCACGTCTTTTATCTCCTGTAATGAAGCGTTCAATTAATAATTACCAGCGAGAGTTTGCGACGAGTGTAATGGCCCTTTCCTTTTTAATTTCAGAGCTGTTTAGACCTGAATTGAATGACCTAATGAAGTTGACGCCACATTGTTATTTGCAATTAGACCGTTTCTTATATTATGTTTTGGGTAAATTCATCAGCAAAACTTTATTTAAAAATTTGGATGATGAAATATTGTAGTAGTATAGAAATGGCAAATTGTAAAAAAGTCGCTTTCTGACAAAACCTCGAGATATTTAAAATATTTGTAATTAGATTTATTGATTAGTCACTTAAATATTGTCTAAAGTGATACATTAGATAATTTTTTATTGCATTTATTATGTATATTGAAAATTGCTTCAGATATATTTGAATAGAGCGGAAATGAATTTGAATAGAGCGGAATTTAGCATATTTTAAAGAACATTTAGAAGCACAGCGCGTGAGTAACAGAGCGAATGCAGATTTACTACATCTGATAGTCTAACATTTTTAAAGATGAAAATACACTCTTGTTCAGTATTTCGGTAAAGAACGTGGAGCCAAGACAATATGCATAATTTTAAGCGAGTAGATTAGATGAATTAGCTTATTTCCATCTGTTGCTTCTGCGGTGAAATTTTATGTAGATATTTATTATTTATTTTTAGTAGTAATATATAGTATTGTAATATATATTTTATAGTGTGTATCTATAGTGTGTATGAAACTTATTAGTTAGATTTCAATCTAACCTAAAGGCAAAATGTGATAACATAGTGGGATCTATTATAATTCGCTCATTAATAAAATGATTATTCCTCATGGGAAACAAAACGGGTACTTGCTGATGTTTCTGTACTTGTTGTAAAGTTGTTTATAGGCGTCATCTGAACCAGGGTATCTAGACGGCTGTCTACCCTCTGTATATCGATCTTAAATCTATGCTGATAATTGATTTTTTACACATCTTTGTCCATTTCTCTTTCACAATTTGCTCTTCAGTGATTATCAACTTTGTTTTTTTTATGTGTTACTCTTGGATGTCTCTGCTGGTTCCTCCTTCATTGGTCCAACTTATCTGTATAATCTTGTATATTTTAGCCCATTAGTTTGTAGCACACTCATGTATCTTCATAGCTCGGCTCCGATTGGCCGGCAAACAATACCAGAAAGTTCTTACGTGCGGGAGATATACTGGGCGTAACTGACTGCGATCTCCAGGTCCACAAGGACCATGTGATTTTCGATGTGCTTTGGACTTTTTATTGCACAGACATAAATTTATTTGAGTTATGTGTCAAACTCTAATGCCCGGAGGACTTAGTCCATTGTTTGACGTACTCACAATTTATTTCCACCTTCTGGTACAACATAATTGTTTTACGTCATAAAATATCTTAGATTCTTAACCACTCTAAATAAAAAATTGTGCATTTCTCTTATCATAGCTTCTAATATGCTCCACTAAAAGTAAAAGTAGAATCTGTATTTAGGAAGGCAATTAATAAGCGTTTTATAAACCATAAACATTTAATGTATATATATATAAATATATATATATATATAATATGAAAATACCGTGAAATATAATATTACAAAATCATCAGAGATCACACATATATATATATATATA
This sequence comes from Amaurobius ferox, assembly GCA_951213105.1. Classification (NCBI taxonomy): domain Eukaryota; kingdom Metazoa; phylum Arthropoda; class Arachnida; order Araneae; family Amaurobiidae; genus Amaurobius; species Amaurobius ferox. Next base: position 44,025,358 of record OX578144.1, on the reverse strand, counting down.
AACATATATATATATATATATATATATATATATATATATATATACAGGGTCTTTCAAAAGTCAGTATAAACAATTTATTTCCACCTTCTGGTACAACATAATTGTTTTACGTCATAAAATATCTTAGATTCTTAACAACTCTAAATAAAAAATTGTGCATTTCTCTTATCATAGCTTCTAATATGCTCTACTAAAAATAAAAGTATAATCTGTATTTAGGAAGGCAATTAATAAGCGTTTTATAAACTATAACATTTAATGTATATATATATATATATATATATATATATATATATATATATATATATATATATATATATATATATATATATATATATATATATATATATATATATACAGGGTCTTTCAAAAGTCAGTATAAACTTTAAAAAATCATTAAAAATCGAAAAACGATCGCATTGAGATGCGGTTTGTGCCATAAGTATTGTCAGGGCGGGGAATTTTTTTTGACGTGAAACAATTTTGTAGTTTAAAAAATCACCTATAGGTGGCGTTTACCCGAATACATCTTCCCGAAGTATGCAAATGAAGCTGTTATAAAAGAGCTGTAGTGCTCTGTAGATTTTTCATTTGATTCATTAGTAAACAGTGCAAAGAAAAAGTTTTTGCGAGAATGTTAACATTGATCTAGAGAAGCTTCTTAGTGAAGTTGTATTAAGTGAGCGGTGAATCAGAATCAGATGCTTTGCAAAAATTCCGATTTAGGAAAAATCTAAAGAAAGGAAAAGGTCCTGGATTACTGAAGCTTGTCACACGATTTGAAGAAACTGGATGCTTGGAGGATCGTCCATGAAGCGGAAGACCATCGTTAACGGACTCCCGTGCCAGTGCTGTGGCATCTGAAATTGAAAACCTAGCAACTGAAACAGCGGCTGGGACTAGCAGGCGTTTCTGAAGCTGCAAGGCGATTGGATATTCCCGTATCCTGGGTATGGTGAATCCTTCACGTTATCTTAAATCTGTATCCTTACAAATTGCAATAATTCCATCAGCTTTTACCAGTAGATACCGCACAGCAAGAAAAGTTTGCCAAATGGACTATGCCAGAAATCGCACAGGAACCAAAGTGGTTATTTAATGTGTTGTGGACAGTCGAAGTCCATTCTTCACTGCATGGAAATGTGAGCACACAGAACTGTCGTATATGGGCGACTTCTAATCCACGTGAGTACACAGAGCAAGCAGCCACTTCATTTACCACGAGTGACAGTTTGGTGTGGCTTTACTGGCTCTTACATTCTGGAACCCTTTTTCTTCGAGGAGCACTGGTACTGGTTGCTCAGGAGCACTGAAGCTCAAGTACTGGTTGGAAAACTTGCACAATAAACGCACAGCATTATTTGACACTTCTGCATGAGCAAGCCGTGCCGTCTTTGCGAGAACGAAATGTGACATCTACTCTAACATTTATGCAGGATGGAGCACTATCTCACATCGCAACTCCAGTAAAGAAATTTCTAATTTACACCTTCTGGGAAGACAGATTTATCAGTAGGCATTGCAAGATCCCATGGCCTCCTCGGTCTCTAGGTTTGACACCAGTTGATTTTTGGTTGTGGGGGTATTTAAAGTCACGAGTGTATCAATAATCACGAGTGTACTAAAAGATTCCATTCGTCGTGAAGTGAATTTGATCCATCCAGACACGCTGAATTCTGCAGTTACTGGTGCTTTCACTCGCCTGAATTGCGTCATACCTTGTGGAGGAGGACATGTCGAACATATGACGCCATAATAAAGGTACTGAGCGTACAGTAGGTTATTTTATTTGTCTTTTTAATGCGTTCAGCTCCACCTATAGGTGATTTTTTAAATTACAAAATTTGTTCACGTAAAAAAACCCCTTCCTGACAATACTTATGGTACAAACCGCATCTCAATGCGATGATATTTCGATTTTTAATGAATTTTTAAAATTTATACGGACTTTTGAAAGACCCTGCATATATATATATATATATATATATATAACTGTTTTCCCAGTGCCAATTTCCTAGTCAATAAATTAGCACATTCCCGTAACATATTTTCCTACATGTCAACGTTAAATATGTATTAATTTTCCAATTTAAAATCCAAGTTATATCCCTTTTCATATCAGACCAGAATTTGAGAAACAAGATAAGAGAGTTCTTCAATTGCTCAAAAAGTTATTTAATAGCACTTTTGTGTCATTTCGCTTTTCTGTGATATCACGCTTAAGGATTCTTTCATCTTATACAATCAAGTGATCAATTAATAATTATCAATTATCAGCAAATCTATTGCCAGAGGCTAATGGATCTTTCCCATTGCTTTCAGTATGCTTAGACTTCACTTGAGAGGTCCAGTTAAGTTGAATTATTCATATGACTTACGTTGCTCTTGTTAAATGGGATCCAGCAATTGATGCGAAATAAATGCATTTGATTTTTATCAGTGTTACGATGATTAATTATTTGATTTAGTCAACGTAGAAACAATGTTTAATGCGTACACATTGTATCATTAATCTGTCATAATGATTTTTAATGCATTTTTATAAATTGCATAATTCTGGAACAAATGTAGCTACTTCTCATATATATAGTTTAATATATAGGGAAAATATTGCGACGGGATCGAATGCTGGCTGTCGACAGAAGAACACATTTCAAGAGTCACTGAAATAGAATCGAACTTTTTTGAGTAGTGGTGTGTGAATGCATTTCATAGTCTACTTCCAGAGTTCACCTCGACGAGGCGATAAGAGTGCACTTTCGTCCCAATAGCTCAACGACAGCGTGTCCGCTATCCAGTTCAGAGATCCAGGGTTCGGTTCCCGTGTGGGACATCAAAGATCTTTACAATGGCGCCCGAACAAATCAATCCTTAGGTTAGTGCAAACACATCGGAGGACTGAAAGTGGCTCTAGTACGACTAGTACCGTTTCAGTTGTCTCTGAAAGATGGAGCGACGATTTCAAATTGATAGGATATCGACCACACAGGATACTCACTTGAGTAAAATTACCTCCCCCCAGGAAGCGAACCTGGAGATTAAAAATAGCAGAAAAAGGTTAACTTGAGTTAAAAATAGCAGGACGTGATCAGTCAGATTGTCAGCTGCACGTAAATCTGAAATTAGAGGGTGGAGAATACAAAGTCCACTTTGACGGTACGGCGATAAGAGCTTGCAATGATAGAGCATTGGTTGACTAGAACGAAGATTCGTGGTTCGATTCCCGGTTGAGGCAGCAAGGTTATTTACGATGTGTGTGTGTCCATGAGTCTGTGGATTCGATATCTTGCAAGTGAATTTAGTGTTTCGAACGAAACATGTGTTACATATTACAATCGTTGAATACTGGAACTCTATTGGCTTTAAACCCAATCGAGAGATCATAAAATGACTGACATTTTGAAAAAATAATTATATAATCAGACATTTAATACGTAATGACCAATACGTATTGATTACGTAAATTTCCATTTCTTATGTAATTTTTCATTAGAAAACGAATAGCGTAAACTTTAGAAGTCTAGCATAAACCGTTCTTGATATATTGCACGTTTTTAAAATGTATCAGTAATATTACTTCAAATTAAAATATATTAAACATCGTGAATTGCACGTTTTTAAAATGTATCAGTAATATTACTTCAAATTAAAATATATTAAACATCGTGAAATATGATCATATATCATATGCAATATTATGTGATAAATGTGTTAAAATTTTCTCGTTGATCTAGTTCGTTCCATTCACGAGAGAAAAAACTTTGTGTAATAGTTTTGTACTTTTAAGTTCAATAAATGTATAAAAAATTTATAAAAATTTATTTATTTATAAAAAATCTCATTTTCTGAAAAAATCCCTGTTTGTAACGCTTTGCTCTAAATGTAACACATTTGGCTAATAATTTGTAGAGGCCTCGCCAACTGGCGACATTTTTTTATAATGGTACCTAATGACGAAAATATCATCAGAGTTGCAATGAACATTAAATTAACGAAAATGGCATCAAATTTACAAATTTATCATTAAAATAGTTTAATATGTGGACTATATTACTTATTGCGGTGGCTATCAATATTGATAATCGTGAATTTGGAGTTACGCGAAATTTACAAATTAATTGGGTCGTTCGAAATATGTAGTTGCAGATATTGGCATCCGGAGAAGTTCCAAATGTACAACTCAATTGTAGTTGGTAATATTAATTTTATCCATATAGTTCTTGTAGACAGACACATTTTTATAATGCTTTATGAAACTAAAACTTAAAATAACCTAAAACATAAAATATATTCATTTCTCTTCTTGAAACAGTAGCTAGGCAAACCACATCTTTTCAAATGTTAACTATCCTATTTATGAACACTAATTACTTTTCCTCACAAATACGTCTACATGTTCCAAACGTTCCATATCAGTCATTAAACTTTATGAAAGGAGCCCACAAGTGATCTTAAAACCCTTTCAAAAGTTGTTAAGAACAATTTTATCATTTTGGTTTATTCAGGAACTCCTATCTTAGACTGATTCTTCAATCTCGCGTATAATAAAGTACCCAATTAATAATTACTAGAATATCTCCGAAAAGGTTAATGACTTTTCCCTTTTACTTAGAAACACTGTTGACTTAAGTGGAATTGCCCAATGGAAGAACAGAAGGTTTTATCGAATGTTGGAATATTTTATGAGCCATACAGAGAGAAAAATTAATTTTTATTAGAAATAAGGAAAATAAAGGTCGAAAGAATATGGAAAGTAAGTGAATTATCAAATAAGTAAGATATTGGAGAAAATAATCCAGACCGGTAGTTTAATAACTAATTTCATACTATTAATCCTCACAGTAAAGATCGTCACATGTGTGACAGTGACGTTGTAGTCACGTGACACCTGTAACATCATATTTGTGACTCCTATGCGACGTTAAGTATTAGTAATTTTGTAACTTCATTGTGACTATATTCTGTGACGTTTCCACAATTTAATTAACACGTAACAATATGATGACATTACAATGGCAAATACAATGTGACGTCACAAACAAGTTAATATGCGACGTCACAGACGACCCTGAAAATGACCAAAATGACTTCGCTGTGACCTCAATATGACATTGCTGAGACGTACTGCGACGTTCTGTGACGTCCCTCAGTCACAGTGTGACATAAATCTTACTTCACTGTGAAAAAAAATGCTGCTAGGGTTCGATATTTATTTATTTGAGACGGAAGAAATTTGCAGAAGAAGTATGTTTTATAAATAAAAAGTTCTCCTGTTCTATGTTTTAAATGTTTTGCCAGAATTACTTAAAAAACTTATCAAATACTGTTTTTATAAAATCGTAAGTACACTTCATGTAAAAACATCATAGTTGATAAAATAAGGAAATCAACAAATTGGTAGAACAGAAAGCAACCCTCTTCGTTAAAAATTTCTTTCTACCCAGACTGTCCGTCCTAATCTAAGATACAGAGTATCTGATTGAACGGCAGGAAAGTGCTACTCAGTTTAGATAAAAACTCAATAGTTGTGGCAATCATAGGAGCCGTACCACTTTTCTACCCCATCAACTCTTGTAAGGACTTTCAACACTACAGATTTATTGTACCAATACTCCACGTAGACATTGGTTTAATTTAGGATTAACTTAGCACTAACGCGTTGATCCTTTCGCTATACCCGCTACACTATTGGGGTCCTTCTTCATCATTCATCTTTCTTTCTTTTGACCCAGATCTTCTGACCTACCAGAAGGTGTAGGATAACTGTTTAGACATCTGGGCCACCCAGTTTAGACCGGATCCCAGTTGGGGTATCATCCACAGGGACCGTGCCCTCCTTCTCCTGCCATCAACCTCTGAAACGTACTTTTGAACTGACAGGTTTAATATGCTCGCAAGCCTGGTAGACGCATATACTGTTTTGGCTGATCGAGAATCAATTTTGGGTCTGTCGAATGCAATCCCCTTGCTCGAACCAGTGGACTATTTCATCCCTCTCCAGGACTGCAAGATAATGTTACCTACACTCACCAAAGCAAGATCAACACCTACTGATAGAGTATCAAACGTGGTGGATGTCGAAAGTGATTGCCAAATGTTTCGAGAAGAAATGAAAGCCAAATACAGAGAAGAAAGGAACGAATATCAGGATTCTTAGCATGAACGTCTTAAAATAGGTTCACATTTTAAAACATTATTTGCATTAAATCGTTTTTAAAGTACATGAGTATACAAACATACAAACGGGTACTTTTTACTGACGGCATAGAAGCATTAGATGATATCAGTTGTTTTATGAGAGTCACATTCTGCACTTTGAAAGGCAGAGTGTGTTAATACAAAGACCATGAACGCAACTAAATGCATGGCGGTTGTATACTATTCCTCGGCTTAATGCAGGCAGTTGTATGTAACCTTTTGTTTAGTGGGCCATTCTTCAAAATTAGGAAGTTTCGGTAGTTAACAAATTTTAAAAACGAAAAAAAAAAGAACAAGAAGAATTTGTGTTCAATGGACGTATAAGTGGTCTTAAAAGAAAACATAATGAAACAATAATTACCTTTTATGTAATTATGATAAACACTCATTCATAAATTTGACACCATGGCGTGTTGGTATTGTGGTGTAAATGGTAAATATGTTCGGTTTTCCTTTAAATCTAACGCAATGCTCTTGAAAAACAAATTCATATTCATGGCAATTATTGCATCAACCAAACATATTGGAAAAGTTAAAGTCTGGATAATGCATGGCATGTCTGGATAATGCATGGCATGTCTGGATAATGCAAGGAAGTTATGTTATTAAAATGCATTCCCATTGCTTTTGTCTTTTAAGTTCTGATACCAAAAAAATTCGAAAGTATCCCCATTTGCAATAACAATTATACTTATTGTTTTTCTAGATTTATTGTTTTGATTTTCTTACAGAATTGATAAATGGTTTATCCTTCAATATCAAAAGAAGCGCAGTTACGATATCAGTGAGTATAGAAAGAGTTTGAAAGTACTTACCATTGCGTTGATTCAAATACTGGTCCCATTGTTTGTACAGAACGTGGTATTTTGATTTTACATATTCATGTAAATCTTAAATAAAACTAGGAAAAGATGTATAAAATTATGAGTGATAAGCCAAAATATGAACACAAATTGATAAAAATTGAGAATAAGGAAATGAGGAATGTACAATTCAGTTGAATCTGGTCAAGGCATAATTGCGAACAATATAGTGTCGTAGAACAATATAGTGTTGAAACCATGCCTGATTATCCAGCGGTAATTCTATAGAATATTTGTTAATCACTTCTGTATAACAAGATTTTGTTTTGGTTTTTCTTCTTTCTTGTTTATTAACATATATTTTTCACTTCTGTGGGGATTTCACTTCAATATGTCTGATTTCCCTATTTCCGCATTTCTTTTATCCTATTTTGTTGTTCCGTCGTTGAGTCTGTAATGCCAGAAATGTAAAATATTAAATATTTGGAAGAATTAAAATGATGGAACCAGGAATGCGGGCGGATTATCCCCACGCTAAGCAGGTGGGCGATAGTATACAGGTGGCCCATATCTTACATACCACGCCCCATGTTTACATACCACGCTAAGCCGTTTAGCGGCAACCGAGACGGCGACCCCATGTCTACGGATTAGCCCTCAGCTCTACATTCCAGCACGTAGACCGCCCACCGCAAAAGGGATATACGTGAGAGTTGCTCGAAGTTGAGAGTCAGAATTGGTCAGGGCAGGCTGTTGGGAGTTGGACTAGTGAAGAGTAAGCGGCTGTAGCAGTTTTAAGAGTTGTGTGTGCGTCTATGATATAGGAATTCGAAGGAGAGCTCATGTTCATCTGGTATTGCAAGTGTAAAGTGTGACAAAGCATCGGTGTTACCCAAGTTATATGGAAGAAGATCAGGTACCGTACAATTAAATATATGAGGATAACCTCTTTGTCTAAATTTGTGTTTTTAAAGAAAAGCTAATTAATGCATCCCACCAAGTGCTCCAACCAAATGTCAATTCATCTGGCATTACACCCCCCGAACTACACTTGAGATGTATTCCGCTATTGTGATACTTATTTGATTTGTAAACTAAAGAGTGTAAATTAAGTATGTGATAAATAAATGTTTGTTGCTTTACTATTAACATTATTTTTAGTTTGTTAACTTAGTTTCTCGTTAAGCACAAAAATGGGTGGGTTTTGCGGCCACCCACGCAATGTACACAGCAGTAAGTTTTAGAAAATATTACATGTATAATTAATATACAAATTAATGATTAATTTAATGTAAAATGCATTTTTGACAATTATAATTTTAATAAACAAAAATAATAATCGGCACATTTGGTGCCGTGACTTTAGCAGTAACGGGAATAAAATAAGGATTTATGAAATTAATAAAAATAAAAGGAATAATAATAAGAAAAAATAAATATTGATAAGGTTGGACAACTGGTGGCGACATAGATGGTTGTGAAAATATTGTGCACAATTCTCATTTCTCCTTATGTTATATGTATGATTATGTAAAGTTTTATCAATGAAATGGAAAAAATGGTTCTTCTTAATGATATCGAAGGTATAATTAGAAAAATGGGATATAGGAATGGGACCAGTTAAAAAAGTGGTGAAAAGTTCAATTATAACAAGGAGTTCAAGTTTGAAAGAAGATTCAATAATATCAAATAAAAATTATAGTAAATTGGATAGAAATAATAAAAATATGGATATTCCAGTAATGCAGATCCTGCCATTATTTAGTGGGCGTAAGGAGGAAGATATAATTTTTTTTATAAAACAATTTGATGAATTAGCGGAGTTAGCAAGTTGGAAGGAAGAGCATAAAGTGGCTATCATTAAAACCAAATTAAAAGATAAGGCTATGCAGTTTTTAATTCAAAACCCTGAATTACAAAGTGAAAAGGAGTTTGATAAAATAAAAATATTACTAATAAATAAATTTTCAAACAGAATAACGATAACGCAAGAACAGGACGCATTCAATAAAATAAAACAAACGCCTGATATGTCAGTGGACGAGCTTGTGCTAAAAATAAAAAACGCAGCGCGTAATTGTTTGAACCTTAAGGATGCAACAGATGGAGAGGTAGAGAAAATAACCAATAAAATAATGTTGGGAAAATTCATTAGCGCATTACGCCCTGATTTGGCAATTGAAGTGGAGAAAAAGATCCGCAGCGGTTTGAAGATGCCGTAAAAGATGCCGAACTGTTTGAAATAATTCTTAATGATAGGACTCCAGAAGAATCACATAACGAACTAAGAGAAATGTTACTTACAACACAGGTTCAAGATTTGACTTTAGAAATTAATAAATTAAAATTGCAAAATATACCAAATCAATCCATGGAACGAGCTGTTTTTTGCATAGGGTGCGGAAAAAATGGACATTATTTCTCAGATTGCTGGTACAATGAGTATAATACTGCATTTGCAAGGAATCCCAAACGAATGAATTATCAGCAATATGGGTTTGAGCAAACGAATTATATCAGAGGAAACAGAAACGAAAATCTCAGAAATTATGAACGAGGAGGATATAATAGAAATAATAGGGAATATCAAGGAAATAATAATGATCAAAGAAATTATTACGATCAATTAGAAACCAACGTAGAAAATAGAGAGCACATTAATAAACAAAAATAATAATCGGCACAGAGTCCATGTTGTGATAGCTTTGTGATAGCTCAATCTCTCTCTCTCTCTCCCTATCAAAAAGTTTATAAAGAAATTAAAATAAGCTTATTACACGTATGCATATTTTTTTTTAATTTCTTTCAAAAATGCAATTAGCAAAATATACATTTTTAAAATTATCGCTTTTTGTTGAGCTAATATTTTATTATCTGTGCACATTTTATCTTCAAACCGAAAGTCATTCCATACTAAGTAAAGAACACTCAATTACATTATAATTGAAATTTTTCGCCTATCTTTCTTCATTTCGAGATAGGAATACTAACTTTAATCTGCATAGAGGCTCATATACATCACAAAGTTGCTTTTAATAATAAAATTTTAATTAATAAATGCTTTTAATTAATAATTTATTAATAATCGTTTTCCTATTGCGAGACCAAATAATACAATATATAATTCAAGTAATACGCACTGGTAACAACAAGTTGAGAAAAGAAAACAGATGAAGAGCCATCCGGCGTGACATGTCAGTCAAATGATGTTTACGATCCATAAACTCTCAAATTTGGGATAAAATCATCAGTCGGGATAGCGTCTACATGGGCGTAACCTATGCTTCCAGGTAAGACACGAACAAGCTACATTAAAACGTATGGTCCAAACAGGATCTACATTTAGCTATCAAACAAGTCCAATCAAACACAAGGTAGGCGTGTTTTCTCAAAGAAAGATAAAATGTAAATTAAGATTACCGAACGGCAAAAAGACGGCAGTTTGAAATGATTCAAGGTATAAAGAAAACCAAAAGTTTGAAAAGAAATGTCGGGATGAGGACAATATAATGTTCGATGTGACAAAGAATAAGAAGTAATTATATATAAATAAACTCCAGACGAAACGTTCTATGTGCCCCAAGTCAACGCCAGTGATATCTTTAGTTTAAATGCACAAAAAAGGTACGTACACTCTACATATTATTGATTGTCAGGTCGAGTGCAGATCTTTTTGGATATTTCAATAAATATTGCTGGTCTGGCATCTCCTACTAGGCATATCTCAAAAGCGATTAAATTACTTTGTTGTTGTATAAAATATATTTGAAAATGTATTTTTTAATAATTTACTGCTACCTAAATAAATATTTTAATGTAAAGTTAAGCATTGTAGTCAATGACCAATGATTTACTTTTTAGATGCGGTAAGTTGACTGGCACTTTAGAGGTAAATCTGCAGCGTTCTTTTCGGAACACATTATATATACGCAATTCTACTATACCCAGGGGGATATTATTTAAAATCTTTCAAAATAAATATCATCATTAAAAATCTAAATATTGACAATAATATATGTTTACCCCATTTGGAACTCGTGATCATTCATCAGTCTCTTTTTTCACGACATTCGAAATGTTAAGGATTATGAGGGTTATGGTTGAAGGTAAAAGGTTATGAGGGCAAATGTTGAAATGTAAAGGGTTATGAGGGTTAAGGTTGAATACTAAAGTATTATGAGGGTTAAGGTTGAATACTAAAGTATTATGAGGGTTAAGGTTGAAAGATAAAGGGTTAGAAGTGCTAAGGTTGAAAGGTATAGGGTTATGAGGCAACAATTTATACATACATTGAGTTGTTTAAAAATGTATATTAAATTCCTTGATAGAACATGTGAAACACTTTGAGAACCACCTGATTGGAAAATTTTTATTGCTATAGATTAATATATTTATTCCTATGTTTTCAGCATAAAACGATAATGTCTGGTACGCCAAAACCAAACATTTTCTTAGTTCAATTCTAACATCCATCATCATTGTCCTTTCAACATCATAAGTTTAAAGCTAACACATCATTTGCTCTTGTCAAGTCAAGTGCATTACCTAAAAAAACAGAATGTGGGAAAATACTATTTGTCATCCATCACTATTTGGCACTTAAGACTGCATTTCGTTCCACGGAACATGTGACAAAGTATAGGAAAGACTCCCAGATAATACCAATTTTTAAAAGAGTTATAGGATATACAAAAATATCAATATTTAAAGAAGTTTTTTATTCATTTATGAGGATGATCAATATTAACGTGCTTATTACTGATCATCCACAAGTTATAGAACATTTTCACTTCAATCAACAAAAAATAGCAAAAATATGAGTTTGAAAATTACTTTGAAACAGTATTTTAACATACATTTTACTCATTATAAAATTAAATTAAACAATTTATAAGACGGTAAAATGTACCGATAAGACGATTTAGAAAAATGAGAAAAACTAGCCAGTTTTACTTTCCCTACCTACAAAGTATAATGCACATAATAAGTGCTGTGACGGGGCCGACTAGTTTTTGACGGAAGAGCATCTTGTAACATCCGTGAACTCAAATCAAACGATTTTGGAAAGTATGTCTGTATGTATGTCTATATGTATGTCAGTATGTGTGTATGTTAGTGTGTGTGTACGTGAGTCTGTAGATGCGACAAACGAATTTAGCATTTCAAACGAAATTTGGTACGATTACTATCATCGATGGATGCTGGAATTTTATTTATTCAAAATGCAATCAAATGTTCTGAACACCTCCCCTGCCCCAATTTTTGAATGAATTTTTGACAAAATCGTTGTAAAATCTAGATCTTTAATGAAAATAAATAAATAATCAACTTTTACGCATTTTTATTAGAAGAAGAATGACACTAACTAAGAACGTCTGGCATCAGCCTTTATCAAGATATTAAACATTATTTACAAAATATTTGCAAAAATTAAATAAATTAAAACTAATAATCATCATCCAATGTGTTCAATTTTCGAATGCCATATCCTGCAGCCAATTTCTTAACATCATGCTAGTTAATTTAGTTCATTCTTCACGAGAGATGTAACTTTTTGTAATGAGTTTGATTTTCGAAGAATTTGTCAATAGTCATTTATTTCATGGAATATTAATTAAATAGCAATTGTATTTCGCTGAGGAAGTTGCACAGGCGTATAAGGAAATAATTGTGCTCTGATTATTTTTTCACATATTTTTTCACATCACAATAAGTCATTTTGATTAGACTCATAAGTTTCCAATTTCAATTTACTTTGTATTAATTCAATACCAAAATATTGTGGAGTGGATTCTTGTAGACCACTTTTTTGCTGTAACTTAAGAAATTTATTCCCTTATGTAAGGAATCTCATGTACTGCCCATGCCATATTTTCTATAAATAGTGTTAGACAATTTTCGTCATAAATTATAAAAGACATAATTTCTGTGCTATATTTTTGCTATCGTTAGAATATCGTAAAAATACTGTATTCCGTGTATTGTATACTGCTCGCATATACACAATTTGCAGAAGATAACATCATAGAATTGAAAGAGTATTCTTAATTGTTTACATGCTATAAGAAAACTTTCAGAATATCGCATTTGGGTTATTTTTTCAACAATTTATATATTGTCTGGATCACATCCTTGTCGGATTCCACTTCTTCTCTTCATTGAGTCCTTTAAACATCTTCCTAAACATGGAAATTATAAGGATATTTATCCAGGCTGCTGTAAAAAAAAATCTCATGTGGACAGCACATTACTATCCCTGCAGACTTATATCCACGTCCTCTTTATTTTAATAAAATTTAATTCACTTTTAATTCAATTTTCATTCTCAGTAACTGGACTTATTTTCAAAGGTGGCGTACAGAAAATACGAAAGAACTAAAATATCGCGAGAACGTCTAGTCCTAATGTAATAGGGTTGGTCTTATTATTTTCTTCGTTAAAAATTAAGTATCAAAACAAGCTATAATGGATATATTTGAGCATGCGTAGTTTCTTGTTTTAGATTTGACGATTTCTGCGGGCCATTTTTGAAAAGAAAGGCGAGTTCTTTTATCCCGAATTCTACCCAAAACAAATTAGTACCAGAGTCTCCCACAAGTGACTTATCTACCAAACTTTATGAAATTCGGTCAATTAGTTTTTTTGTTAGAGTGGATACAACATTTGCACAGACAGATACACAGACAGACAGTGTGTGTGAAAGTATGTGTATGTGTGTGTGTGTGTGTCAGTGAGTCTGTGGAGACGATAACTGACGAACCAATGGACCGATTCGAACGAAATTTGGTACAAAAATCACATTCCGGAAACACTGGAAGTCTGTTGTTTTTATATGCAATCGAATGTTCAGAACCCCCCTAAATTTACACATTTTTCAAAAAATTACACATTTTTCAAAAAAATTATGAAAAAGTCATATGAAATAAAAAAATATATATATTTCCCATTGAGAAACATGTTCACTTTTCATATGTAATACCATGCAATCAATTTGGTGACATCATTCTAGTGGATCTAGCTCGTTCCATTCATGAAAAAAAATATTTGAGTAATACTTTTGTATTTGAACGCCAATAGTCATTTATCTGCTGTAAGAATAACTTATTTCTCCGTTCATAACGCTTGGCGAGATTTTGGTGACGAATTTGGCGGAATGTCGCCAACTTGGCGACATTTTTAATTGTTGCCAAATTAACAAAAATCTCGCCAAATTGATAAAAATGACGCTAAATCAATGAAAATGACGTCTAATTAAAGAAAATCCAATATCATGCAAAGAATATATTTATCTACTATAAGCATAACGGTTTTTTTAGTTGTAAAAGTAGTAAATTCATTGCATTATATAAGGAAAGTCATGTGTTGCCCACATCAGATTTTTTAAAGTATGCGTTTGGAAGAGTTTTTTTAAACAGTTCAGAGACACAATAGTCCAGCAGAAGAAGTTGAAAAAATATGAATAAGTGTCTGTAGCCTTAATACACTTTCGTGTCATTTTCTTCAAGAATATTTGACATAGATTTTAATGTTTTCTTATTCTGATGTAGCCCTAGGTATTAAAGGACCTATGGATAAAGAAACGGTATATATTCTTTATATATAGACATTGAAACATTATTTTGGTGATATGTAGAGCTTATATAAATGCTCTTTTCGACTATCTTAACTTTAATTACCGGTTGTGCATAAATCAGTAATAATCACGAATTCTTTACGAACACAGTTACTGGAGACGAACTGACTGGCTGATTGATTGAGGTATAAATTACACAACCATAACTACTGAAGGTAGAAACTTGAAACTTGGCAATAATTAGAAAAGCTTTAAATCTTGGAATTTTGCTCAAAAAATAAGTGGCAGATTTTTCTTTGTATAAAATATATGAATGAGCCTGAAGGTCAAGGTAGGAATAACATTAGATCCGGCAATCTTTGCATACAAGTGGGACGTGACCTATAAATAATGTGAAAAATCTAAAATCTTATAATTTTGTTTGAAACATTTATAAATTGCGTAACTCTTTGATTTAACATTATTTAAACAATCACTCGCGAAGAGCTAGATACTAGAAATTATTTTATACCATTATGCGCAGCGAAGAACTTCCTGAAATTTCTATGTTAACTCTGTTCCTGTACAATTAATCAACCTTGAGATTATTTATTTTATATTTACATCAGACGTTTTTCTTTATATTTTATCAGTGAATTTTTATTTATTGTTTTTATTTTTGTTGTGGTAACTATACTGTGATAACCGTTTCAGTACAATTAATCGTCCTTGGGATTATTTATTTTATATTTACATCAGACGTTTTTCTTTATATTTTATTAGTGAATTTTTATTTATTGTTTTTAATTTTGTTGTGGTAACTATACTATGATAACCGTTTCAGTACAATTAATCGTCCTTGGTATTATTTATTTTGTATTTACATCAGACGTTTTTCTTTATATTTTATCAGTGAATTTTTATTTATTGTTTCTAATTTTGTTGTGGTAACTATACTATGATAACCGTTTCAAAAACCCACTTCGTTTGTTTGCTATTCTTTGAAGCAAATAATTCAAAACATAATGTTATAATTAATTGATTTGTCTGAAAACGTTGAAAATTAACTACATACAGTGATTTAAGATCAAATAGTTTCTTACATGTCGCAGTTTTCATGTTATCAGAACTATAAATTTTGCTTTACATTTATGTTTAAACTTGAAACATATTGTGATACTCAGAACGCTTATTTAGGGTATATACAACACGTTAAGTGGGCAATATCTATTTTTTACGCTTTAAGTGTGTGTGTAATGGCTAAATGTGTGTGTAAATGGCTAGTACTTTTTGTCTGAAAACGTTGAAAAGTCGACAATATACAGTGATTGCAGATCAAATATATTCTTACATGTCGCAGTTTTCATGTTATCAGAACTATAAATGTTGCTTACTTTTAATGCTTAAACTTGAAACATATTTTGATATTATGAACTTTTATTTAGTGTGTATGTAACGCGTTAAGTGGGCATTATCTATTTTTTACGCTTTAAGTGTGTGTGTAAATGGCTAGTACTAACTACAGATATATAATAATTCAGTGGATATATGTAAAAACATCTGTCTATAAATGCACTTCTGTAATCTAAACCAGTTTCAATCACTTTAAAACAAAATCAGTTTCTGCTTTAAAACAAAAAATAATAATGGTCGTATCAGTGAATCAGTTACAGTTTGTATAAAATAGCTATGTTTATTTGTGAGGAACATCTAAAAATGTAACCATTTATTTATCCCCTTCAAATATTTTACTGTATTTATTTACTGCGATAAACAGATAAAAATATGTCACAGTTCTCTCACATCTCGGTTTCGTAATAACGACTGCATTACGAATTATTTCATCCATCACTTTAACGATGCGATGTCACGTTAAATAACCTCCCCTCTTAAACCTGAACTTCTGTCATTCCTGTGTAGGGGCCCCCTTTAATGAAGTGGTTGGCATTTGGAGATGATTACTTTGAGGGCTTGACAATGGCCGCCAAATAATTTGGACTCGGAATAGAAATTTAAGTAATAATATTGAGCAGAGTAGGTGACTTTGTGATGTATAAATGATAATGGACTTAAGGTTACTTTTTATACTACACTGGTGTTCAAAATTATCTGTACATACATCTTTACATGCAAAGTTATCTTTACGTTTTTTTCGGCAACTGTTCAATATAATGGGATGAATATTTTGGGGTGACACATAGCAAATACACAAACCGAAAACATTAATTTGAATGTATGTGATGCAAAACTAATTATAAAACAATTTGCCACTTCCATCAATGTTTGCCCAGTTCCCATAGGTTAGAGCTGCTTCGACAGCATTAGTGCAGTTATGTGAGTTACTTTCATCGTGCAAGAATTTAGTGTACTCTTTTTGTGAGACCAGGAATAGATCTCACATGTGTTTTGGTGAGACAGTTTTATGCCAGTTATTTATTCATCTGAAACATCGGACAATACTTACAGTCTGATTGGCGCCGAGGTTTACAGCAAACCATAAATTTAGGAACGTCAAGACAGAGGGGGCCGAGCGGGCTCTTACGAGGATGCCAAGTAGTGACATTATTTAAATGATTAACTACTGAAGAACGTGCTTGTTGCGTCACACTGAATGCTGCAAATGAAAGCAAAGGGGGAGTGACACCCCCGAGGGAAAAATAGCCACAACCTGTGACGTAAGAAACGACTCGTGATAGATAACTGAGAGATAACTTGGAGATGATGGCTTAAGAACGACACTTGTGGAATAACTGTTTGAGTTCGACATTACAATAAGAACGATGTCTTAGAAAATATAGCACAATGACTACATATGTGGAGGGAACAACCTAAGAGAATGAAATAAATGCGAGTGTTTGAGTCAGCAGTACAACATGATCGACGAAGTTACGAGTGGATGCATTACACTATGAGTTAATGCGAGTAATAAAGATGATATCAACCACGTGCTGCTAACAAAGTCCAAGACAGACTTGAAGGTATGTATTCCTCAAAAAGATATCTAGGTCTAAACATATGTTAGGCATTTTCATACTGGTCTCACATAGTCCCTCCGCCGAAATAATATGATTAATTATTGTAATTGATTAATTAAGTTTTTATGATTTTAATAAAAGTTTTATTGTTAAAGTTAAAATGATGTGATCCATTTAGTACTATATTAATTAATTATTCCTTTACAGAACACGCGCGAAAGTTAAGTAATTGGAGGGTTTTATATAGCGGCACAACAAAGCAATGTACAATAAATAAGTCCACTATGTACGAATTTACGGCCATGTTAAGAGATAGATATGTTAATGATAACTAATCAAAAAGTGAAACTTTAAATTCCAATTTATTTTAGCGCACCACAGTTTTATTATATCAGACGATTATTTAGGGATATTGAAAAATAGTAAAATGTTCGTAAGTATATTTAGTTCCAGTGAACTGTCACTGCTGTTTTCAATGAAGCGGATTTATTAAAGTGTTTAAATTCGTTCTTGGGTGATTTCTCTCGTGAGTTTCATTTTTCAATTTAGAGGATACTATATAACATTATGATCAGAAAATATATCTTTATATTTTCTTCTATCAGCAGTCTGTCATTATATAGGAATTATGATGTCAAAGTCAGCTTATTGATGTGAAATTTTAAGAATAATTATCCATAAGTGTAAATACATTTGTAAGCTAAAAAGCATGAGCAAATTTAAATGAATAGATTTTTAAGGAAACAAAAAAATTGTTCTTTCTTCAAGATAAAGCAGGACACCCATCCCATTTAAAGCAGGTAAATGTCTGTTTTATCTAAATTTAAGACAGT
Organism: Amaurobius ferox; assembly: GCA_951213105.1. Taxonomy (NCBI): domain Eukaryota; kingdom Metazoa; phylum Arthropoda; class Arachnida; order Araneae; family Amaurobiidae; genus Amaurobius; species Amaurobius ferox. The sequence continues at coordinate 44,006,997 of OX578144.1, read as the reverse complement.
ATCTCCGTCATGCTTTATACTTGCTTGCTAAAATAAATACTTATACATTACAACATAGCGCAACCAAGACAGTCAATATGTTTTCAATTCATACAGTTTAATGAATACGAAAATATGAATCACAGAAAAAAACATTTGGATAACGGTGTTATCATTTATCCATTTGTGTATAGTACTAGAACAAGTCCACAAATCTGTATGTGAAGAAACATAAGGTATCAAATGCTAAAAATCTGATTCTGTGAGGGAAGAATTGAAAGACCGTCTATGCATAACTTGCTCATATTTGTGCTATAAGTAAGGGAATCAACAAAAAGCCCATATGGCTAGACCGATGATTTCTTAAATTGTACCACCAAGGATTAATAGGCTGCGATAAGATTTATTGATGGAATTTCACATTCTGAGAATAATTTTACATTATGCAGTTAGGAGGTCAACTTTGAAACCGCTAACCACGCTCATATTCTTAATTTTGATGATTCGATGATGGATGGGCTGAAGACCGATGGACCTCAGTAAAGTACGTAGTTATCGCCTTGTCTACTCAGATGGCTTGTTTTTCCATTTGATCACTTTCACATAACTTAGAGATTGTTACTGTTAAATGTTGCTTTAAAATATAATAGTCTACTTTAAAAATTTAGATAATATATTTACTCATTTTAACATATTATTGGAGTCAAATAAATAATTCTAAAACAGATCGATGACAGTTACTTTATCGTAATCTTAGAAAATCGTCAAACATTTAAAATATGACAGGCTGAATCTATGGTTTTGATGTTCAGCTCGATCTTTTAACCGCGTTTATCTTAAAATACAATTTTCTATATTTTAGCTTACGTTATTTTCAAATCAAACATCAAACCAATTTGTTTTCTTGAAATTTTCTGTTTAAATGAATTACATAATAAGGTTTTCTTTAAATTATGATTTTGTAATTAGTAATATAAAAATTATGTTCCTTGCATTTAAAACAAGAAGATAGTTAAATATTTAATTAAAACATAAAACTGAAAGAGAAACAGAAAATTTCACATTTGGGTAATTATAAACACTGCTAAGATCTTTGCTTGGATCTAATAATTATTTAAATTGAAAGGTACCAAAATATGTTACCTAGCACAAATTATTATATAGAAATTTTAAAAATAAAATACCGCTTTAAGAAGTTTTCAACTATATGAATAATAATATTTTACCTTTTGAAATATTTTTCTACATTTGAATAACTAGGATTTCGTAGATCTGAAAATTTTATGTATGTATATCAAACAGCTGATTTATAAAAAGACAAAATCAACTAAATACCATTTTAAGCGTTATTTTCATTTTTTTTCTTGTAGATTAATATTCTATTGTTTCCTTAATGATATGTCTATGACCAACAAAACCTTTTATTGAAACACAAAACTGAAAATATATGTAGATTACACCTGTATATTTATGACCTTTACATAGTCTGTTGAACGCATTATTCACATTTACAAATATCAACTCAAAATGGATAATAGTCCTTTGATATCACGATTTCTTAATAACCACTGCACTGTGAATCATCCCAACCATTATCATGATAGCATTATATGGCTTTGAATACCCCTATAATCCTGACCCTGTGTCATTCCCTTGGCAATTCCTCTGAACAGGACTATCATATACCTTACCCTCTTTCATAAAGCTCCACAGAGCATGGCTATTTGGAGGGTTGTAGGAAATAGGAATGGAATAATATTACATCGTTGGTACACTAACTCTGAAGTTACGTCATGCAGTTTCATGAATAAATAGGATATATTTATGGTAATAAATGCTACATAAAATTATTTTCTATTATCTGATTTATGTAAATGTTCTATTTTCTATTCTGTTTGGAATTATTATGCGTTCTATGCTGCAACAAAACATATTACTTATTATGCTGCAAGAATATTATTTTCTATGCTGTAAGGATACTTATTTTCTATGTTGTAAGAAAACATGTTATTTTCTATGCTGTAAGGATCCATATTATGTACTTTCTATGATGTAAGACAACATATTGCTTTCTAAGCTATATAAAAATAGTTGTTTACAACGACGTTTCGTGAGGAAAAATATGCTAGTTGTTACTAAATATGAAACTTACAAACTTAATAAAGTTTCGGAATATAAAATAAAAAAAATCTGATGTGGGCAACACATGACTTTCCTTATATAATGTAATGAATTAACTACTTTTACAGTAAAAAAATAGGTTTTTCTTATAGTAGATACTAATATTCTTTCCAAGATATTGAATTTTCGACAATTAGTCGTCATTTTCATTGATTTAGCATCATTTTTATCCATTTGGCGAGATTTTCATTAATTTGGCAACATTTCAAAAAAGTCGCCAAGATGGCGACATTCCGCCAAATTCGTCGCCAAAATCTCGCCAAGCGTTATGAACGGCGTTGTCACTCAATTTATCGCATGGTATTACATATGAAAAGTGAACATGTTTCTCAATAGGAATTTTTTTTATGTGACTTTTTCATAATTTTTTTGAAAAATGTACAATATCTCGAGAACGGTTCATGTTAGCGTTCTAAAATTTATGCCAATCGTTTTCCAATGAAAAATTACATAAGATATGTCTATTTGCGTAAATTTATTAGCGGTTTTGATTTTTTGACGATTTTTCAAAATTGCATTCGAAAATTTAGGGGGGTTCTGAACATTCGATTACGTATAAAAACAATAGGCTTCCAGTGTTTACGGATTGGGATTTTTGTACCAAATTTGGTTCGAATCGGTCCATTCGTTCGTCAGTTATCGTCTCCACAGACTCACTGACACACACACACACACACACACACATACTTTCACACACACACACACACACACACAGACATCACTTCAAAAATGTTTGATTCGTGATCAGGGATGCTTGAAACGTGCTCTCCCGTCGAAAATTCGAAAACTCGAATTCGAATTTTCGACCCCGTCACAATGCTTTCCTTATACATTATGTATATAAGGAAAGTAATATCAAATTTAAGCATAGAAATAGCGTACATTTAATTGTTCTGTTGATATGTAAATTGCGGTATGAAAAACACAATGTATTATCTCTGATCACATCATTTTGTTTAAATCAAAAAATGGTTTGCTCGTATTTAGAGACTCTACAAATAAGTAAATCCATCAAAATTTTGAAAGTTTAAAACGGATTTTTAATATTTTTATAGTATTTCTTACTATTTTCATATAAATGTATGGTACGCAATATAAATATGATTTTTAGCGCAATTGCTTCAATATTATCGGGAAAATACCGCGAATACACTTTATTTTCTGAAGTATACAAACATTTATACCCTTGCCCAGTAAACTGACTACACATAGGAACACGAAAGACATAAGAAAGCCATTACAGAGGGGACAAGTGAACTTAACAACTCACGTTCTTCAAAAATGACCAATCAGCTGGCGATAACGGCACCTTGTTTATGGCCCAGTTTCACGGAAAGAACAAAGTGCAGCTTTTCGTAAATTTTCTAGGCTATTACTGCCATTACATGGAAAGATATTGTGTGAAATGTGTTGATTTTGTCAGTACCAATAAATGTTCTATTCAAAAGAAAGATATTAGGTCTATTTAAAACGTATAGAGATTTTCAAATGTTATGGGATGAAATAGCGATCACAGAATTTGACAAAATCTGATTTTTTTTTCAGAAATGCGTATAATCAGACGAGGAGTATTTAATTAAATTAAATTTATAATATTCTCCATAGTCGAGACTCGCGCACATCATTAGCAATGTGTTTAATTGGCTTTCTATTTTAAAGTGCATAGGAATCATCCCATACCTGACTGCATGATGCATATATTCCATTTTATAAGGCAGGACAACTCCATGAAAAATATTTTATTTTATATTTTTGTATTATATTTTTGTACTTACATTTAAAGAGGATAGATTTTTATGTACCTATTTCAATTATCGATGAATATATGGTTATGTTGTCTTTGTTCCTTTGAGCAATTAGGTCCACAATTTAGATTCGGATGAAAGTTTCGTTAATTTAAAACAAAAAAAGTTAATATATTAAATATCGACTACTCCCAAAATAAAATAAAATAATTTTAACAACTTGAAAAATATAGTTTTATATTATTTATAACATACATTATTTTCAAACATATGTCATACTCAACAGTATTAATATAAAAAAAATGAATTCAGCGATTTGTATATTTATTTGGAAATCATTGTATGGTATTTATTATACTGTTACATTAATTATACATTTGTGATGCAAACTAATTCTATTGATGATCATTAGCAGTGAAATTCACAATACTTAATCATAATAATAACTTAACCTTATAATATCAGTATAAAACTGCACTTTTAATAAAATAAAATGGTCACTATTATCATACTATAGATTTCTCATAGGCAAAAATATCTAATTGAAATCATATTTAAAACAAAACATTTTGTTGACACAAAATAATGGGATAATGGTACCTATTAATCTAATTTTTAAAGCTCGTAATACTGAATCAAGTTCAACAGTTTCTTGACACAAAATATTTATTCATAAAATGTTAATATATCTGTAAATTCCATCACACTTATAGGATCAGCAGCAAGAATTTCTCACTCGTGTAGATCCATCCTTGAAAATGCCTCCAGAATCTCTTAGGGAATTTGCCCAGAATCACCGGAATGAGACATCATTTGCTATCTAGTCATTTGCAATCATATTGAGTCATCGGAATTCATCTGGGAAGGATGCATCTGTCTTATTATAGTTGTAACCTCAAACGGCCTTTTTGCTGATGATAACCACTATCAGGAATAATTTTCATCAAATCGATGGCAAAAATAATTGATATAATTCATATTCGAGCATTAGCAAGTTGTTGTTGGGATCCAGACCCTCCGACATACCACAAAGGTGTAAGGTAACCGTTTGGACAGCCGGGAAGTGCCACTCAATTTAGACCGGAACCCATTGGGGGAGGCATCCACAGGGACCGTACCCTCCTTCTCCTACCACCAACCTCTCGGAAGGACTTACGGACCCACATGTTTAACGTGATCGTACTCCGCATGAACACGGCGGCAGTTGTGGCAGCTTGCAAATCCAGCGCGCAAACCATCGGGCTACCGCGCCCGAAATGGGGCAACAGCACGCGGTGTTCCCAGGTGGTCACCCACCCAAGTACTAACCGCGCGCGTGCATTAGCAAGTGCCGTCTTTTGCATGCGTATTGGATAAAATTCCATGTGAAATTTTGGATTTCATTCTCCAATGCCAATTCATTAACCATTTTAATTCTCAAAATACAAGACTCGGATCAGATTTTACTTTCTATAGTCAGAAATGTATTTTACTTAAAATTTTCATAGCAACTGTCTGTTGATTACTACTTTTACTGTACTGGGACTTTTACTCAGCTTTTACTGTATGTAGGAGACTACTGTATCTACTATCCATTTTAAAATGAACAAACTCGCTCTCTATGATTAAGGACATCTTAAAGGGAATTGTCCATGACTGTCCTACATACTGATTCTGCTCAAGATCACAGCTTTGTATCACTGTAAACGTTTCTGATAATATCCTGTACTCCACATTAATAAGTGGGTAAGATACAATAAGGCAATAGAGGCAATGTTAAATCTACCAATGATTTTTCGATTGTTTTGTGTCACTTTATTTGTGTAAGACATGATTTAGTTAGTCAAGTTTATTGTTCACATATCTTTATGTCAATATATCCTGTAAAATATATCTTTACTGATAACAAAATGTTTTGAGAAGTCATTCGTTTTCTTTTAAGGAACACAAATATTTCCGAGACAGAGAAACTATTAACAAGAGCTTCCCTAAAATCGTAAATATAATATTTTACAATTAAGAGACGTTTTAAGAGGATACAAGGCTTATATTTATCCAAACGGATTATTCTCCATCCTACATATACACTGGAGTCAAATTTAAATTTCGTATACCTGTGGAAACCTCGAAGTATGCATATATGCCAGTAATTGTTCACATTTTACTTCACACTTTAAGATTTTGGTCATAGTTATGGTGTGTAAAAATTGCAGTATATTTCCAAAATAATCCACTAAAATCAAATCAGAGAGCTGTAGTCATGGATGGAAGAAAGTTTTCATGTTAAATTCGATATGTAATAAAATTGTATTTGCTATTAACTCATTTATACAGACTCATTTATACAGGGTACAATATATTTTTTAGAAAATATTCGTCCTTGACATCAATATTATGTACTGTAAGTGACATATTTACTTAAGAGCTGGACACATGGAGTTGAAAGCCCAGACCACACGACCAACCCTAGGGTTTGCGGTAGCAAGATGTGTGACCGGGTGGACACATGGAGTGTACTTTTACCCCACTTTATAAAACCCCAATTTATAATAAAAGTACACTCCATGGACACATGGAGTGTACTTTTACTATAAAGTGGGATTTGGACGATATATTGATATATCAGTTCAGTAAATCAGCCATTTTTTATAAACAAATTTTCATGTTTTTTCTTTCTTTATATACCTAATGTATAAGGAAAGTATTGTGACCGGGTCGAAAATTCGAATTCGAGTTTTCGACGGGAGAGCACGTTTCAAGCATCCCTGATCACGAATCGAACATTTTTGAGGTGATGTCTGTGTGTGTGTGTGTGTGTGTGTGTGGAGACGATATCTCAAACGAATGGAGCTATTCGACTAAAATTTGGTACAAAAATCACAATGCATGAGTACTGGAAGCCTATTATTTTAAAATTGGAACGATTGACTTAAATGATCTAGAGAATAACTTAGAAAACGATTGACTTAAACTTTAGAACTCTAGCATGAACCGTCCTCGAGATATTGCACATTTTTCAAATACATTTATCAAAAAAATCCCATAAATTAAAAAAAATATTAACTGGTGAGAAATATGTTTACTTTTCATATGTAATATCATGCGATAAATTTGGTGCCATCATTCTCATGGATCTACACGATCCATTCACGAGAAAAGATACTGTAAGTAGTACTTTTGTATTTGAACGCCAATAGTCATTTATCTGCTGTAAGAATAATTTATTTCTCCATCCATAACGGTTGGCGAGATTTTGGCGACAAATTTAGCGGAATGTCACGAAATTGGCGACCTTTTTAAATGTTGCCAAATTAAAAAAAATCTTGCCAAATGGAAGAAAAAATGTCGCTAAGTGAATGAAAATGACGACTAATTGAAGAAAATTCAATATCTTGGAAAGAACATAAGTAACTACAATAAAAATAACATTTTTTTAACTGTAAAAGTAGTAAATTTATTGCATTATATAAGGAAAGCATGTGCTGCCCCCATCAGATTTTTTAAATACGCAATCGTCCTAGTTTTGTAGAATGATCATTAGGTAATTGATTCCTATATATTGATTTTCGTTTGTTTTTCAAATTTAATTAATCACTATAAATATGATTTATTAATCTCATTAAATATTTAACGAAATGTGCAAGGTTTCAAAATCTGTCGTTGCAGAGATATTCGTGGAAAATTCCAGAAGACTATTATGATATATTTCTCATATAAGTATCAGACATAGATGAAAAAAATAAGTTATATTTCATATGTTATAAGATAAAGTTGCTACTATACGTTTTAACCAAAAGTTTGATATAAGCGCTAAAAAGTTTAAAATAGCTAAGAATTATTTTTAAAAATTGGAGTTTCTTGTAAAGAATTCGGAGACATAATCTCTTAAAGGCCACCTATCGTGACTTTAAAACAAGATAAATACGCAATTTCGGAAAAAGAAAACGATGTGTGTTTTACGACATTTTTACTGCAGAATTAAATCTACTTTCACTTCTTAGAGCATTATCGATTTTATGGCGAAAGTAATGACTCTATTGTAAAGTATTGACTTTAATAATGTGTTGTTCTTCCGAAATTGAATGAGTTTGGAAGAAGTTCAATAATTAATAAAAGTACATGTTGGAAAGGAAAAAATGTATATATGCCTAATATTTCTCTTAATAATAATATAAATATTGGACGTTAATAACACTTCGTGAAGCCGAATAAAGCACTATAATAAGTGTACTAACTGGATTCGAATGCAGAAACATCCCTCTTCTCAGGATTAGCAAGAAAGATGAATTCTACTCAACAGAGAAAGATCAAAATCTTCAGGGTTTGGAAATAAATTGCGAATCGTGAAATGTTATTCAATGGCAAAAATTGGACTTAAAACAAAGAAGGAAGAAATAAATAGCAAGATACTATGAATGAACAATAAAAAACAAGCAGAAAAAAATTATAAACGACTACCAACATTAAATAAAATTTACCAAATAATGATGGAACTATATCTGGTTTTTTTATAGTATAAAAGTTAACTTTAGTATCCAATATTTTAGAAATTAACGAAAATTGCGGAAATTAGTAGAATGTAACCAAAAGATAAATGAAACAAATGATTTTGAAAATTAAATTAGAACGGAAGTGAATATGTGTCAATTATGGCTAATAATGGAATGGAACTGAAAAATAGCACAGATACTATCAGCCACGTTTGCTATTTTAATTGAAGATGCCAATTTTGCTCTAGTGAGTATAGGTAGCGAATTTAACTAGTCCTGAAAGAGAAATATGTTTCTTGTTTTCAAAACCAGTTGACACTCTGATATTTTATTTTATGCTGTTTTATACGAAGATCCATTAACTTTTTAACGTTGGACAGCAGTTTGAGTTTTTTGCAAGGAAAATAATGTATCACATATTACATTTTTATCCTAATTACAATGTTAAAAAGGTAAATCCGTCATAAGACGAATTAAAGATATACATAATATTATAAGATACATACTTAGTAAGACCTCCAAACAATCTGTAATTCATATACGATCCCTCAAAATATTCACAATTTGTTTTACGACACCTACAAATTTTTGTAATTCAACAACCCCACATGCGAGACAATAATCTCTCCAATTCACTATTATTATTTTTTATGACTTCCTATCGAAACATAGATACTATACCATCCCATAACAAAACGCAATTCATTTAATGCCCCCTGACACATTAACAAATTGTAGCAGTCCTATATGCATTGAAACTCGCTATATTTTTTAAGTATATTAAGTTAATGATTTCCACAAGGGCATATTAAATTACAATGATAAATAAAAAGTATATAAATTTAATAATTTCCTTCAGGGCGTATCAAAAATGTGTACTTACTTTTCCTAGATATTGAATGTTCATCAATTTGGCGATATTTATAAAAGTTTGAAATTCGTCGATAAGGTCGTCAATTTTTTGCCAAATATTTCGCCAAGAGTTCCAGGCAGAAAAATAGACCTGGAAGATTATAATATTTGCTTCATGTACTTAATCTTACTTTGCATTATCTAAGTACATTTTATTACTTTAAAAATTTGGACTTCTCATATCATTCAAATAGTTTTCTGTATCTGAGATTTTGACATGAATGCATACGGCATGCTTGTACGGCATACTTCAGTTAAGACTGGTGTTTCGCGACGAATTGTATTCGGCCAGTAATCGTTGACTTGACAACAGTTTAAGGATAATATTCCGTGTATTCTTTATATACCTAGAAATGAAGAAAATATATCCTCCGCGACTTATTGTCCTATTTATAAACCGTGTTCCTAAATTGTAGTATAGGCTTATCGTGGTAAAATATACTTCTCAGAGCCATCTCCATATCTATCAGCTTAATATCAATCAAACTTGAATATTTCTTCAAACTTGTGCAAGCAATTTCTTTGAAAAATTAATGGTTTCAAAAATGCCCACAAGAAATAAATAACACTGCGTGTTGTAAAAATAAGTACTGTGTTTATAAAGCACGACATCTATTGCACTATTTATGAAATTATAGACGCAATTTTAATGCTGTACGTTCTTGTTACTTATACAAAAATCACAATGTTTATCACATTGCTGAAAATTTACGTCTTGACAATCTGTTCAAAAAAAGAGATGATAATTATGCTGCCTTTGTAAATTAACTGAGTAAAGCAGTAAAATTCATAGGTCAGCTTTCAAGTCTTAAGTTTCTGGTAGAATCACCCCAAAATCAAACGTTTCGACATCAGTCAGCTTCGATACATTTTACTGCTTTCATCGTTAAACCTTCCCTGATGCTAAATTTTAATGTGTTTTCACGTAAAATAACTTCTCCATAGCTTCACTGATATATCTACCGAGGTACGTTAATAGATACCTCAAAAAGCTTTGAATACGGATATTTGATTCATAATCATTCTCTTTTCATTGAAATTTCGAATGAGATCATCATAAAGTTAAGAATATTGAATGAGTTATAGTCTGAATTCTGAATTGAATAATTTTGTTAAAAGCATGTAATTTATTTTTGTCCCCATAGCGAATGAGTGGGTAAGAAAAACTGAAATATTTGCGCATTATATACATATTTACGAATTACATAAATATTTGCGTATTATATCAATTGTATGTAACTGTTCTCATAACGTTTAAATTATTGTTTTTATGAATTTATCAATTATTAAACATTTAAAAATGTTATAATATAATCTTTATTAGATTATTAATATTAGTATTTGTTTTAATTTTAGTATTCAAAATAAAAATACACATTAGTCTATATATATATATACATATATATATATATAATGAATATTAATTGTTTTCGCAAAACTGCAACTGATGACTATTGCTATACATTTTCCCTGTATGCCTTACATATTTTACATTTTGTAATTGTTCTTCATTATGTTTAACTAGATACTTAAAGCATTTTAAAAATAAATACGAATACTCTATTTCGGCAAATTACACCTATTTTATTTATTTTATTTATTAGTAAATTGGTTTGAGCATAATTCAGCTTAATTTTATTAGACGTTTATCAACTCAATGTATTCCACTTCAAATTTACAACTGGTTAGTTAACAATAATCAATTAACTTTTTGATGCAGTTGGAATACTACCAGTCTCCCTTTTGGCTTTTATTTTTATGGCATTAAGTTTAATTACAAAAATCTGATGTGGGGTTCACATGACTTTCCTTATCTAATGCAATGAATTTACTACTTTTACAGTAAAAAATTAGTTTTTCTTATAATAGATGCTTATATTCTTTCCAAGATATTGAATTTTCGACAATTAGCGGTCATTTTCATTGATTTAGTGTCATTTTTATCCATTTGGCGAGATTTTTGTTAATTTGGCAACATCTAAAAAATCCGCTAAGTTGGCGATATTCCACGAAATTAGTCGCCAAAATCTCGCCAAGCGTTATGAACGAAGAAATAAGTAATTGTTATAGCAGATAAATGACTATTGCTGCTCAAATGTAAAAGTATTACTCAAAGTATCTTTCCTTATGAATGGAACGAGCTAGATCCACGAGAATTATGTCACCCAATTTGTCGCATTTTATTACATATGAAAAGTGAACATGTGTCTCAACAGTTAATATTTTTTTTAATTTATAGGATTTTTTTATAAATATATTTTAAAAATGTGCGAAATCTCGATAACGGTTCATGCTAGCGTTCTAAAGTTTATGTCAATCGTTTTATAAGGAAAAATTACATAAGAAATGTCTGTTTGCGTAACTTTATTAAAGGTTTTGATTTTTTGATGATTTTTACAAAATTTCACTCGAAAGTTTGGGGGTTTCTGAACGATCGATTACGTTTAAATACAATAGACTTCCAGTATTCACGAATTTTGAATTGTGTACCAAATTTCATTCGAATCGCTCCATTTGTTTGTGAGATACCGTCTCCACAATGTCACTGACACACACACATACACACACACACACAGCCATCACCTCAAAAATGTTTGATTCGTGATCAGGGATACTTGAAACATGCTCTCCCGTCGAAAACTCGAATTCTCGACCATTTCACAATACGTTCCTTATACATTATGTATATAAGGAGAGTAAGAAGTTCTATACAGATGCTATAATAAGAATAGGTTTATAAGTTTCTCTGTCACATTTTATTAAAATAAGTTCAAAAATATTGGTAGGTTAAATAATGTTCTATACACGGTGGATTGAAATAATTTTTTCCCCCAAATTTGAAAAAAAAGTATTTCTATATATTCTTTATCATATTTTTTTTAATGTGAAAATAATTTATTATTTTCCTTGCCTCTAATAAATATTATTACTTAAAAATACATATATTTAATACATCGGCAGTACAGGTATATTTCGCAATTCTTGCATTTGCCCCAGTCGCCTACAACGATATACGTATGTATGTAAAAAGTATGTACAGTGCGTGTCTTTTGCAATCCATTGCAGTAGAAAATAGAACTGGTACGTGTTTCATACAGAATAAAAGTAAAGGTCTATTGTAAAGTTTCTATTTCTATACTAAAGAATATTGACCAAGGATATCAAAAGGTCATTTGTATTTTGATGTTTTGTTGAGTCAGAAAAGCATCATCAGTAAAACAAAAGAAAATGAGATGCAAAATCCGTTCGGACAAATTTTCTGTATAATATGTAACTGGCATTTTTATCCAACAACCAAAAAGAATTGCCCCAAGGAGTATGATGTAGACAAATAATGTGTGTACTGCATTATAAGTCATATATTCCCCACAGAACAGTATCTTTAAGGCAGAATAGGACATCAGTTTGACGTACACTTCTGTCAGACTGTGACATGGATGTCCCGGTCTATATTAGAAAATTCAACATGTTTAAAATTGTAATTGCAACTCATTTTAGTTATTTACACTTAGATACATAGAAAATAACAAATATGTGTAAGAATTATGTTTAATAAAATTAAGAATCAAATGGCTAAATAATAAATTAATGCAAAAACTAATTTATTGAACTTATTTTCACAATTATGAAAACAGTATTTAAATCACATTTATTTTTAAAATTATTCATATTTTTGGAAAATGTATTTCCTATGTTTTAACATATGTGTTCCATATCATACTTCTTCAAAATGTTTCAAATCTAGGCATTTTTTTTACAATGTTTTTATCATAAGTGGTTGTATAATCATAAGTAGTGTAGTCATAAGTCACTTATCATAAGTAGTAAAATAATTTTTCACGTTTCGCGAGATTTTCTTCGATCATAATAAGAGCACAGTTCCAGTTTTTCTTCAAAAATATAATAATTTTTATGTTATACAGATTGCATCGCATATAATAAATAGTCGAACAGTTATTTATTGGTTTATATGTGATTAAGCATATATTATATTATTTTATATCGATATATCTGAGACTATAATAAATATTACTGAAAAGAAAAAAGGGGCGTATCTAAAACTGGAAACTTCTATTAATCTGATTTAGAAAATATGTACTTTCATCCTCCAAGTGTTTGAAATATATTACTTTCCCTACTTACATCTTTCTGTAATAAGCGTTATTTTGAAAAAGAAAATTTAAAAAAAAAAAAAAAAAAAAAAAAAAAAAACGAATCACCCCTAAAAACAAGTCGATCATCTCGAAATGTCGCATATAAATTCCTTTATACTACGTATGCAAATGATTAAATTTGCAAGGCCAATGAGTGTTAACTTCGTCACACCCCGCTTTTCAACTGAACAACTAGCATCCTATAAAACGGATTAAAAATGTGGAGGTTTATGTATGCTGCTCGTTATCAGTGTTGAAGTTGCGTGGAAACACAACCACTAATGCAGTTACGAAATTGTAGAAGACCTTGTAAGATATTAGACGAGTTCGAACATGGTATTATAGTCGGGATACGTGAAGTTGGCTGGTCATACCGAGCAATAGGCCGCCACCTGCACTAACTGACACTGTTGTGCAAAGGTGCTGGCAGAAATGGCTGCTGTGTGAGCGTTGGTTAACAGGGGGCGGATCCCCCTAGTATAAAGAAATACATTGAAATTCTCGTCTTTACGTAATGTGATATACGCTATTTTGCAAAAAAAAAAAATACACCCCTAAAAATAATCCGAACATCTCGAAATTTCGCATGCAAATCCCTTTATACTAAGTGTGCAAATTATGAAATTTGCAAGCCCAATGAGCATTAACATCGGCCTTAGCGAGCGTTTCTACTGCGCAACTAGCATCCTGTAAGTCAGGTTTATAATGTGAATGAATTACTTTACTCGTTATCGGCCTTTCAGTTCCGTGGAGTCGCAACAAACAATGTCGTTACGACGTTGCCTCCCACCTTATAAGCATTAGACGAGTTCGAATGTGGTCGTATAGTCGGGATGCGTGAAGCTGGCTGGTCATACCCAGCAATAGGCCGCAACCTGCACTAACTGACACTGTTGTGCAAAAATGCTGGCAGCAATGGTTGCGGCAAATAACTAACTCATCAACGGAATGAAGACTCTGGAAGTCCAAGGTGCACGAATGCGAGGCAAGATCTGATGACTGTGCAACAGACCCGAACTAGCCCGACGGCATCGTTGTCTGCCATTAAACGTATTACAGCCTCTTTCATACCACACGTGGTACATTCCACCATCTCACCGAGCTTGGCTGTGGTGGGGTTACGCTCATGAAGGCCTTTAAGACATCTGATCACAACCCAAAAACATCGACAGAACTGTTTGGAGAGGTGTCGTTGTCGAGCATCATGGCTGCTAGCAGAGTGGTATCGCATAGTGTTCAGCGAGAAATCACGCTTCAGTTTCTCAACAGATGACCATCGGGTGCGTGTGTGGAAACGCAATGGCCAGCGGTCCCAATAAGCCTTTGTTTTACACAGGCACACAGCCATTACCCTTGATGTGATGGTGTGGGTGTGCTATATCTTACGACAGCAGGTCACCATTTGTCATCCTGCGCACAGCTTTAACAGCTCAGCGGTATGGGGATGAAACCATGCGGTCGTTTGCGTTACCCGTCATGGCACGTTATTTGGGAGCTAATTTCCAACAATATAATACCAAGTCGCATACGGCATGTATCGGTCAACAGTATCCGTGCTGTTGATATTATTCCTTGGCTAGCAATGTCACCAGACTTACCGCCAATCGAGCATGTATGGGACATGCTAGGCCGCCATATTCGGGCACTCCGAAACATAGCAAATCTGGAGCAACAATTAGGAATGCCTGGCAGAATGTATCGCAGGATGACATTGGAAAACTTACTTAGACGTATACAAGCATTATTATTACTTAGACGTATACAAGCATGCATTGCCGCCGAGGGGAGTTTCACCAACTACTGATTTGAAAATTCAGTATGCAATTGCCAACCATTGATAGCTCCTGCGGCCTTGATTTTGTAACCATTCCATGACCTGTATATAAGCTGTACGCATATTTAATTTCAATAAAAACAGTCACTTTCTTCAAGGTGCTTTTTTCTTGCAGAGGAGTGTATATGTTAGCATTGAAATATTACAATAATTTGCCTCCCTTTTAAAAAAAACTCGATAATTTTATATTCAAAAATATTTTGTACATATTAGTATGGTAAAAATTACTGGTATATTCCAAAAGAAAACTATGTACTCCAACATAATGCTTTAGAGAAACTACTAAGACCGAATACTGAGACAAGATCTTACATATACTATTCATCAAAGGAAGCTCATAAGTATACTTATAATATTCATAGTTTCTCAAGAGAACGCTAACAGTTCTTTTAGTTTGGTGAAGAATTATTTTTCTCATTATCTTCCCTTTTCTAAGAAATTACTCTCTGTTGCGCAGGATCTTGAATATGGTAGTACATTATTATAATTTACCATCTTGCTCGTCTGAAAGAGTTCTAAGAAGGAAACATCTAGAGTTATTATGTCTGGTTTCCCAGACATCTATTGAAATACTAAATGGGGTTAGGCATATTTTATGTGAAACTGATAGACCTTACATATATATGTACTATTGAATACGGAATGAAGAACATGAGAATTAGAAATATGCTGACAAAATAATATTACTTCGAAAATAATTCATTTACTACATTTTTAAATTGCGATGAAGTGAACAATTTAGAAAATTTTTCTCACAGCGCAGTGATGTCTCTTTGCATAGGTCAGCATGAAGGCTTTTACAGAAACAAATTTCATTTCAAGCAATGATACATCTGTCATCGTATGATCAGTGGCGGCTCGTGAAGTAAAGCAGGATCAGAGCTAATTTACTTAAAGTTATCGGCTGAATGGGTTATTATTATTATTATTATTATTATTATTTGGCGATTTTTTCACTCATTCGGCTATTTTTAGATAATGTTTGACAACATTTGTGATAGTAACGTAATGTGTTTAGATGATACTCGTTGTCGAGTAGGAAGGGAAATATCACTACTGAATCTGATTCACCCATTCCTGAAATCAAGATCCGCTACTGTATACGGTATTAATGACAACAATAATTTAGCTTGGAAATGTAGATAACATATTTAATTACAAAATAATGAAATGCATGAGCGGAGTTATCACCGTGTACTGTTTGATTAGCTTAGTTGGAAATGCGTATGTGATTAAAAATAAGACGTAGAATAATAAATCGT
Organism: Amaurobius ferox; assembly: GCA_951213105.1. Lineage (NCBI taxonomy): Eukaryota > Metazoa > Arthropoda > Arachnida > Araneae > Amaurobiidae > Amaurobius > Amaurobius ferox. Next base: position 43,990,461 of record OX578144.1, on the reverse strand, counting down.
ACGAAAGAATAAAAATATATAAACATTTAATTTTCACAATTGTACTTCGACAAATCTCTGACTGAAATAGTCAATAGTATTTAAAAGCATACTCCCATGTATGGCGCTTGTCCCGATATTGAGCTCGTTAACACTGTACCAGATTCAGAAGACATGCTATTCTATTAGCATCACATATAGTTAATATTTACAAAAATTACATCTTAAAAATACATATTTTCATTCATTTGAGCGGACGCTCATTCAATCATAACACACTTTCCTCCGTCCCCCCCCCTCAGACTCTCTTCTCTGCGCATCGCCTTCTGCGCACGCCAAGTTATCGTTCTCTGGCGAAGTCCATTACGCCGCAACCTAAAATCTAACTACGCCGCAATATAACGCCAAGACATTGATTTGATGAAAATATATTGTCGATGAAATGAAGTGGCATCAGAAACCGAACACATTAACATAGGGGCTATACAATTATACAGAATTCTTAGAAAATGTTGAGCACCAAAAATAACGTTGTAAAAAGGTTCGGAAGTGTACACGGCATGTCTATGTATAATAAATGGCATGTCTATTTATAGTCATGGCCGATCGAATGAAAGTTATTGAAGTTAATTTAGAAACTTCGATCATGAACTCGGCTATGAAGCGAGATAGCCAGAAAAGTCATTTACAAAGTAGAGCATTGTCAAATGAATACGAATCGACAATGAAAATTTTTCAGAAAGCTTGTATTTTGCACAAACTAGTTATTGACGAATTGCTATCATTTTCAGGACTGCTCAAATAAACAGCATATACATGCAGAGGAACATAATGTACTTATAGCCTATTGATTTATAGAAATCATATTACAGTGTACTTTGTCAAGCATTGCAGGTGACACCGAATTACAGGCCTTGATGTTAAAACATTTTGCCACTTGTTTGTCTTCTACCTACGCTTTTCCTTCGTTCGTATTGTCGATTCCTATTCCATAGACAATGTTCTACAACTTTGATATTGACCTTTTGAGTTCATCTTTCTTTGTCGCCGAATTTGCTCTCCTTAATTTTCAAATTATCTGCTAGGGACGCTTTAATCACTTTCGTCCGGTTGGGCATGGTCACTTTACAAATAATAGATCTAACATATACTCTCATAAACGCTCCTTATAAAGTTATTGAGGTGTTTAATGATTTTTCTAGGAATACTGTACACTATTACAACGGTCTTCTACTTAGTCATTAAATACTATCCACGTTTTCCTTGCTTTTTACTTATTTAAAATCCTATAAAATTTAGTTAAAACCAAAATATATCTAAATTATCATCAAGACAAAAGTGTTGATTCCTTTCTTTAAGAAACAAAAAATCCAGTTGTAGAGTTGAATACCGTGCAAGTAATAAGATTTGGATCACTACCAGCTGAAATAGCTTAATTCATAGGCACAGCTATCAACTGATAGTAGGAGCTCTAAAAGTCTTAAATCACACTCCTACTGCAACGAAGAGAATTTTTGCTAGTATCTCATATTAGTGATCTTTAACATATTGTAAATGAAACTCAACTATTTGGTAATTTTGTAATTATTCTTTTAAATCACCGAATAGCCAATAAATTCACCAACTCACTCCATACCGAATCAATCAATTTTTTAACCCTGAAGAGCTATAACAAGAGATAAATTGGTTCACTGACGTGGTCACTGCAATGGAAGCAGGATTTCTGAATCGTAAAATCGAAATACACATTTACATTTCTTCTAGAATGAAGTATAAAATTAAATAATATCATATGAAAACTGTAATCTGTGTTGTTCACTTTTTAAAATGCTTTGTTGGAAGAGTGTTTTATTCGTTTTGCAATTCTTCAGTACACCCCTGATAAGCAACAAATCCCGAAATTTATCAGAATTGCTTCCATCCATTACAGAGTCCAATCTGAAGAATCAATATCTTAGGAAGTATTACATCCATCATTTTGATGAGAAGACGACATCATGAATGTTCCCCTACACCCTTATAAATCATGGCTCTCCGATACAACGCCCTTCCACTGAATCACGATCATTATTACAATAGACCCTCTTTAATGAAGTGGTGTTGGAGGATGATTACTCCGAAGGGGATCTGGCATGGGCAGTAATATGAAACTACTGGACACAAGGAAACTTTATATGATTTCATGTTTCTCAGGTAATAATTGTAAATATCGCTAAGAAAATTAAAATTTAATAACAGCGTTGTTTTCATTATTAAAATAATCGTTTTCTGGCCGGAATAGTATAAGTGGAATTAAAAATGTCTGTTATCGCAAAAGAGGCATGTATTAGTATATATCATTTTTGTTAGATGGAAACAGATGTTTTCGCATCTTTTGTATATTTTTGTATAGTACTTTTGGGTGTGGGTGCAAGTGCGAAAGACTGAATCAATGTAGAAATTCATTCAAGTGCAAATTAAATATTTAACAATTTTATAGAACTGAAATACATAGAGAAATAAAGTATAACCATATTTAATTGTAATGAAATTTCAAAATCACTTACATTATACCATGATACATGTAGAGATACTATTGATGATGCAAAATCTACATCATCAATATTGTCTTTGCATGTATCACTGCATTGTCTACATTGTAGACACTAATTATGTATGCATCTGTGAATATTACGTGAAGTACATTAATATATCTATTGAATATAGAGCATCTAGAGCATAGGTTCTCAACCTTTTTTTGCCCACCGCCCACTTTGAGAAAATATTTTTCCTAATCCCCCCCCCCAATTTTTGTTACTTGCGAATCTGAAACAGCTATTGCCACGATTATATTTAAACATGTAATATTATATATTATAGTCTTAAGATAGGATATGGCCCTATCCTATTTCTGAGTTTAAAGAAGATGAGAATGATCAATTGGATCAATGAGAACAATTAAAACGCATACTTAATTATATTGAAAAGTATTTTTATTAACATTCAAAAGACATTGAATTTATAACTTATGTAATGAGAAGTTTGAATTTGACGCATTTTAAGGAGTTTGCTAATATCAGGCTCGATTTTACTTAAAAACAACCGTAAGTCGCCGCGTTCTGTAACATGGAGCCGATTTCTCTTTTTAGTTACCAACGTTGCTACAGCATTAAATCCACGTTCAGCTAAATAGGAAGAAGGGAATTCTATCAAAAATCGTTGAACAATCGACCATAAACCTGGGTACAGTTGCAAAATCGGCTTCTGCAGCCAAAATTCTTGGTAGCCATTCTTGAATTTAATTTTTAATTCCTCATTTATCGTCAGTTCTATTAGTTCTTCTAACTGGGATGATCCTGCTGTGTTGACATTTGAAAAAGGATCCAAAACCCAGTCTGGTATGCCCATGTTTAAAATGTCCTGGAATAGTTCCTTGAAATCACTGTGGATGTTTTCCAAGTGCTGCCCATAAGCAAGCAAGTCGTCGTGCTGCTGATAAATTTTGGAAGTTATTGTATTCGCGTCTGCCGATATTTCTTTTGTATAATAGCAGTTTGGACACGAAAGCAGCAACGCTATTTTTTGTCTTAATCAAGTTTAAGTCGTCGCCTTGAGGTTGGAGATTGACATCATTAAACAATTTATACAGGTTTGTCAAGTACGCAATATCGTTCTTTGATGAGATAAGGTTGTCGCGCAATTCCGTGTCTTTGTTTCCTAGGAACTCTATCACAGACCCAAACAGATTGTAAGATTGACTTAAACAAGTACCTTTTGACAGTCAGCGCACCTCTGTGCGAAGCAGCAATCGGTTGAAATCTTCATCACTGGCAATGAAAAGCTGACTAAATAATCTGTCATTCAACGAGTTATTTCTGATTTTATAAACTGCTCTGATAACATATTGCAGTGATGTATGGGGCCGTTCACTCACATTTTTCGTAACCAAATGCTGGCGATGAATTACGCAATGCACAGCTAGCACGTCAGGAACTTTATTTTTTAAGCACGCTCTGAAGGCTTTGTGACGCCCTGTCATAGCCGGTGCGCCATTCGTAGCAACTGACAAAATATTATTAAAATGAATTTCTTTTTCATCACAAAACTTTTCCAGTGTATTAAATATGGTTTCTCCTTTTGTATATGTTTCCAAATTCGTATCAAATAATAGTTCTTGGCATATTTTCTCATTTTTGATAAACCTCACGTATGACAATAACAATGCTTCATTGGTTGGTAAAGAGGACTCATCCAGCTGAATTGAAAATTGACAAGTCTGCAGATGATTGCACAATGAATCCCCAATGTTTTCAGCCTTCTCATCAATTCGTCTTTGCACAGAACTATTGCTCAAAAGAATTTTTCGGATAATATCTGCAGCTGGTTTATGGAGCACAGTGGTTATTACTTCATTTACTGCTGGTGAAATTAAATCTTCCCCAATAGTATGTGGTTTGCATGTTTTAGAAATCAACAATGAGATATTGTACGAAGCTCGAAGTCCGTCATCGTCTTGCTTAGAAGCTGATGAAAAAAAGTTTTGATACAGTTGGCTGAATTTCGTACTTCTTTTTCATGTCTTGAAAATAGGTCACATCTTTGTCTTTCTTATCCGGGTGTATTTTATTAAAATGATCTTGAAGCCTAGAAGGCTTCATCGCTTCATTTGAAAATGTTTTTTTACAAATAAGGCACATTGGCGATGATGGATTTGTGGGATTTTCGATAAATCCGTACTTTATATGATTCACACTATACTGCCGCCTCTTCTATTTTGCTTCCGACATGGTTTTTACTTTACAGATACGTGAGTAGTATTAGTGTACTTTTAAAACCCTATCATCAATTGCGCGCGATAATGCTAATGAAAATAAAATGAACAGTCACTTCCTTTAAATAGGTTGGAGACATATAACACGCATCGACAGGAATAAAATAAACATGCAGTGACTCGTTTATAACTCCCGGCGCCGAAGTAAAGCGCGGGGGCAAGGGTGATGCGGGAGCAGAGTGCGGGTTAGAACAAGCACAGATAATACTGTCAATTCTTGCAGGATTGCAAATATCACGTTATTTAACAAAAACTTGTTATAACTGAATTGCCTCAAGCATATTTTTTGCTATTTTTTATTAACAGTCTTTTGTTAACTTCACCTGTATTTATATATGAGATATTTCACGTGAAATTGGAAGACTTGAAAAATTTTAATTCAAATCTAAAATTAAAAATTTTTATATCATTCAATTTAATGTAGATCTGAATGTAATGGAATCTTTAAGTTCAATTTTCATCCACTTCCCGAAGTACCGAAATATGTGAATTTTCGCACACGTTATAAAAATGATTAAAATACATACAATATCAAAAATTAACCAATATTAAAATTTTATTTAGTTAGTACGTGATTAGCGTGTTTTTTTGTCTTTCTTAAACTATATATTTTTAATCTGCCCACCGCCCCTCCGTACAATCTCAACGCCCCCTAATTTTCTCTGAGTCTTCTACTGCCCCCCTGAAAGTCTCAAACGCCCACAAGGGGACGTTATCGCCCACGTTGAGAACCTATAATCTAGAGTCTTGCATTTTGTTAAAGATAATTTTTTAAACGCATTTCTCCTATAAATCACTGTGCTATAAATTTACAAACGTGCAAATTATGGTTATAGTAGTAGTGCTTTGGTTAATTTGTACCTTTATAATTCGGGGCACACATTTGCGTCTACAGATTACTTAAATTATTTGTAGATATGTTGATGATCTTATTATTTTAGTTCCTCAGGATACAAAAACTCACAGTGTCATTTTTTAAAGAAAAACTGGGATCAGTACCTATTGAACCATCTGTAAGTAATAATGCTAACTTTCTGTATTTAAATCGAAGTATTTATCTATATAATCACTAATAAGATCTAGTAAAAGATATACACTAGTTTATATTACAAACAGAAACATTTGTTTCAACAGTAACAGATTATTACCATCTAATTCATGTGTCAATAGTTAATTTTTTAGTAATATAATTATCAAACACCTATTAATAAAACATATATTATAAAATAAAAAATATCCTTATATTCATATCAATAGTCTCAAAATTATACGATTCTAATCATATTAGTAACTTTTATTATATAATGACACATAATATTTAGTAAAAATTACTGTAAAAAATATAAATATAGACACACATACTAATTAATAATTATTTCTTTAATATGTATTAGCAGTCTATTATGGTAATCAAATACACGCCACTGATTACTTTTAAAACCACTGTTACTTTCAATACATGTATCAACTGCATGTCATCTTCTCCCATGTAGTCTGCGTAAAATGTCTAAAATTGAAACATTTTTCAATACTAATTCTTATATATATATATATATATGTGTGTGAGTGGCAACATACAGCGATTTTGATTATCATTTTAACACGTGGAATGTAAGTAGAAATATTCGATAAAATTATCTTGCAATTATTGTGATTGATTGATAAATTAATTTATTCAAGTAACAATAAATATAATATGATATTAGACAAAACGCGATCTTGTAGAGATTGGAAGCCACCCCCTCTCAAATTTTTCTTCCGTTATTTTAGCTAATTCAAAGTAATCCTCTGCGTGAATAGATTGTTATTGCTAGAAATATAATTTAGCGCATCCAGGAATGAGATGTTTGAATCTCGGAATAGTTTAATTGGTATTTTGAAATGAAAATGACTATATACATCTCTATATAATATTCAAGCAATTTTATTGTATACTTTACATAATTGCATGCATGGCTTTATAAACAACGCATAAATATATTGAATTTTAGTTTATTACTAAACTATTATAATGTATTGAATACGCATTTTTATGAAATGAGCAAAAATGAAATGCATAAATTAAACACAATCCGATTTCTTTTTTAAAATTACAACATTTGAATCAGGGCTTTTCTACAAGGTATAATTGATATGCTGATAGGAAAAATATTATATCATAATTGTTCTAATATTGTAAATACTGATTTATTTATTATTCATTAAAACGAGAGTTGAATTGGTCTTTTGTGTTCCAATACCCATTACATTATTGAAGATATAGTTATATTTTTACCCTTAATCCATTTGCTGCCACAAAGTTTAAAATGCAATAAACAAATGCAATAATTGAATGCAGCATTCAAAATTCAACGAAGTGGTCAATGCAGCAAATCATATTTAGTTTACATGATGTTGACGGCATATCTAAGTATGTAATCTATCATTCTGGTATTGTGACGTCATCATGCATGCTCCCCACTTACCCTCATAAATCATGACCCTATGATAGATTCTTCCATTGAAACGCACACATTACAGAATGTGTTCCACTTTAACAAAATCATATTGGGGGTGATTACACGAATGGATTTGGGTATAGGAAATACTAATATGAAACTAGTTGTCAATAGAAACATTTTTAAGTAATTATGATTTCACATCGAATATATAATTTTAAATACATCATTGAAATAATCGAATCCAATAGGGGGTTTTAAGAATGTCTTAAAAAACTAAGAACAGAACTAGCGTTATACATATGTTACTATTTTCCATATGCGTTTGTACGGAAGAGGTGATTAATCAATTTCTGAAGAAGAAGATTAATTCTGAAACAGAATAGAAACTAAATTGTTTTCTCAAAATTGATTTGGCATGAAATGTCCAGGTCTGTGGACTGAAGTCACTTTCTGCATGGAACAAACAATTGAAGTGTTAAATTCTATAGTTCTGTGGAAGTTTTCTTATTTACTTTCGAAATAAATTTTACTGTTGATTGAGTGTTAGTATTTCTTTTTCATATGCATGACTGCTTGTCCAGTTAATGTGCAGAATTCAGGCTATATAAAAATTAATTAATCCTATCGACTGAAACTCTTTCTACATACAGATACCAAATACAGTCACAATGAATTTACCTGTTGTTATTTTACTAGTTATTCCAAACGCTTTATAAGCCATCTTTACCAGGCAGAGATACATAATTCACTGATGGAAGAATCAGATATAACAGTTGTAATTCCTTGAGTAATCAAATACAATCTTCTCAGTCTAATGTTAAAGCCATTTCTTCTTGGGAACATGAAAACTCTGCCCTCTATCCATCTATACCTAGCTATTCAATTGTCATACAACGATGCTTCATGACATGCATCAATAGGTTGATCTTCAAACATACTGAAATCATTGATATCGCTATTTCAAAAAATCCTTTCTGCATGGAATAGTTCATATCCCTAACAGCATTTTTATTCACAGTGACGTAAGATTTACGTCACACTGTGACTTTGGTACGTGACAGGACGTCACAGTACGTCTCCTTAATGTCATATTGAGGTCAAAGCGAAGTCATTTTGGTCATTTTCATGGTCTTTTGTGACGTCGCATATTAAATTGTTTGTGACGTCACATTGTAATTGCCATTGTAATTGTCGTCACATTGTTACGTTGTAATTGAATTGCGGAAACGTCGCAGAATATAGTCACAATGAAGTTACAAAGTTACTAATACGTAACGTCGCATAGAAGTCACAAATATGATGTCACATTGTGACCCAGGTGTCACGTGACTACAACGTCACTGTCACACATGTGACGATCTTTGCTGTGAGGGATGTATTCAGGTATGAAACATCATATTCAAATGTAATATTTCTGCTCTGAGGATTTATTTTAGTCAATCTCATAACCCTCGGATAGAATTACTTCTCGTTGAATCTGGATTATTAGAGTGTATTATAAAGTATTAGGAATGATTAGTCAAATGTATTTAAAAATGGACAAAAATAATATAAAAACATTAGACAAGTGGCATATTTTATTTTATTTAGGGCTTGCAGAGAGTAATTGCTAATATACTACGTAAATTGACGTTTATAGTATGGTTCATTGAGTTCAAAATCAACGAAAATTAAAGAGAAATAAATTTGAATTTCTAACTCAATGCTACTTTATAATGTTTATCTGATTTAAATTCGAAAGTATTTACATTTAGAAAATATGATCTAAGTTGAAACATTCGACTAAATGATTTATCAATTTACATGAACTAAAATGTTCAAATTGCATAATGGAATACAGTGAAAAAGTGATAATGAGAATTAACAATTTGAAGGTTATTCATTTATTTCTAAATGAGTTTATTGCAATTGATGTATTGACATTCGTAAACTAAATACAAACTAAGTAAACATGCTTTAATGGTCACGAAGATTTTTTTTTTATTTTGTGTGACTTTTTAATTAATGTATTTAAGAAATGTGCAATTTATCGAGAACTGTTCGTGCTAGTGCCCAAAAATGTGTGTCAATCGTTTTCGTATACAAAATTACATACAAAATAATTAATTACGTAACTATATTGAAGGTTTGATTTTTATTGACTTTTTCAAAATTTTATTCAAAATTGTGAGGCTTTTCGGAACATTCAATTTGATTTGAAAACGATAGGTTTCCAGTATTGTAATTTGTGTACCAAATTTCGTTTGAACAGCTCCATGTGTGATATATCGTCTTCGCAATTTTACTGACACGCATACGCATACGTATGCTTGCACACACACACGCATACATACACACAACGACACACCCCCACACACAGACACACACACACATATCACCAAAAGCTTTCGATTCGTGTTCACAGATGCTTGAAACGTGCTCTCCTTTCAAACACGCGAATTCGAATTTTCAATTCCGTCACAGTACTTTCTTTATGCATTATACTATGTATATAAAGAGAGTAATACGTACGGAATGAATCCTATTAATACGAATTTTTAAATTTGAGATTTAATTGCCCTTGACTTAAATTATTTAAACGAATTCGTGTTTGAAAGGGCCATTGATTTAAAAAACGATGAATGAATGCTTTAGCAAAATATATTTTGAATTTAAAATGCAGTTTTAGAAAATGATTAATTTAAACTATAGCGCTCAGGAATTTTTACCATTGATAATATATTTTAGATTTTATCTATTTAAAATATTAAACATGTTGTATTATATTCCTTACCGGAGGCTTACAGCTTTTCCCATACCTCTCTGTTATCCGCTTAACTTAGCAGCCTGTTATTGTCGTATGCCATTTTAAAAACAGTAGACAATAATTCTGTTATAGTTTGAGGTTATTAGTGGCACCTAATTGAACAAATTCTACTATTTTAATTTCTCGGGAAATTACATAATTTTTAATTTAGATGTGTGTGAATTTTCAAAAATCCTGTAAGATTAAACTTTGTTGTCTTTCCATACACGTTCATAATGAAGTAACAGAAATTATATCAACAAAAACACGCTTACTTTTTTTGAAAAGAATGAATAAAATGAGAAAACTTAATATGAACTCTATCGTTTTCTTCTGATCTATAATTAGAAACGTTGAGTCGTGATTTATTCGACTTGGCATTAAAGTAGATATCTGATATTAAAAATCTTATATGGGCAGCACATGACTTTCCCTGCAGACGTTCTCTTTATTTTAATTAAATTTAACTCACTTTTAATTCAATTTTCATTCTCATTTAGTAACTGGACTTACTTTCAAAGGTAGATTAGAGAATATACAAATAAACTAAAATATCTCGTGAACGGCTAGTCCTCCTAGCGTGATGGGGTTGGTCTTATTCTTTTCTTCGTTAAGAATTACGCTTAAAACAAGTATTTAATGGATATATTTGAGCATACGTAGTTTTTATTTTAGATTTTGACGATTTTTGCGGGACATTTTGCAAAAAAAGGCATGTTATATTTTTCCGAATCATACCAAAATCTAATCAGCACCAGGATGACCCACAAGCGACTTATCAACCGGAATTTGTGAAATTCGGTCCATTAGTTTTATAGATAGAGTGGATAAAAACTTTTGCTGGCCATTTTGCAAGAAAAGGGGGATTCTTTGATCCCGAGTCGTACCCGAAACGAATCAGCACCAGATTTACCCACAAGTGACTTACCTACCAAATTTTATGAAATTCGGTCAATTAGTTTTTTAGTCAGAGTGGATACAAAATCTGCACAGATACACAGACAGACACATAGACAAACACACAGACAGATACACAAGCAGACACACAGACAGACACACACACAGATGTCACGTTAAAAATAGCTTTTTCGTCTACTAGAAGTCTCGGAACGCGTAGCTCCATCGAAAATTTGAGGTGTGATTTTCGGCATGATTCCAATACTTTCCCTGCGCAGTACCGTGTATTACAGGGAAAGTAAAAAACTAACTGGAGTACCGCTGTACTCAATTTTTTCACAAAAACTAAAATTTTTTAGCAATTTGTGATTTTTTTTTATTCAAATGATCATAATTACAGTATTTCACCCTTCATTTTAAAGGGCTTGAAAAAATCTTCCGATTGATATCAAGTTTTACAATATTTTTCCCCGGTGGCTAATAAAGTAACTAAGACAAAAATTGTATCACGGCTATTTTTCGCTACAGTGATTGAAACTATCTAGTTTCGTGATCAATGCGCCATAAATAAATAAGCCCTCTTATGAAAATTTTGTCTCGTGATGCTTATGTTAAGGAAATATAATTTCGTTTAAGTTTTGAAGTTTTGTCTTGAATTAAAAAAAATCTATCTATTTTTAAAAATTTTCGATATCAAAGCCGAATACAGTTTCGGGAAAATCCAATTATATTTGTAGCGGATATCGTATACACATCAAATCGAATACAGTGTAAAACGGAGAATGTAAGCAGTTTCGTTTAGCATGCACTAAACTTGTAATTGTAAAGGCCGTATGAATCAATATGTGAAAGTTTATTATACTGAAATAACTTAAAGTATCCGTAATAGTAGTTTGAAATAAGTTCATTTAACCCAGTGGTTCGTCTTCCCTGGTGATGGCTGAAAAGTTTAGAATATGGCAAAGAGACATGTACATAAAATAATTACCATCATGATATTAAAATTTATATAATTTATGTGTTAAAATATATACAATCAAATCATCATAACACAGCTATTAATTATTATAACTTTTTTGTTTCAAAATAATACCGATATTACAACAGATAGACTGACATCTTTCTAAAAACATTGAAACGTGTTAAGCAGGTCCTAAAAGATATATTGGCATCAAAATCGAAATTTTTCGTAAAAACAATATTTTCTATATACTTCGTATAAGATATCATATTTCGGCTTTATTTAAAACTATCAGTATACCCGTTTGTACGGAATATACATTATAAAAGAAAACTTAAAATTCACAGACATGTGAAAATTCCTATAGTAGTATAAATGACATTGTTATTCAAAACATTCTATTAAAATATTTAAATTAATGCTCCTGAAATGAAGTTTGAGGATCTTTGTTCTCGCTGTACAAAATTATCTTCACAGGCAGATCTGAAGATTAAAGCACCCTGGTCCCGTTCATAATAATATTTACAATAAATATGAAATTGAATCAATATATGTCAAAATAAAAGCGCTAAAATTGTATGGGAAGTACTACGAAAATTCTCTTAGATTGGAACATATATTCGAGTATTAGAAGATTACCCTACATATGATACATGAGTTTAGAACATGTTTGACAATAGAAAACAGATGACGTAATATACTTAAAATATCAATAATCCCTGTAATCCTTAATCCTGAAGTTCACAATTGCTATAAAATTGCAATTTCAATAAATTTTACTTTATATACAGGTATGTATTATTATTATTTAGATCGGAAAAATATTTAATCAACTTCGCCTGCTGCATATGGAAGATTTAATTGTAATTTTTTAATTAATACCTCGACAAATCCTTGCCCTCAAACCTTGCAACATGGAGTAAATTTAAGTAGTGCGATTTTACGTCTACCCATAAAATTTCATGAAATTCTGTGCAGCTGTTCTTTTGTGACGATGAGATAAACGTGAACAGATATATACAGACATATATTCAATTTTATTTATATTGATGTGTGTTGATCAGTTGCATTGACATTTCCTAACCTCTGATCATATGTATGCCAATAAGTTTTGAACAAATCTCAACTTATCTCAATTGCCCTCACATATTGCAAATTCCAATTTCAACAACCAGTGTTACATCTCATAGTGTTGACAGACTAAATAGGTATGTCATCCATCAGCTGGATAGCGTGGCGTCATTATAAATGTTCCCCTTTTCCCGTATAAATCAAAACTCTTTGATAGAACACCCTTCCTCTGAATGGATCGGGAGAATGGAGAACGGGTATCCCTTTAACGAAGTTCTATTAGAGGATTATTGCTTCGATATAACTAGAAATGAATAAAAATAATATGAAAGCTGTGGATGGTAGGTTATTTTAAGTAATTGTGGGATTTTAGAGATTTTCATACATTGCAATATATGTTAAGTAAATTATGATCCTTGATAGTGCAGTATAGTTAAGGCGAGAAGATCACAATGTGGCGGTCCCGAGTCAATCCTTGACGCTGACTGTAACTACCACTTTGTCTACGCGGAGTATGGACATGATAAATATGTAGTTCAGATAGATATTATATCTATAGTATAATTATATATAAAATAATATGAAACTAGTTAATGAAAATGTGATTTTAAGTAATTGTGGGATCTCAGAGATTGTTTTACATTGCAATATATGTTAGGTAAATAATCGCTCCAAAAACCGGGACAGTCCAGTAGTTAAAGCGAGAAGATCACAGTGGGGTGGATCCGAGGTAATCCTTGACGCTGCACATAACTATCACGGCGTCTACGCGTAGTATGGGCACGATAAATATGTAGGTCCGATAGATATTGTATCTATATAATAATTTATGAAACTTGTGGATAAAAAGGGGATTTCAAGTTATTTTGCACTCACAGATTATCTTTTACGTGGTATATATATTAGGGAAATAATTGTTCGTAGTATGACGTATCTTAGTTTCCTGTATCGTTCAGGACACCTAGTATAAATATAGTATTCTTGTTATTAATTTCAAAGTTTTAATTTTGAAAATGGATCTGTATAAAATAAATTGAAACGCGTTCCATATTTTTATTGGCCATTTGACGTCGGTGTCCTGACTCCTCTGTAAGCAACGATTGTTTAGATTCCAGAAAAACGGTGCTCCTGATGCTTTCCCCCCATATTCGTGGACCATAAGTAAGTGCTACTGCACGGTATTACTTTTTCTATCTATCACAATTTTGAGCATGGAGGATCTGACCGGATTTACTACATTCTAGATATACTGCTGATGAAAACATGATGGTGGTTCCTCGTAGTTCATTTAAAAATTTCTCACTTGTTATTGTATTTATGGCATGTGAACGTTCTTCTAATAGTGTTCTGAGATCTTTATTGTTATGATATTAAGACGGTGCAAAGCCTTAACACAAGATGAGAAACACACAATTTTACTTGCGGACACTGATGACTCTGATTTTGCTGCTTCAGATGCAGATCTTGCCGCAAATGTGGTCAATGACGTTTATTGCAGTCAAGCACAGGGCCCATTTGAAGAAAGTGATGAATAAAATATCATCACTACAGATCAGATGACATTTTAGATCTTCAGTGAATTGAAAATTCCGATAATGGATAAGTTATATCTGTTATATTGTAATTTTCAATTCCCAATATAACATTGCTCTTTTGAAAGAGGAAGTGGACCTAAGAAGACGGTCCCTCATGAAGTGAGGCAATTTTTATAACATTCCCTCGAACGCAGCTGCACCGGACATTCATTTCGAAAAGAGAGGGTGCTTCTCAAGTTCATGTCAGCGTGAGGTGTTACAACAAACGGAAGGGGTTGAACTTCTTGACCCCAGAGTCAATTAATATCACTCGAACCTTGGGAAAATTCTCGTGAGAACTTTCAACGATTTTAAAACTGGAGACTGCATATCTCATATTTCAGGGGGGCCTTGACCAATAATATAGCCTGAAGGGCGTAGCCCTTAATTTACTTAGCCAATTATGGACAGGGGCGCCTTGTTAAGGGGGTAGAGACAGAGAGCAACTTTGGACTTTAAGTTTTTGAAATAGAGGACTTGAATTTTGTGAGTGAAAAGAAGAGGTCGCAAGAGCGACGGATCTCGGAGAGAGCGAGCCCGCGGGACAGAGCCGGAGCGCGCGGTCATAAAGTCCGACATCGGCAAAGATGATCGAGGTAGGACAATTCTACACATATTTTTGTACTTTGATTATTATTATCTCTCTGACCCTCCTAAATAAGGTTAACCTGGGCCATTAAGACGTAGGCTAGTAAGAATAGTGAGTTAATGCACATTAATAGGTTAATAATTGTAATGCTCATATTATGATCATAGAATGAGGAGATTTGATTGTCTTAATGTACTACACTAAAGATGTTGGTATATGAAATTTACCAGATGTTAATAGTTATTAAATAAGGTTTGTCTTAATGAAATAAATTCTTTGTTATTGTTTAAAATTAAGCCTCTTCATTTTAATTACTGGTATTATGTATTTCTTTATTTACTCCACTTTACGAGATCGGTCTATATAGCGCCAATACCTGGCGTGTGACGACTCACATATCATTTTGGTGCCGTTTAAACCAGTTTCGAACCTGGACTCAAAATTATTGCACCCTTATCATATTGGTGATCATGACCAATCAAACCTGGATTCAAAATTATTTCACCCTTCTGGCGACTTTGCTGTTTTAGACCTGTTATATGCCAGAATTTAAATTTTAATGAAGAGAATAAAAATATATTTGGAATTAATGAGAAATGAAAAGATTGAATAAAAAAATTTTTTTGTGTGTAAAATAAGGATTAAATTAAAGAAAGAATTTTAAAATTAAAATAAATATAGGTAAATTTAAGAAAATTTATTTCACAGTATGAGAAGCAAGCAAATAGTGAATCATTATGTGTTCTTAATGAGACATGCCATATTGTATGTGAAAATATAATTATTAGGGAACTTGAAGCTTTTAAGAAACTTTTGAATTATATAAATATTTGTGTAATATTTGAGGAGTTAATTATGAGGAGTGAAGTATTTGCATGCGTAGATAGTGAAATGATTAGAATTATGTTTTTGAATTTATGTGATATTGTATTTAAGTATTTTGGGGGAGGATTTTAAAGTGTAACAACAGGGAATAATTTTGATTAAGCTGTAAAAAATGGCCACATACTTAGAACAAGCAAATTTAGCTCCGATAACTGCAAAGGTAAATAATGATAATTTTAGACGGGAAATTGAGACGTTCCGCAGAGAACAACAAGAAATTAGAACACATCTTTTAAATTCTATTACCCAAAAGATAAACACATTTAAAATACAAAGAAAGGTACATATTCCCACAATACAAACAAGAAAAATTGTTACATGTCATTATTGCAATAAAGAGGGTCATTGTATGAGAGAATGCCGGGCGTACGCAACAAATAATGGGGGACGGAATCGAAACATAAACAATTCCAGAACATTTTTGAATAAACGAATACAATCTCCTCCCCACTCATTTCAAAACCAACCGTATGTTGATCGCAGAACTTACGCCTCCCAGCCGGACACATACAATTACATTTCAAACCACGCCTTTCCGAGAAAATATCACCAGAGCAGAAATTACTATGCAGAACCTCCTACACAAAACAGAGACCTAGAAAGGGGTACGCAAAGGAATAGAGAAGGAATTAGGAAAAGGAATGCTACACAAATAAATATTGAGAACGAGGGACGTAACGTTGAAAAATATAAAACTCAAATTGATAGTGGAAATATTGGTAATTACAGAACCCAAAATAATGGAGAGAGAGAGGACATTAAGGACAGGAAGGACAAAGTTGAACATATCGCGTCAATTGGAGATGAATTAAACACGGAATTACACAAGGTGGAAAATAAATTTCAAAACACAAGTACAAACTATGGCAATGAAGACATCAAAATTTCAAATGAAAACAAAGTAATGGATTCTTTGATTAGCAAAAATGCTGATCCCGAAAATTCACAAAACACAAGTACAAACTATGGCAATGAAGACATCAAAATTTCAAATGAAAACAAAGTAATGGATTCTTTGATTAGCAAAAATGCTGATCCCGAAAATTCACAAAACACAAGTACAAACTATGGCAATGAAGACATCAAAATTTCAAATGAAAACAAAGTAATGGATTCTTTGATTAGCAAAAATGCTGATCCCGAAAATTCACAAAACACAAGTACAAACTATGGCAATGAAGACATCAAAATTTCAAATGAAAACAAAGTAATGGATTCTTTGATTAGCAAAAATGCTGATCCCGAAAATTCACGAAACACTGGTACAAGCTATGGCAATGAAGATAGCAAAAATCCAAATGAAAACAAAATAACGGAGGTTTTGATTACAGAAAGGGTTCATTTTGAAAATATTCAAAATACAAAATGCAAGCTTCAGGACATTCGAATTACGAATGAGAATCACATGATACAAGATACACAAAATTCAAATGAAAGTGAAATGATGGATATTATGGACAACGATAATGGAAATACTAACTCTCAAAATTTACAAAATTCAAAGGAGACCACTAAAAATATTCAAAATAAAAATTCTAGTACAAGTAGAGAGAAAAGCCAAAACGATAGTGAAGTGAATTGCGTCCAAAAACCTTCAGAAATAAATGAGAATCATAACAAAAGGTATGCTAGGCAAGAAATAGAGGTTCCACAGAAAATACAAGTTTGTAACAATAGTGTAAGTGAGGAGATCCAAAAGCGGAATGAAAGAAAACTCGGTTCACATTTTTTCATGAAACCAAAAATTTTTAGGAACTTAATATTGTATGACAATCGCTATTTGGAAAATTTCAAGATGAGAAAGAGGTAAAAAATAATAATTTGTCAAAAAAATGAATTCTTTGGAAATTGATCTGGCAATGGATAAATTATAAAAATGAAAAATGGATATGAAGTCAAAATTGTTAATGGAAAGCAACATTCTCTTCCCGCTTTTATTATTTAACGTATTTGCGACAGATATGTAGCCGAATACACGGCATTCACTAAATGTCAGCACAACACAACACCAGCGAACGATCCCCCTCCCCCCCCTCCTCGAACAGTACAAAATGTCAACAAACACATTTGCGAGCGAAAAGGTTTCTTTCTCCCTTCTCTTAAACAGCAAGCGACACGTACAACGGGATGGAACTGGTTGAGAGCAGATTGCCAATCACGCAAAACACTTCGGTGGCGACTCACGGTCAAAGAGTGGAGATGGGTTCCACTCAAGGTCAATTTTCAGAGGGAAACAGGGGAAATGGGATCTCACAAAGGGGGTGAATTGCAACCTCAGTCTACAAAGAAGCAGCGTACGCACGATATTCACAGACAAACCGGAATTCAAATTTTTGAAAATTTTTGTAACAAAGAAAACACACGGCATTCACAAAATGCAACGCGAAAGATGGAACGCAAATTTTAAATAAACATTGAATTATAAATTAAAGAAATGTAAATAAATATTACATTAATTAAGAAAGTGTAAACAAATTGTGAAAAAAAAAATTGAGGAAATTTTAAATAAATCATACATTAATTAGTTGAAAGTTTAAATAAACAAGAAAGTTTAAATAAATATGGAAGTATAAATAACTGGGAATTATGAATAAAAATTGTGATTTAAAAAAATAAATAATTGTTACAAAATAAATAACAAGTATCGTTGTAGGACAAAAGAAATTTTAGGGATGATAGGTTAAAGATGTGGATATATTAAATTCAAATTTTGGAAAGAACATAAATAACAGAGAAGATACGTCACATTTCATGAAAAAAAAAAAAAAAAGCAAAAGGGGGACATCGTTAGAATTCTATAAAAAGTCGTTATAACTCTATAAAAAGAAGGTTTTTTTTTAAGAGAACTTTGATTTCCAGGCAATAAAAATTTCGATGGATAAGATATTTAGGAATATTAAATAAAGGGATATTTTGAATTTCTAAAAAAAAAAAAAAAAAAAAAACTCTTTTCAAAGAACAGTGAAATTTTAAAACAAAAGTAAACTTTCTCCACGCGCTCTTCATTTAATTAGCGGATTGATCAACCATTGTTGGATGAATACGCGTGAGGAAATAGGAGTTATAGAATTATAGTTTAAAATAATTAGATAATTGGTAAATAAAAAAAAAAAAAAAAAAAAAAAAAAAAGAAATTTTTTTTTTTTCTAGTTTAAATAAATAAATAATTCTTAATTAAAAGTAAAAATTGGAATTTAAATAAATAAATAATTCATAATTAAAAATAAAAATTGTAATTCAAATAACTAAACAATGGGTAATTAAAAATTAAAATTAGAGTTTAAAATGGATAGATAATTTTAATTAAAAATCATAATGGCAGTTCAAAGAAAAAAAGATAATGGTAATGAAAATTATACGCAAATTATAATTTAAAATGAATAGATAATTTTAATAAACATACGCGAATTGTAGATTAAATAAAAAGCATTTGAAAAAAAAAAAAGCGTTTCTACATATATTTTGAATGGGTCGCACATATAAAATTTTTGAGAGAGACGAACTTTCGAAGGTAACGCTAGAACGCGGGAATAAACATGATATAATAATAAAATACAATGGTAGAACAAAAGGACACTAACCGCATTTTAATTAATCCGTGGGGTAAATGAATCCTTGCGTAATCCATAGGAGTCGCGAAACACAGACAATCACACACACTGCTACGCGCACATCCCGTCGTCCTAAACACTTTACACAACATGGCGGAAACGTAGACGAGAAAATTTGTATCATTTTGCCAAAACGACATCTTCAAAAATTTGTACAGCTAATTGGCCATGGGAAGTTACACGAAGAAATGCCCGTATTAGCCGCAGGCCAGAAAGGGGACCGCTTTCCAGGGAAAATGACACAATGGCAGAAGGACATGTTGACCTTGTATACCACTACTTGATTTTCTCTGGGGACTAGATTTTTCTGTTTGAACAGGGAATTTAGATGCTAGAATATATGTTACACAAAAGTTTGGGAAGTTAAAAAAAGGAAAGAGGAGAAATGAATTAATTCAGGAGACTTTGCATTCAATTACAGGGGATATAAGAAAAGAAAATGTACATTTTGGTATTCAAGTATGGGATTTGAATTGAGTTAGATGGTTT
The DNA here is from genome assembly GCA_951213105.1 of Amaurobius ferox. Taxonomy (NCBI): domain Eukaryota; kingdom Metazoa; phylum Arthropoda; class Arachnida; order Araneae; family Amaurobiidae; genus Amaurobius; species Amaurobius ferox. Next base: position 43,970,369 of record OX578144.1, on the reverse strand, counting down.
TTGAGAGAAAATTCGTAATTTTGTAGGCATTGAGAGAATTTCAGTGAGTGATAAGATTTACGAAAAAATTTAAGTATGTTTTCATTAAGTGGGAAAGTGAATAATGTAAGGAATTCGGGAAATTCCGTATCCAAGTATAAGATTTGGATTAAATCAGGGGATATGTGAAAGAAAATGTATAATTATGGATATTGTAATATAGAATCGCAGGGGAGTTATAAGATTTTCAGTAGGAGGATAATTAAATGATTACATGGGTTTTTTTTCTGTCATCTCAGATTGTAGGAAAATTTTAAAGTATATTGCGGAAATTTTTGGAGTTATATAAGTCTTATTTTGATAGTATTTGAGAGGATAGTGTAATTGTTTAAGTATTTTATTATAAATATGTACATGAGTTATATTTATGGCATGTCCGGTTCAGAACACATGATGGATTGGATGTTAGATAAGAAGTGTATATAATGTAAAAAAAAATATATATATATATATATATATACATAAGGCAGAGATGTAAAATAAATAAAAAGAAGGAATTTGAAAAATGTAAGTTTGAAGAGAGTATCAAATTTAAGAAAAAAAAAAAATGTATATAGTATATGGAAGGATTTAAAGTAGATAAAGTGTAGAAATTTCAATGGGGCAATTTTTGAGAGTGTTAACAAATTTAAAAGGAGTTTGAAGAAAAAAAAAAGAGAGTTTTTTTTGTAATGTTTCGTGTGCCGGGTGACAAATTAAAATTATAGAAAGTGAATTTATAAAAAAATGATACTTAAGGGAGTTTTAAGAGAAGAGAGTATTTTAATAAGCTTGAGTGTAATGTATATGTATTGATTGTCCTAAACAAAACATGAGACAGCGTACAGATCCGGTTGCCTAACGATTCTCAAATGGTCAGCAATTCCTGTTGATCAGAGATTCCGAGTGCTCAACGATTCCGGGTGCACAAAGATTATCATTTGGTCAGCGACTCCAGCAGTTCAGCGCCTTACAGTTCAGCGAATTCCAGTTAGACAGCGGTCCAATCCTTCAGCGAGTTCCAGCAGTTCATCGCCTTACAGTTCAGCGAATTCCAGTTAGACAGCGATCCAGTTCTGCAACGAGTTCCAGCAGTGGAGCGATTTACATTTCAGCGGTTTCCAAGTGTGCAGTGATATCAGTGTTTTTTTTTTCCAAAGGAAAGATATTTTACACTTTCCACCATAACTACAAGGGGACAAAGTGATATTATTAGGGACCATATGCGTAAGTCCCTGATCCCAACAAATATCCAATTGACGGTCAAAGTGACTTTGGTTATCATATGTGAACAATTTTACAGATATACACCTTGAACTTGTGTGGAACTATATTGTTTAAAAAAAAAAAAAAAAAAAAAAAAAAAAAAAAAGACATATCACCAGTGGACGAACTTGTGCTTACATGAATAGACTTTTAATCGACATTAAGTACAACTGAACGACACAGATATCGTCATTTGCAGACACATTGAGAATTGTATTTTTGTATAGTATTTTCGTGTTCTTTTGATGGCATATAAGAGTATATATATGATAATATGATTTGTGTATATGTGTATATAGTGCATTTTTACAGTAGATACAGATGAGAGCAAGACGAGTTGTTGGACTACACAGTGGACACGCCTGCAGCAACTATGAGCTGGCACTTTGTAATTGGCTTTTTTCCCACCAAATTTTGAGGGGGGAAGAAGGGTAATTGTTATATTGTAATTTTCAATTCCCAATATAACATTGCTCTTTTGAAAGAGGAAGTGGACCTAAGAAGACGGTCCCTCATGAAGTGAGGCAATTTTTGTAACATTCCCTCGAACGCAGCTGCACCGGACATTCATTTCGAAAAGAGAGGGTGCTTCTCAAGTTCATGTCAGCGTGAGGTGTTACAACAAACGGAAGGGGTTGAACTTCTTGACCCCAGAGTCAATTAATATCACTCGAACCTTGGGAAAATTCTCGTGAGAACTTTCAACGATTTTAAAACTGGAGACTGCATATCTCATATTTCAGGGGGGCCTTGACCAATAATATAGCCTGAAGGGCGTAGCCCTTAATTTACTTAGCCAATTATGGACAGGGGCGCCTTGTTAAGGGGGTAGAGACAGAGAGCAACTTTGGACTTTAAGTTTTTGAAATAGAGGACTTGAATTTTGTGAGTGAAAAGAAGAGGTCGCAAGAGCGACGGATCTCGGAGAGAGCGAGCCCGCGGGACAGAGCCGGAGCGCGCGGTCATAAAGTCCGACATCGGCAAAGATGATCGAGGTAGGACAATTCTACACATATTTTTGCACTTTGATTATTATTATCTCTCTGACCCTCCTAAATAAGGTTAACCTGGGCCATTAAGACGTAGGCTAGTAAGAATAGTGAGTTAATGCACATTAATAGGTTAATAATTGTAATGCTCATATTATGATCATAGAATGAGGAGATTTGATTGTCTTAATGTACTACACTAAAGATGTTGGTATATGAAATTTACCAGATGTTAATAGTTATTAAATAAGGTTTGTCTTAATGAAATAAATTCTTTGTTATTGTTTAAAATTAAGCCTCTTCATTTTAATTACTGGTATTATGTATTTCTTTATTTACTCCACTTTACGAGATCGGTCTATATAGCGCCAATACCTGGCGTGTGACGACTCACATATCAATATCCATATCATCACTTTCTGAGCTGGTGCATTGAGAATTTAATCGTTTGCGTTGATATGTTTTAAATTGCTCCTAAGGGAGTATCACAACCAACAACTTCCCCACGTGATTCCTGAGGTGAAATTCTCACCTGAGAAAGCAGAGCATTAATACGAACAAACCCACATAGGAAAGACCACATGGGGGATTTGCTATATGTAATATGGCTAGTCACGTGCGGGTTCTCCGCAAAGGAGCCTAAATCAGAAAACACATGGGGAAACTAGTACGTGTAATGCGTCCCTAACTTACGAGTTTTGTGAAAACATTTAAAACAACACGAATACGTATGAGACACTTTGTGAAACAACAAAATCTTGAGTAGTATGGAGTAAGTATTGGATACCAGCATAAAGCATCTTTCAAACATGAATGACCATTGGTCTGAAAATCCTATACTAGAAAACGAAATGGGGAAAAAGTTCCTGAGAATAGATAGATTATTAACATCTAAACATTATTTCGATATTTCTGATAGAAAAAATGAAGTAAATAACAAGGAAATTAACTTCAGATTTTCACAAAAAATAGAGCCACTGATGTCAATGAAAGAGGAATGTTTGCTTTTCAAAAAAAAGAATCAGAGAAGTCATAGACAAATAAGCCTTAACATTTTTTTTTCTTGTCTGAAAGTAGATTAGAGCAGTCGTGAGAAATGGAAAAATTCTGGTTCAAATTGTTGAAAATAAGGCAACACACAGTGATCAGAGATGGAATATTGTTCCATCTCAGCAGAATTATGTAAAATACGCACCATATTAATGAATTCATTTGAAAGGATTTTTGATATTCGCCTTGTTATACAGCGGATGTCGTTTCTGTGTTATCACTTTAGTAATAATGTCCTCTCTCGTCTTAGCCTTCAATTATACGTCTGTGTCAGACTTCTCAGAAAGAGATATCGAACCTCTGGTCAACTTTTGCTTCGACAGCCAAACGCCGTCCACCTTTGCCAAGTTCGTCTTATCCACACAGTTTTATCTCATCCATCCTCCAAACATCCATTTGTTCCGTCTGATACTCGTCTCGTATTTTTATAAACACTTTACAACAAAGTTGAAAAGTGTTTATGACTTTGTTCATTCTGTCTGTCTGTCTCTCCGTTAGCACGATAACTGCCGTAAAAATGACTTAATCAAAATGAAATTTTAGTATGTTACTCAGACGGTCTGTAGGACCTATAGGAATATAAATGAATAATATCACCCAATTAGTTTTGGATTGAACCCGGGTTGAAAAAATGAAATACATTGAGCCCTATGGGACCTAATTTTTCAAGCATTTTTTAAGTGGATATAAAATTCACAAATTGCTTCCAAAATTTTAGGTAAAATACAAATTGTTCCATAAAATATATAAAAAAAAATTCAGCGAAATATATTCAGTAGTTTTTTAAATAAAAATTAAAATAATAATAACATCTCTTATGTAAAGCGATCACGTGACCATAATATGAAACGATCACGTGACCTACTTCAAAATGATATATGGCATCCATCTTGGCTCAAAATCGAGATTTTTAAATCTCTTTTTAATTCATATTGAGTGTTGTATACGTTCTAAAACCACTTTATTTCTGCTTAAATTCTGTGCATCTACATACTGAAACAACGCAATTACAATATATTTGAGTTTAAATGCTCATCCAAATTAGATTATTTTTACAACGAAGCCTATTTTTCACCTATGTAAAATGTAAACAGCAAAATATGTAGAATTAGTTGTATTAGAATTGCGGTATTTCTTTAACACAAAATCAATTAGTCCATGGAGTCTGCGTAGCTGATATGAATGAAATATTCATTGATTTTACAAAGAGAAGGACGATTTTTTTCGATGAAGTTTTACGCATAGACTTTAATTACTTGTAGCTCCATGGTCTTAATTTTTAAATAAAATAAATTATTGTAGTATTCTGATGAATGACATGAATGGGAAATTATTTATGAATGAAATGCTGCTTTTATAGAGAGAGCCAGGCGTGTTATTTTTTCTATGGCGTCATTTGAATGAATTTCAGTTGTTTTCGATGAAGTTTTCAAATATAATAAATTGTTGTAATATTATGATAATTCTAAAATTATTACCGAGGAATGTATTACATTTTAGAGATGTTTAAACCAGGCAATTTATATTTCAATGTCGTCATTTGAATGAAGTTCATTTTTTTGGATGAAGGTTTAAGTTTTCAAATATAATAAATTAATGTAGTATTGTGATAAGTTTTAAAATATTACCGAGGAATGTATTGCATATATATATATATTTTAGACATGTTTAAATAAAATTACATTGAAGTTGGAAAGTGTTTCATAATCAATGGCTTAAGCATGATTGATCTTTCCTGTTTATAAAAGTCTTGTTTATAAAAAATTATTTTTCCTATCTTGATGCAGGTCATTCCTCACACAATTTCCTAAACCAGTCGTTTCAATTAACTTGAAACTGGTAGATATTCATTTTCCGTAGGTAGTAATTCATATAGGTTTATAAACTGACTGGTTTCATTTATTTATAACTATTCAGATATTATCTTTCCAATTCGTTTATAACTACTATGATATTTAAAAAAAATAGTTATTTCTCATGATGGAAAAGAACAATTCCTCCTTGGAAAAATTCTGCATAAGCCCATGCACTCATACACACACACACACACATATATTTTATCACTACTTTCTTCTTCACCTAAATTTAAATAGCTATTGCCGATAAATTTTTAATTTAAAAAAATCAAAAAAATGTTTTGATATTTTTAAAATTTGATCACAAATTTACACTTTTCTTTAAACTTCAATATAATTTTAGATGGAGGTTAAAGTATAGCATCTTAAGAGATTATATTAAAAACTTGAGAATTAATGTGCCACATTTTATCCAGAAGTTGTACGCAGCACTGTATCTTAAAACATACTTTCCAAACCTATCCATTAATCTATCACAAAAAAAAATGTTCTAACAATCTTTCATTAAATGTGACTTTTGTGTAGTATAGATAAAGACTAAGAAAGCATACCCTAAAATCTGTATATCATTTGGAATTTTATATAATTTTGAAGACACAATGGCAGGTCCATAATATATTGTGTATTCCACTGCAAATAACAATTTTTACTTTCTCATACCTTGTATTGAGAATGCATTGTTTTTGCCAAAATTTTCGAATTCGAGATTTTAATGCCAATATATGATTTAATGTTTCCTGAACATGTTTTGACTATTTTTTGAGTGATGTCTGTCTGTCTGTTTGATGTCTGATGTTCGTGATTCATGTCTTGTGCAGACGATAGTAGCCACAAATATTAATGGATGTTCACCAAACTTTATATCCGGCTTTTCTATCAAAAATATAGAGCCAGATACATTATTTTTTCATTACTTTGTTTGGTAAACTGTTTATCTTTATGTTGCTAACTTTAATGATTCATGGTGTGTATAAACAAATACTTATTTTAGGAATCAGTTTTCTAAAGCTTTACGATGTTAATGAACCGAAGTTTTATCGCCGATTCTTTGTTCAAATACACACATTTAAATTAATTTAAGTTTGGGAATCGGGTTTTCTATTAGAAACATAAAAAACAAAATCGGAAAATTAGTAAAACGTTCGCATTTCGGATGTCCGAACTTTTGAGGTTATGCTGTGTATCAATTACTTTTGAAACAGGCACATGGAAGAGTCTGTGGAACATTGGGGAGTTGTAGAAATGTAATCAAACAGCAGTCACGGAGCGACTTGTTGGTGATGTCAGGCAGTAACAGGTCAGAAGTGAGCCATCAAGGCGACATCACCGTGATGTCACAAGAAGAAAGTAACTTGGGAGTTACAGAAACACGAGCTTAAGCGGTCACACTTAAGTCACCATGGTGACTGTGATCGGAGTGACAAGTTGAGACATCACTTCGACATCACGGTGCCGTTATGTACTGTTAGGGATGTGGTCCGGCATTATCCTGCTGAAAAAGCAGTTCAGGCGTGGTTGACAGATATGGCTGTACCACAGTTCTCACAATATCAGAGGCGTATCCTTGTGCCGTGATACTGCCAGAAACGTGGACTAAAGGTGTTTTTTCACTAAATGTTATATCACGACAATCAATAGTGCCACTTAGAGGAGGACCGTAGGCCGACAGATACGAAAAGCTTCCTGATGACATTGTTAAAAGCACCACCATACAACAGTACTGCCACCTGGCATGTCAAAACAGATTCATGATTCACCCGTGAACATAATTTTCCCCATTCTGTCGACAAATTGCGTCTCATTTGACGCCACTGGAGGCGACGTAACCGGTGAAGACGTTGAAAAGGTAGGTGTCAAAACGTTCGTCTACCTCGGATTCCTTCGTCATGCAAACGACTTCGAATTGTTTGCGTCGAAACTACGTTACCTGTAGTGTGGGATATATGTCGTTATAATCCGGTTGATGTGGTGAACGGCTCCCGTATAACGCTTCGCTGAAACATACGATCTTCACGTGGTGTGGTACACCTGAAAGCTCCAATACCTGACCTTCCTGCCGTTACGTTGTCTTTCACGAACCGTAACGCACAGCGTTGAACTGTGCTCGCATCAAGACCCAATAATTCAGTTGTCCTTTGAAGGATCAATCAATCCATCCTCACGCAAAACAATGAGTTGTTGCCGTTTCGTTGACGGAAACTGAACGTATGCGGTGCGTCGACGTACTCTTGGTGTACAGTGATGATTTTTACAATCTGAAACCAACGACGCTACAATTTAGCTATGGTCTCGCTCTTCCTTGACTTGACACTTGCTGTTCGGCAAGCTGTTACGTCACTATGTGTAACGAAACTGTGATCACTTGCATATCTCGCATTGCTATTCCCATTGCCTTATTTACATAAAGCTACACCTACAACTTTATGGTGTTGCGATTTCCGTTGTGAGCAGTACATATATATATATATATATATATATATATATATATATATATATATATATATATATATATATATATATATATATATATATATATATATATATATTACATTTGATAGTAAATAATGTAAGAACTGGATTTTCGCAATTAGAAAACATCAATTAAATATGGTTTATCACCTTTTTATAACTACTGCATTTGATAATATTCATTTTAAACATTTATTCTATGGTTTGCTCATTACCAGAAGTAAAATCTTAATGTTTATTTATACCTCACGGACTTAAGTTTAAATGGCGAATCGAAACACTATACTAAAATAAACTTATATTGTACCTTGAATTCACTAATTCTGTCTTAAATAATCTGAAGATAAATAATTTTTTAAAATCGGTTTCCAATTACTTTCCAGTCAAACATGTAAATCCTAAAATTGTAAAATTGCATTTAAATATTATAAACCGCTAGGACGTTATACTTTCAATTATAATCAAATAGCCAAATCAATAGATATTAATCAAAATTATGAAATGGATAAAGAGTCATACTGCCACTGTCATTTAGATAAATAAAAAGACGACATAGATAATCACCATGGGCATATTATAACGGGAAATTTAAATATTATTAATTATGATGCATTGAGATCACTAACGTTACTAGGTACCAAGTACCTTATACATACTAAATTTAAACATAAATCAATTGGTAAAGATTTAATTCTTGATTCAAATAAATTTATCTATAAAATCAGGAAAAAACAATCAAATCCTTGTAGAAGCCTTGAAACCCTGGAGCTCCTTAATAAAGCAATACTTAAATCACTATACATATATTCAGAAAATATATAAATGAGTCATATAAACTTAATTCAATTAAAAAGGATATTAAATAATTTTAAAATGATTTTGTCATTACTTATGTCGATAAAGCTAGTAGTAACTACTCAATCATTTGTAAATATTACTGTATTAATACCCTCCAGTCACACTTAATAATCAAATCTATAATTTACATAATACTAAATTTAAAATCTTATCCAATATAATATCTGCCAAATATAAGCAAATCCATTAAAAAAATAGTTGTATTAATATTCCATATCTTATTTTAGTACCCAAGTTTCATAAATCCCCTGTTGCTTTTCGAAATATTAATAGTGGGCATAATTCTTACATTACAAATGCTAGCAATTTATAATTAAAAATCTTAAATGAAGTATCCGTGTCAGGTGATATCTCAAATAATTGTAATATTGTGAAAAACTGTTTTGAATTATTTAAGAAATTAAAAACTCTTACTAATAGTCATAGATTTCGAAGATTTCGTTAATAATATTGATATAGATGATCTGTATAAAATTATTTTAGGAATTTTTGAAAAATATAATATCACCCTAAAATATTCACCTTTTGTTTTTAAAAAATCTGATGCTGGCTGCACATAACTTTCTTTATATAATGCACTGAATTTACTACTGTTATAGTAAAACAAATAGGTTATTCTTATAGTAGATACTTATATTCTTTGCAAGACATAGAATTTTCGTCAATTAGTCGTCATTTTCATCCATTTGACGATATTTTCGTTAATTTGGCGACATTGAAAAAAGTCGCCAAGTTGGCGACATTCTGTCAAATTCGCCGCCAAAATCTCGCCAAGCATTATGGACGGAGGAATAAGTTATTCTTATAGCAGAAAAATGACTATTGGCGTTCAAATACAAAAGTATTACTCAAAATATTTTTCTCATAAATGGAACGGGCTAGATCCACGGAGTGGTGTCACCAAGTTTATTGCATGATATTACATATGGGAAGCGAACATGTTTCTCAACAGTTAATATTTTTTTTTTATTTATGCGATTTTTTGATAAATTTATTTAAAAAAAGTACAATATCTCAAAAACGGTTCATGCTAGCGTTCTAAAATTTATGTCAATCGTTTTCTAATGAAAAATTACATAAGACATAACTATTTGCGTAACTTTATTAAAGTTTTAATTTATGACTTTTTCAAAATTTCACTCGAAAATTTAGGGGTTTCTGATCATCCGATTGCGTATAAAAATAATAGGCTTCCAGTATTCATGGATTTTAATTTTTGTACCAAATTTTGTTCGAATCGGTCCATTCATTCGTCAGTTATCGTCTCCATAGGCTCACTGACATACACACGCACACACTTCATCTCAAAAACGTCTGATTCGTGTTCTAGGATGCTTGAAACATGCTCTCCCGTCGAAAACTCGAATTCGCATTTTCGACCCCGTCACAATACTTTCCTTATGCATTATATATATATATATATATAAGAAATGTAATAACTTTAAAAATCAGGATTTCGACACAAGATGGATAGCATTAATAATTTAAACTCAATTATATTGTAATTGCGCTGTTTCAGAATATACATGCACAGAAATTAAGCAAAAATAAAGCGGTTTTAGGACGGATGCAACACAGATATAAATTAAAAAGAACTTTAAAAATCACGATTTTGACACAAGATGGATGCTATATTTTATATTTATTGGGTCACGTGATCTCTTCATATGATATGGGTATAATTATTATTTTAATTTTCATTTCAGAAACTACCAAATATATTTTGCTGATTTTTTTTTATATTTTTATGGAGTAATTTGTATATTTCCTAAAACTTTCGAAGCATTTTGTGAGTTTTAAATTCTCTTAAAGAATATTTGAAAAATTAGCTCCCACGGGATTCAGTGTATTTCATGTTTTCAACCTGGGCCACAATCCAAAACTAATCGGGTGATATTATTCAATTATATTCCCATAGGTCCCACAGACCGTCTGAACAACATACTAAAAATTTATTTTGATAAAGTCATTTTTGCGGCAGTTATCGTGCTAACGGGCAGGCAGACAGATAGACAGGCAGAGAATGAACAAAATCATAAACACTTTTCAACTATGTTGAAAGTTTGTGATGTGACTGTTTCAACTATGACTATGTTTCAACTATGTGAAGTGTTAATAAATGGGGGTACCGAATGAAAAGGAGAAGTAAGTAGGGATGTACCTAGATGTACTAAACACACTACACCGAACAATAGTGGGAAAATGATGCGATATAAAGATAATTGCATATTTGTTAAAAGACGAAAGTCATAGTAATAAATTATCTGTCATAATAAATAAGTCCTTGAGAGCAATAAGGCAACGAGAAAACATGCTTGATGTAACCATTATTACAGAAATGCACCATTTTAATCTCGCAGTGATAGACAGAAATAGAACATTCTGTGAGACAAAGAGATGTTAGCACAGGAACAACTTAGATTTCGAGGCAATAAACCAAAATTGTATTGGACGAAAGCATTTGGTTTCATAGGTTTAATAGTTACCTAATAGAAATTTATATTTAGGCGTTAAATGTGCTGTGCCTTTTCGAAATCACATGCTCTGGTCTGATTGACATATTCATCACAAGCGATTACGTCCCGGAGAGACTTGAGAGCCAGTATAATTGTCTTATGCAACAATGCGAGAGTCAAAATACCTTCAGCGCCCAAGAAGAGGGAAGGGCTAAAATGTGTCATTGGCAGATAGGTGTCCAAAGTTAGTGATGAGAAAAAACTCTCCACAAGCTGCAAATAGCCAGAATGATCATGCACAATATATTAATCTGAATGTCTGTTAGTGCGCTTAACATCCAAGGATGGAGTGAAAAGACAAATATCTGCCAACCCAGCTACCACTAATTTCTGATCGAACCCAAGATCCAAACCAATGAGAAATAATTTTTCTATACTTATTACTACTAAATGACAAATCTCACAGATCCAATAGTCATTTTATTTTAAAATCACCCTACAGACGTAAAAACAATAGCCAAAACGCTTTCGAACATCTTACATGTTCATCCTCAGTGGCAATACAATTAGAAACTATGCCAACATGCATGAATACAATTCAATACTGTCAAGTAAAATTTGCATATCATGAAATCACCAGTTATACAAAAAGGTGAATTATAAGTCAGATTATAATTTTTATAAAGTTCAAAAGCAAATACTTCAAAAAGTTTAAAAATATAGGATTTTTTAAAAAACTCAATAAATATACATCAATGCAGCTATGAAAAGGCTTAACATGCAGGGACTCGAGAACGTGTCGTCAAGCTTAACATAGGACCTGAATAGGGTCAAAATAGTATTTCTTTAAATAATGAAATTGAATTAATTTTTAAACTCGGTCAAGATGCAGGCTACTCTTATAAATTCATCCATAATATTTACATTAAAATCCGCCAAAAGATTTTACAACCCTTTTCTAGTCTTATTCCTATTTATATTTACTGTAAAAATGCACAGTTTTTATGAAGGATATTTCTAAGAAATAAATATGAAGTATATAAGAAAATCAATCTTCGTATTTACGGACTCCCAGCAGTTTGTTTATGTTTCAGCATATGCTGTTGTTTCAGATTAGAGCTACGTGGAACCACGTATGAATTGAGGTTATTTTTGGAAAACTAAATATAATAATATTATTCTAAATCACAACGCAATGTTTTCACCTTGGAGCAGTTTTCAATAATTAATTCAAGAACTAAAGTTCCAAACCTATTTTTCTCTATATTACATCATTACAGTAAACATCATTTAAACTGGAGAACATTAAAATTATAGATGAATCCAAAAACAGCAAAAATATCATTTCACGAAGCACATCCTATTTGAAATTAAATTTTACTCAAATTCAATCATATAACGAAGTTTATAAGAAAACATATATGTAGATTAGTAAATGTCAGTGAACAACACTGCGATTAAATTGGTTCCGTAATTGCAAATAAAATTTGATGTGGATAACACATGTCTTTCTTTATATAATGCAGTGAATTTACTCATTTTACAGTCAAAAAAATGTGTATAAGATCCACGGTTCTGTGTTTTAAACGCTGAATTGCACATTTCTCGATTTTCTGAATGATAACATGTAAGACTATATCAAAGTACCCAATAAGTTTATATTTTGGGCAACTATAAATAAACAATTGTCGATATTTATAGCATCCTGAATATGCAATGCAGTCCATATATTAAAATAATTAATACATCTCTTAGGCACCATTTCCATTAATTTAGCATCATTTTTACAATTTGACGATTTCGTCAATCGGGTGCAATATATTGCCAAGGTGGATATACTTAGTTCGCAAAATGCAAGTTCGCAAAATGCATCACCAAATGTTACAGACACATGGAGAGAAGAGCATTTCTTATATACTAGAATCTATGCCCACCATATGACGGAAATCAGAATTTGCGACACATCACTTCCTATTTGGCGTCATTTTTATCAAGTTGGAGACAATTTTGTCAGTTCGACAACATTTGAAATGTATTATTATAAAATTCAAATTTCCGACTTCCCACTATAATTTTTCGCCAAGCGTTACGGGCGGACGTAGAAATGGGTTATTCGTAGTCTACTCATATTTTTTTTCCAGGATATTGAACTTCCATCAATTAGACGTCATTTAATTTATTCAGCGCCAGTTTTATCAATTTGGAGAATTTTTATCAATTGGGTGACATTTTTGTCAATTTGGCAACATTTAAAAAGTCACCACGTTGGCAATATTAAGAAAAATTCGCCAACAAAATTTTAACCAAACGTTACGGACAGAAAAATAGGTTACTCTTATAGTACTCGTAGATCTTTATATTCTTTCCAAGATATTGAATTTTCGTCAATTAGTCGTCAATTTCATTGATTTAGCGTCATGGTTATCAATTTAGCAACCTTTTCATTAATTTGGCAATATTTAATAAAGTCGCCAAATTGGCGACATTCCGTAAATTCGTCGCCAAAATGTCTCTAAGTGTTATGCACGGAGAAATAAGTCATTTCTATAGCAGATAAATGACTTTCGGCGTCCAAATACAAAAGTTTTACCTAAAGTATCTTTCCTCGTGAATGGAACAAGCTAGATCCACGAGAATGATGTCACCAAATTTATCGCATGATATTACATATCAAAAGTGAAAATATTTGACGATAGTTTATATATTTTTATTTTATGTGAGTTTTTGATAAATTTATTTGAAAAATGTGCAGTATCTCGAGAACGGTTCGTGCTAGCGTTCTAAAGTCTGTGTCAATCGGTTATAAATGGCAATTTGCGTAACTTTATGAAATTTTTTGATTTCTTTATGTTTTTTCAAAATTTCACTCGAAAATTTAGGGGGTTTGAACACTCGATTGCATTTAAAAAAAAACAATAGACTCCCAGTATTCATGGATTGTAATTTTTGCATCAAATATCGTTCGACTCGCTCCGTTCATCAGATATCGTCTCCACACACACACACACACACACACAATCATTACCTCAAAAACGTATGAGTCGTGTTCAGGATTGCTTGAAACGTGCTCTCCCGCCGAAAAGTCAAATTCGAATTTTCGACCCCGTCCCAATAATTTTCCTTGTACATTATACTATGTGTATAATAAAGTAAAAACGTAGGTTAAATAAAACCATCGAAGTCAGCAGAAGAATACTGAAATGAGCAACACATTTACAAATCAGTAAAAACACCATTCAGCAGGTATCCTTAGGTTGAGAATTATTAATTCATTTAAACTGAATAATATTACTAAGTTTACAACAATACGTATACGCAGATTTATAAATATGAGTAAACAGTGCTATTAACTCAGTGTCGGTTTCCATATTAAAACTGTAAGAAATATTGATAGAAATAAAGCCAAGAAATTGCCATTTTAAATTCTAATTTAATACATAATATTAATAACACTATCTGACAGCGCAGCAAAATGGCCATTTATTACAAAATGTTTTACGAAATGCGTAAAATATATCCGTTGCTTTTTATCTGAAATATATCACGTTGTAGGAAGTGAAAATATAGTTTGGACTGTGACCAAATGATAAGGTATATGTAATACGGAATTAACGGAAGAAGAACGCGCTACAGGGAACAATGGGGGGCTTTGTGATAATCAGTAGTTTTTTAGTTTGGTTTTGCATGCTTTTCCTAAAAGAAGTTATCAAAATATATCTTATTATTTTACGAAATATCTAACAATTGTTTGTTAACTATATTTAATTAAAGCTGTCTCCTAAACTATATAAAGTTTCAAATAAAATGAGTATATATTGTTCCTTTGGTCCGATAGAAGAATTTTGGCATGTATTAAATTTTGGACTTATTTTTGGATAATATTGCGTGTTTTGTAATGCTCGTTTAGTTTAACAGCTATTGAGTTTGTTCACATATCTAAATATATATTGAATATTTCTATAGCTAAAGGTTTGTTCACAAAACACTCCCATTGCTGATACCAGTCCTCATGCACCGGTTTCGCTCTTATTATGGACTCGTCAGCATGGAACAGCCGATATCTGCAATGACACCAAGAACTTGCTATACATCGTAATTTGTACGAACCTCTATGAAAACTTATAATATCATTCCTTTCACATATGTGGCATCAAATCCATGTACAATTTATTTCAGGCTACACTTGGCGGCAAAAGTCAAATCAATCCATAATCCCAAAACTAGCCTGTGAGGAGCGAGTTCTTACAGACGGATACTATGCAATTATTGACCGATTTAACTCCCGTGAAACATGACATTTATAAAAATTCCGGAATTTTTTTACAGAAGCTCTATAGGCTTAAAAATAACGATTATTGAAGAAACTGCAACTTAAAAAAAAGGATGTCGTCCATAAAAAAAAGGATGTAGAAACGTGAAAACCCAAGGTGGCTTTAACCCAGCAAACTTTCACATAGTGAAACTGAGAGATCCTGATACTGTTCAGTAAACAGAACTTGACTT
The DNA here is from genome assembly GCA_951213105.1 of Amaurobius ferox. Taxonomy (NCBI): domain Eukaryota; kingdom Metazoa; phylum Arthropoda; class Arachnida; order Araneae; family Amaurobiidae; genus Amaurobius; species Amaurobius ferox. Next base: position 43,954,904 of record OX578144.1, on the reverse strand, counting down.
GTGGTCAGACCATGGTGCCTTCTTGACTTTTATGACATCAATGTTGGGTATGAAAATAGATAAAAAAGAAATGAATAAATTTCAGATTCGTGAAATCGCTTTCGAAATAATTAAGAATAGGTACCCTAAGGAATAATAGACTCACGTATACACAAATTAATCCATGCTGAATGGATTTATTGGTAGTGCTGGTGCAGGAATCGACTGTAAACATTTTGCAATTCATAAAGGAGTTGGTAGAGATGCATCTAGTTTCGTTGTTGAAGTGGGGCTATCTATGTAGCCTTAGAACAGATATCAGCACATAAATACAGTTTCACCAAGGTCGTTATTTTATCCGATTCCTAATCTGCCCTGAAAGCTATATATAGCAATACAGATTGTGAGTAGAAGGAAAATGATGACCGTGGATTGCTCTTAATCTATTAGACTGATTATATGGTGCTGCAGTGGATTCCTACTCACTGTGGTGAAAAAATTGAAGGGGTGGAAATCTTGACGAAAAAAAAGTGCCGCTGTCCGTAAAAAACAAGCCTATTAATGACGTTTCATTCTACCAAACATCCAATTAAATTGGAGTTTGGAGAGAAATATAAATCCGACATGTTTAATGAAGCGCTAGGGTAAAGGCCTGGATGTGCCTTGCTGATTCAAAATCTCTAATTTCAAACCCTGGTGATTTGGCTATTGCTCTTTTTCTTGTGTTCTTTTAATGAGGGATGAGTATACTGCAATATTGCCCACTTGAAAAACTACAATAGATTGGTCTCATGTGAGTATATTTGTTGAAGTATCACAAATTAATGTAACTAGTTCACATTGAAAGTATATGTTAGCAATTTAAAATTTTATAAAATTAATAGGAATACATTTTTTCTTTGAACGCTCAGCCAACATTAACCCTCTGTCTGCTCATCCCGCGATTTCCACGGGCAACTCAAATGTAGCAAAATCTGCTCATCCCGCGATTTCCGCGGGCATGTGTTTTTCTTCCTTTATTGATGAGCGCATCCCGTTTATTCCCCGTTTAAGCACCTAAATAAATCATATACAGTATTAGACGTTTAATTTACGTTTTGACCAACAGATGTCACTAGTTGTCCACTAAATTGCCGTATTTGAAGACTCGTAGTATTACCGCTCAAACTTCACTTTTTGCCGCTGTTTTCTTATCAGAAATGGCTGCTAGGAAACGTTCAGCGATTGACAGAGTGTATATTCCTGATTCAGATTCTGAAAGCGATTTTAGTTTAGATAGTGACAGTGATATAGATTTTTCGGACTGCTCCTCATATAGCGATGAATCTGATCATGATTCAATAAACTTGCAAAGCGTTAGGCAGTGGTGCAAAATTGATATGAAGAATATTCCTTCTCCTCCTCCTTCAGTTCCTTTTAGTGGAAATCCTGGAATTACTGTGAATATAGCTAACAATGCAAGCATATTGAGCTATTTTGAACTTTTTTTTGACGATCAAATATTACGAATGATTGTCCAAGAAACCAATAGATACGCTCAACAATATATCCATAAAACAGTTTGTAAAGAGGGATCACGCTGGAAAAAATGGACAGAAACGAATGTTGAAGAACTGAGACTATTTTTTGCTGTTTTGTTTCTCCAAGGAGTCATAAAGAAGCCAGAACAAGAGCATTACTGGTCCAAGCGTCAAATATTATCCACACCAATCTTTGCAAAAGTAATTGGAAAAAATAGGTTTTTATTGCTCATGAAGTTTCTTCATTTTACTAATAATGAGGAATTTGATAAAGACCGACACCCATGGCCGAAATTGAATAAAATTTATGAACTAATGAAACATCTTCAACGAAAATTTCGAGAAGTCTATATACCAGGGAAAAATCTTAGTTTAGATGAAAGTTTGATGCGGTTCAAAGGGAGGCTACAGTGGAAAATGTTTATTGCCAAAAAAAGAGCAAGATTTGGCTTGAAGTTTTTTGTTCTTTGTGAAGCAGAAAGTGGATACATTTCAGATTTCCTCATATACACAGGTGATGGAACAGTGTATAATCCGAAATACAGCCAATATCCAGTTTCCACCAAAATTGTTTTACACTTGATGGATCGATTTCTGGGAAAAGGTTATTGTGTCACTATTGATAATTTTTATATGTCTCCCCAGCTTGCAGACATCTTAGTTACAGAAAAGACGGATACTTATGGGACAGTGAATAAAACCAGAAAAGACCTCCCTGACAATTTTGGAAAAGAGAAAGTGCCCAAGGGTGAAATTGTTGCCTATCAAAGAGGTAAGGTTATGGCTCTGAAGTGGCAGGACAAGAAAAGTGTCTGCCTTATGAGTACTATTCATGATGCAAGCTCTTATTTGGTGACATGCAAATCTAAAAAGACTGTTATGAAACCAGTTGTCGTTTGTGACTATAATAATACAATGGGTGGCGTCGATTTGTGCGACCAAGAAATGTCCTACTACCCTACGCTCCGAAAACAACAGGGGAAGTATTATATCAAAATTTTCAGGCAGTTTTTAGATCAATCGTTGTGGAATGCCTATGTACTTTACAAAAAGCAAAACCCAACACAAACTATAAAACTTTTGGAATTTCGTTTGAAAATTGTTGAAGAAAGTATCGAAAAATATTCTGATACAGATAAAAGCGGTTGTCCTGGAAGACCGAGTTCTACTTTGAACCCTTTGAGATTGACAGCTCGTCATTTTCCAAGCCACATACCACCTAACCCCATAAAAAGAGAGCCTCGAAGACAGTGTGCTGTATGCTGTTCAAGAAAAGATGCAAATGGCAAAAAAATTCGCAAAGAAACACGAATCTGGTGCAAAGACTGTGAAGTTGGACTTTGCCTTGAACCCTGCTTCGAACTCTATCATACTAAACTGCATTTCTAAGGTATTTTTTTCTTAGTGCTTTATATATTCTTAAATTTTATACATTTTACTTTTTTATATTATGCAATAAATAGAAATTAACTGCAATTCAATTGAAATTTATTTTAAAAAGAATTATTTTGGTGATAACATCTGAAATTAGTTTTTCTGGCAACTTAGTTTCTCATGATAAAAATCTATATAAAAAAATATTTTCTAGAAAGAAAAAATGCATTTTTCAATTCTCCAATATATATAGATTTGAAATATGCAATAAAAAAAATATGCAATTTTTAAAGCGATTTCGGTCCAAAAATTGAGCAGTCAGAGGGTTAAATGCATATTTTAGAATAAGTTATATATGATGCAATAATATAATTTGATTAACAGTCGTTGATATTTCATTTAACTATCTGCAATGAATAACATTCAAGATATTTGGGGTGTAATAGACAATGATATAGATCCTGTATCTCTGCTTCATGCTGTGCTCTCTGGACATGAGTAACATTCATGAGTATTATTCTAAAATTTCATAAAAAAGTTTGCAACTGGATAGTTTTGAGAGTTTGTTGAATTATTCCGAGCGATATCAAGTGCTCAGTGCAGCAATTAAAATTTTAATAACTAGAGAACGAATAATAATAATTTCTAAACCATTGTGTTCATTTATAATTATAGTTGAAGATATTTCTAAGATGTTCACTAATTTTACAATAGTTAACATATTGAATATTTTAAAATTTTTGTTTTTATTTCATAATCTAAAATCTATAATATCGGAAGGACAATGCGCGAATGTTAACTATCTATAAATATGGTACCATTAGCATTTAAATAAAATATACATACGTGATTTCTCTAACATAATTTAAAACTATTCTTTATTAATAATATTTGCATTTTCGATAATTATAAAATATAATACCTTCTTTGGTCCAGTATTGAGGAAAATCAATATGTTTCTGTTTTGAATCCGAATAAAAAAATCGCCCGAACATTTTATTCGAATCTATAAAGTTGTTACTAAACTCCTTTGCCGCAGTTGCACACACTTACTCAAAGTATATATATATTCAGGGACCTTCGAAACGTTAAGGGCCATCAAAATCCGAACTTCAAATATTTTAACCTGTCACAATACCCTTTGCATATACTATGTATTATAGAAATGTAAAAAAAAATCACATTTACAAAGTTAATTTACAGTATTTTACACTGTAATATGACAGAATATCCTAAAGGATATTTAATCGAAAATATTTTGCTCTCATACAAATACCACTGACTTTACATTTTGTCTCTCATAAATCACATTCTGTTAAGAGCTAAATATAGATTGGAATGTTACCAAATGATAAGACCCTTTCAATACAAAGGATCTAAAGGAAATAGCAGCACCGAGTCGAACAAAAGGCTTTGTGGTGTTAGCGTTTCTGATTTGTCCTGCATAGGGGTGTATTAGTCGAAAACACTCCTACGCAGGATACATTGAAAATCCAGGCCATTGTTCAGGTCCTGGTTATGTAAAACAACTTTTATTTGTTCCACCTATGAACCTGCATTTAATCCCTCTAGGCGGAGCTCACCCCTTGTTGGAGGAATACCACCATGCACCCACCTAAGAGGCACTTTAATGTTTTATTTGTGAACGGAACGTGATCTTCCTTGGTTCTCAGTGTAATGAGTTTTTGGAGTGGGTTTCTCTCAGAGTGTAAGTAATCTGCGCCGAAATCCATCGGTGACGAGAATCTTTACATGTGATCCTTGGACGCTTCTCTGACAATGATTCGTTTGGCGCATTTGTTCGTGTTTAGAATTTCGATTGAAAGAAGTTTTAAATCTCAGACCTTGATAAATATTGGCATAAGTACCCACGTTTAATACTACGTTGTAAATCAGTTGTCATAGTTCGAAGTCAGTGATCCCTTGCCACAAAGTTCAAAATAAAAAATAGCATAGGTCTCAAATGCTGGAAATAAAATAGAATAATCAATCAAAGTCTACATTGGCGTTATGAAATATATCCGCTTTTCATAACTAAACGTATTTTATATATTTACTAGCAGTACACCCGTTCTTCGTACGAAATATATACAGAAACATAAAATTCATAACCATATGCAAATTCCTATAGTATTCTAAATGACATTGTTATTCTAAACATTCTATTACAATATTTAAATTAAAGCTCCTGAAAAGAAGATTGGGAATCTTTGTTCTCGCCATACAAAATTTTTTTCACAGGCATATCTGGTGAAAATTTCTTACTAAGATACAAAATGGGATGTTCTGTTTCATCGTCGTCCTTTTGAGTGAGAACTACTCCCATTCGTAAGTCTGAGGCATCAGTTTATATGACAAACTCCCGTTTGAAATAAGGTGCATGCAAAACCGGATAACTCGTCAATTTTTCTTTCACTTCCTGAAACGTTTTCCCACGTTCTTTGATCCAAAGTATTTCTCCTTGGCGAGCTTGTCCTCTTAATACATTCAATAACGGTGCGACAATAACAGAAAACATGCGGATGTATTTTTTGTAATATCCAGCCAAACCCCAAAATCCTCGTTCATGAGATTTGTTTCAGGAATTGGAAATACCTGACTGGCTTGAGTTTTAATTTCAGTTGGCCTGCATTAGCCTTGACATGCCACATGTCCTAAGTATTGAACGTGAACTTGGGCAAATCGACATTTTGATGGTTTTATGGCTAAATTCACTGCAGAGATGCGTTTCAAAACATTATTTAAATGAATTAAATGTGCTTTTCAGGTGTTTGAGAATATTGCAATATCATCCAAATAAGGCTCTGCAAACTCTTCAAAGTTTTTTAACCAGTCATCAATTTAGAGAAGAAATATGGCGCCATCTATAAGTCAAACGGCATTCTTAATGGATAATATGTTCCAAATGCAGTTACTAATGAAGCAAGTTTCTGGGCCTTTGGAGTCAAGGGAATATGCCAATTTGAAATTTTTTTCTCACTTGCTTTCATCTGTGCTCTAGTTTGCACTTAATAGCTGTGGTTAGGAAAATGTATGCCCGGAATTCTTTAGCATAACTGCAGTACGATTTCCCAGTAAATATCGCCCTTGATCTAAATCATTTCGAATAACAGCGACTTTAGTAACTATCTTTCCAAATTTCCCAAATAATTATATCTTTGCAAGGGGTAAACAAATAAGTCCCGTATATAAAGGTAGGTGTATCCAGACGGTTTCACTAGTCATCATATCGTAACATATTTTCGACAAACTATGTCTAAAGTAACTCCAGTGTCTCATAATATTGGCATAGAAAATTTATTTACACTTCCATTTGTTACATACTGAAACAGTAATTCCTTATCTGTGTTCTCGATGATTCTATTTACAATTTCAGTTGATTTTTTTTTTTTTTTTGTAAATTTGGGCATTGTGGTATTAAATGATTTACGGATCTATATTCAAAACAACGAAGTATTTTTTTTTCTTTGAAACCTATCATAGCTGTGTTCAGTTGGATTGGAGTTTTGAAAACCTCGTGACTTATCAAAATCATATTGAGAGTTTTTAATTTGACTTTGTGTATCACACTGTACTTTGTTCATTCTGCATTCTTGATTTATTCCTCAATTTACTTTCCAATTCCCTCTTACATTTTAATATTTGCCAAGCATATCAGCTAGTTTTGATGATGAAATAAAATTTGGCCATACATGTATGAAAGGTTCTCGAACCTCATTATGTACTCAGTAGCCTTCAATCTCTTGATTAAAGTAATTTTTTAGTTCATATACAAAATCGCGCCAAAAATTGTCTCTACACCGTCGATGTTGCGAAAATTTTATTCGAAATTTTTCTAGGCTCAATTTAAACCTTTTCAATAATAAATATTTTTTTCTTCCGGTTTCCTAGCAAATAATTGAAGAATTTTAGGAGTCAAAAGTGCTATTAAGTGCGAAACCCAATCAGTTTTCTTAACATTAGTTCGTTTAGCTTGTCTTTTAAATATAACTAAATATAAACTAATGCCATTTATTTTAGGATCAAACTTTTGTATAAGATTTTGAAAATCATAAAATCTTCTTTTTTCTTTCTTATCATGCAATTTCTCTGAGTTATGAGTCTACTCAACATTTCCAGTTTTAACTTTTGTAGCTCAAATTTTCTCTCTTCTAAACGAATTCTTTCTAATCTTTCTTCCTCTCTAATTTTCTCTAACATTTCTTCCTCTCTAATAAACCGGTCTTCCACTCTAATTAACTGATATATATATATATATATATATATATATATAAATATATATATATATATATATATATATATATATATATATATATATATATATATATATATATATATATATATATATATATATATATATACCAGTTAATTAGAGTATATATATATATATATATATATTATTTGTTTATATGTTTATAAAAATATCAAACAATACATTAAAATGAAATTAAAAAAATATTATTTATTAATACAATACTCACATACAATAGAGTATGTATGGAATACATACTTTACAATCTGTAAATTTCCGTTCTGGCATTTCAAAACTACTGAATAGCTCTAATGTTAGCGTGTGCCAGGATTTGGGTGTGGCAGATACCAAATATTTATGGCATATTATAATAATCTATCTTAAGCTAATTGGGCGAAGGTAAGTTTTCTGTGTACATGTTTTATAGCTGACACACACCGTAAACTGAAAAGGTCGAGATGAGAAATTTTTTACCTGATAATATGGCTGTCTAAGTATATTGTTCTAAATTACATCTTCCTAAATGTGAGAACGAATATTTTGCATAATTTTTACATTGTAGTAAATATAGATAAGATTTTCATTTCTGACACATTAATCTATATATATATATATATATATATATATATATATATATATATATATATATATATATATATATATATATATATATATATATATATATATATATATATATCTGAAACGCTACAGTCAATGGTTTTAGCAAATTTTAATTGACTAACGGAACCAAATTTTGTTTAATATTCTTTACTGAAGATGATTAGGATTCTAAGCATGTATTTTTATCTGAGCAATGTTCAATGCATATATTTTAAATAACTCATGGCTAGGTACTCTTTAAAGAAAATAACTTTAAGTCACACTTGTATAATAATGTTTATGTAATGTGCAATAATAAATTTAGTGTATTTGTAATAATAACTTATGCTTTTCTACAAGTGTTTTGGAGCAGAAATAATTCGCTGTATTTTCTAACAACTGCTAGTAGAATCCTTAGGAGCTAAAGAAATCCGACATGGGCTAAAGCGGTTAATTCAAGTTATTAAAATCAGAGCCCGATTTACTGTAAATAACGCTCAGGGCATATTTGAATTTTGAGCCCCCATAGGAAATATCTTAAGATTTAATAATACCATTATACCGTCAATAGTAAATACATGTTTGAAACAAACTGAATACTAAAAATCTGGTTCATACAACAATTAATTTTTCCAGAGGCATTGAATAATTTTGCTGAAATTTTCTTACACGTTACAGATATTTTCATTTCTTTTTAAAACTTTTAGAAATTTCAGGCCTTTATGGCAACATTTGGAGACCCCTAAGTTTGGGGGCAGAAACTCACTCCCCGTTGCTGTCTGCTCTGAATATAAAAATTGTTTTGCTTTCAGGTATAGCATAGTGCCTAAATTAAAAAAAATGTTCATTTAGAAGGTCGTTTTCTTTATATAAATCAACACCTATAAAATGCGGACTATAATAAATAAATAAAATTGGCATCACGGCTGATTTCAACCAGCAGAAACCACAAGTACACAACTATAATAGAAGGTCTTTATTTCACTTCTTTAAGACGTACAAAACTTAAAAAGGCTAGAGCGCTTTCGAGCGTAAATACGCTCTTCATCAGTGGCTACATGAAAATAGGAATGATCGTTCATATATAGACCAGAAAAGGTGACAAATTTGCATAAATGCAATTATCAATAAACTTACGTTTATCTAAGGAGAATCCAAAAATAAAAAACATTTTTCACAAATTCAAAAAATCGAGCATAAATCACGAAAAGAACAGTAAAAATTTTATTATAGAATTTTCAAATTCAAAAAATTTTAAAAAAATTGGGGGCACTCAGGTCCAATCTCCGAGAGGATGACGTCAAAGATAACTATGGAGAGACTTGAATTGCATGGAGTCGAGAATGAGTCGCCAAGCATAACTTAAAATCTGAACGGGGTCAAAATTGCAAATCGACTTGCGGTAAACATAAATAAAGAGGGACTCGAAAAGGAGAATATTACGAGGGTTATTACAACGCATAAGAAGGAAATTTCTTTAAAAAATGAGCCGGAAATTTTCTTTAACAACAAAATGAGTAAGGGCCGTAGAAAGTTTACCACCTTTGACATCCTTAGCGTGTTCTGCCAAACGGATACCAATAGTAAGTTTTGTACTGCCGATATAAAATTTAAAGTTACCATCGATGGACAACAGGGGAACCACATACACCCCAGCAAAGCTTTTAAAGTCATCCTTATCACCCAGCTTATCAGACCGAATCCGGTTAAATAAAGAAGAAACATTAGAGTGAGCAGGCCTGAAACCAAATTCAGAGCAGAACTGAATAAAGGGACGGAAAATCCTAGGATGGTACGGGAAACTAGATTCATGATTCAAACGATCTTTTAAACTTATTTCTTGAAAGGCAAAAGAGACGGCAACAAAATGCTCTAGGTGATATTCAGAACTACTACAAGTTAGGTTTCAAGACTTCTAGGGCAGATTTCACAATGACTTCTACGTGAGTATTAGCTATTTTTCATAGAGAGATGCAGTAGAGAAGTATTCCGCAAGTTTTGCAAACAGAGTATTCCATAGAGATTCCACAGAAATGTCCAATGTCCTGAAATACAGAACGTCAACGGCAGATGCCAGATCAACTGCAGTACAATTAGCGGTACCACAACCGGAGTTGGTAAATGCACAAAATACTATGATGCAAGAGTTAAGATCAATGACCAAAGACAGACTTAAAGGTATGTATTCTTCAATTATTGTTGAAGGTCATCAATCCATTTTAGGCATTTTTAATTAACTGGTCTCGCATTTGCTCTCTCCGCCGCAATTAATATGGACAATTGTTGTAATTAATGTAATAAATAATCTAAGTTGTTAATAAATGATTTTATTTTAAAGTTAATATGGTACAATAATTGTAGTATTATGTTAATAAATATTCTATTCCAGGACAGGCACTAGAGATTAATTAGGAGAGTTACGAGTTATTTTAAATTACAATGCAATGCGATTAATTAACTTCGATGAACTTCAATTTAAATTTAAAATGTGCACCACAGATAGGCACATCATCATTCTGTCATTATTATATATCAAGCTAGGCCTGTTGAAAGCAATTTGTCATTGCTCTAAACAAAAAAAGTCTGTAATTTGGTTACTTATCAAGTAAATTCAATGGACCCGAGCGTGAAAAAATTAGAAGCAAATATACTTTTATAATACCCATATAAGACAGCTTATAATAAACTCGCATTTCGTAGACTTAATGGACAATATTGAGTCTTGTGCCTGGTCTTTGCTTGTTTTTGTTGGCGAAATATTTTTTGGCAAACCTAAGGCAGACAATTACTCTGAATTACTAAACGATTTTAATTTTCTTGGATTGGTGCTCATACTGTATGCATGAGCATCAAAATCCATTATCTACACGGAGAGTATCTGAAATCTTTGTTGATTAAAGCAAAGAGCAAGTAGAAATATTTCATCAAGGCATAACTATAGAAGAGGGATGGATACTAGAGAGGGTGGGATACCCAAATAATGGCAGAATACTGCTAAAACGTTCAGCAGGACTGTCCTGGTGGAAATTACTCTAGAAAGTCATATAAAAGAAGTTTCTTACTCGTATATGTTGAATCAGTGATTATTTTATATGCAGTGATTTATGGCTTAAAATGAACTGTTAAAACTATATGGTTATTTTAAAATAGTGTGTAATATTGGTAGCAAGAATATTCTTCAATTGGTAGCAAGAATATTCTTCTATATTCTTTAATTTCCAAAATTGGCGTTTTATTTGAAATATTTAATGCAACATCAATATTGGCGTAATATTGTAATGGAAATATTTAGCCAATATTGGAAGTAACTGCAATATTTGCCCAATATTGGGATCACATTGGAAATAGTTCCAATGTGATACGATATATACAATATTGGTCAAATATTAGACGAATATTAAATGCAAATAGGGAAAGAATTGATATTTAATTTTGATACATATTACAATTATAAAATTGGATAATATCAATAATAATATCTGAAGTGTAAGTCTCCAATGGACTAACTCATCCATTCTTATTACACTTTATTACTTTCTGCTTGTATTACAATTATTGAAAAAAATAAGCGTATCCTATAATGCTTTCTTTCACAATTTATTTTTTCTTAATCTGTTTTTTCAATTGTTTAAAAGTTACCTATTCCTTGTTTGGAGGAGTTTAGAACCGCTAATAGACGCTTTAGGATTATCCATGTTAAAGAGAAAAACTATTTTCAGATCCTTAATACCTTTAGTTGTTCAAATTATCAATTTCTCTCATATTTTCTCTGTTGTTTTGGAAATTACCATTTTTACCTCTAGGAAATAATGCTATAAAAATCTTAAAATTTGAATCATTTGAGTTCCAGTTAAGAGAACTGTTAAAAATTCCTATCGAATCCTAGGTTTTGCACATAATATAACTACACAAAATTTTATTGCTGTAGAAATATTTGTTTGTGAGTGAATACGGCTATAACACACAAACATGCACATAAATTGAAATTTTTCCTAAAGCATTTAAAATTGACTCAGGATATCTTAAAATATTATTATTATTATTATTACCATTATTATTTATTATTTTTAATATTATTATTATTATATCTAAAATTATTATTATTATTACAATTATTATTATATCTAAAATCATTACTTATTATTACTATCATTATTATATCTACTACCATTACTTATTATTAATTTATTTTTATATCTACTATTATTACTAACTACCAAAATATTGAATTCTAGCTTTTCGGATAGTAATACTTTTTGTATACAAATAGTACGATACAAAAAATTATCTCAATGTCTAATTTAATATCTTATACTCATTGTAGGTTATACACCTTTAAGTGAATATTTTAGGTAGAAGATATTATAACAACATATATAATCTGACCTTTTAAATATCTGGATCAATCTTTAAGTACTGATATTTTAAAATTCTGATTTACTATATAATGTTGGTCAATATACTACTTGAATATTGCCAAATATGGTTAAATTAAATTTACATAAATGTTTTGTTACTAAAAATAAAAAAAAAATAGCCGCAAATAGCTATTTTTGAAAAAGAAAAATATCATAGAGAAAGAATCACAGTTTCTGAAACAAGAACCTATTATATATTTCAGTATATGAAAGGTAACACGTGCAGCTCCAAAGATAGAGAGTATTTTATCTTTGTTGGTGGAGCTGCTTAAATTTATTATCTTGAGAATAACATTATAAATTTGTAGTTCATTTTATTCTAATTTTTACACAAATATTATTCACAGTTTCACTTTTAATAGTGATCAATTCATTTCCTAATGCATACGTTTATTTACAATCTTAAATTTAGCAATGTTCACTTTTCTACAATACATTGTAATGTATTACAAATATGTAATATATTTGCTACAATACATTGTAATGTATTATAAATATATAATGTATTAAATTCAATACATTGTAATGTATTATAAATATGTAATATATTTCCTACAATACATTGTAATGCAGGGAAATTATTGGAATCGTATCAGAAATCACAACTTAAGTTTTCTAGCTCAACCATTCTAGCTCAAAAACAAATTGATCAAATTTTGGGGGGAAAAGTTGGTAGATAGGTCACTTGTGGGTTACCCTGGTGCTGAGTAAATCTTGGCACAATTAAACAAATCTGATGTGGGCAGCACATGAATTTCATTGATGTGGGCAGCACATTCATTCAATTTTCGTTCTCATTTGGTAACTAGACTTATTTTCAAAGGTGGCGTAGAGAAAATAATGGAGTTGGTCTTATTCTCCTTTTCGTTTAATGATTACGTATGATTCGTTTAATGATTACGTACTTTAATGATTACGTATAAAACTAACATTCAATGGATATATTTCAGTATACGTAGTTTATTTTAGATTTTGAAAATTATTGCGGGCCATTTTGCAAAAAAAAAAAAAAAAAAAAAAAAAAAAGAGGCAGGTTATTTTTTTCCGAATCTCACCAAAATCTAATCAGCATCAAACTAACCCACAAGCGACTTATCACCTGAATTTTGTGAAATTCGGACCATTAGTCTTTTAGCTGGAGTAGATAGAGCAATTTTTGCTGGCCATTTCGCAGAAAAGGCGGGTTCTTTTCTTTCGTATCGTACTAAAAATTAATCAGCACCAGGGTCACACCCAAGTGACTTGCCTAGCAAATTTTGTGAAATCCGGCATATTAGTTTTTGAGTTAGAGTGGATACATACATTACGCAGATACACTGACAGACACACAGACAAACACACAGACAGACAGACACGCACACAGACGTTAAGCTAAAAATAGTTTTTTCGTATTCTAGAGGTCTCGAAACATGTAGATCCGTAGAAAACACCAGTTGCGATTTTCGGCATGATTCCAATACTTTCCCTATACATTGCCATGTATTGCAGGGAAAGTAAAAAGTCTGATGTGGGCAGCACATGACTTTCCCTCCAGGCTCAAATTCATATGTTCTTTATTTCTTTAATAATTCATTAGATTGAGTTTAATTGAACCAAATAATACTAAATTTGCATTTTTAATTCAATTTTTGTTTTTATTTGGTAATTGGACATTTTTCCAAAAGTGGCATAACTAAATGCGTCAAAAATCTCAAATATCTTGAAAACTGTTAGTCCTAGAGTAACATAGTTATTCTTATTCTTTTCCTCATCAAAAATTACGTATATAAAACAAGCGTTCAATTGAAATATTTGAACATACATAGGTTTTTTTAGATTTTGGCGATTTTTGAGAGCCACTTCGTAAAAAAAGGCAGGTTATTCTTTTCCGATTAACACCACAATCTAGTCAGCACCACAATATCCCACAAGTAACTTATCTACCAAATTTTGTGAAATTTGGTCAATTAGGGTTTTAGATAGAGTGGATGCATGAAATTTTTACGGGCCATTTCGCAAAAAAAAAAGGAGTTTTGTTTTCACGAATCGTAGCAAAAACTAATCAGCACCAGCGTCATACCCAAGTGACATACCTACCAAATTTTATGAAATTCGGTTCATAAGTTTTTGAGTTAGAGTGAATACATACATTGCACAGACACACGGACAGACAGATAAACAGACAGACAGAGAGACATACAGACACACACACACACACACACACAGACGTTACGCTAAAAATAGTCTTTTCGTATTCTAGAGGTCTCGAAACGTGTAAATTAGTAGAAAACTCGGGTTGCGATTTTCGGCATGATTCCAATACATTGCCATATATTCCCTATACATTGCCATGTATTGCAGGGAAAGTAAAAAACTTTCTTTTCTTGCAAAATGACCCGGAAAAATCTTAACTAAAATACTACATAAGGTCAAATGCATCAATTAAAAGATTGCGTTACCCTTAATTTTTGATGACGAAAAGCATAAGACCAACTCTATAAGAATAGGACTAACCGTTAGCGATATACTTGGTTTTATCATATTTTTGCAACGTCGCGTTCAAAAGTTCAGTCACCAAATGAAATCAAAATTGAATTCAAACTGAGAAGCCAGTGTAATTTTAAATAATTATCAGTGTTATTTTGAGCAATTAAATCCAATTTAATGAATTATAAAAAAAAATCTGATGTGGGCAGCACATCACTTTCCCTGCAGACTCAAATTCATTTTTGCTTTATTTCTATAGGAATTCATTGAATTCAGGTTAATTTCACAAAATGACACTAAATTTGTATTTTTAATGCAATTTTTGCTTTTATTTGGTAATTGGACATTTTTCCAAAGGCGGCATAAGAAATGCGAAAAATCTCAAATATCTCGAGAACGGTTAATCCTAGAATAATAGAGTTTTTCTTATTCTTTTCCTCTTCAAAAATTACGTATAAAACAAGCATTTAATTGATAAATTTGAACATACGTAGTCTTTTTTTAGATATTGGCGATTTTTGCGGACCATTTCGTAAAAAAAGGCAGATTGTTCTTTCCCGAATCGTACCAAATTCCAATCAGCACCAGAGTATCCCACATGTGATTTATCTACCAAATTTTGTAAAATTTGATCAAATTCTATTTCAGATAGAGTGAATACATTATATTTTTGAAGGGCCATTTCGCAAAAAAGGCTGATTCTTTTTTTCCGAATTGTACCAAAATCTAACCAGCACCAGGGTCTAACCAAAGGGTCTTATCTACTGAATTTTATGAAATTCGGTCCATTAGTTTTTGAGTTAGAGTGTATACATACATTGCACAGACAGACAGACAGACAGACAGACACACACACAGCTGTCACGCTATATATAGTTTTTCGTATTCTAGAGGTCTCGAAACGTGTAGATTCGTCGAAAACTCGAGTTGCGATTTTCGACTTGATTCCAATGCATTCCCTATACATTACCATGTATTGCAGGGAAAGTAATAAACAGGAAGCGTATTCGAGTCTGTGGGGATAATCATGTGCTGCCCACATTATGTTTTATGAACTGCCACGAAGCGTAAAATGTACAATATAACCTGCACGGTTTACTGTTAAAATGTATTTTAATATTTATTCGGAAACCTTATCCGTTTTCAAATATTCAACTTTTACATAACCACGATACGGATAGGCAAGTCTCAATTTAACTTGGGTGTGGTGTATTGGTGGTCATTAATAATAAGCAGTAATTTTCAATATTTATACCATCATTGTTTCATCACTTCTAAACGCATCGATACTCGCAAAGATATCGTAATCTCAGTTGAGCGAAATTTAGTGCGAACACTGTGACATTGGAGAGGATTATATATTTGAAAAACCAATAGATGTAGCATAAAATGTTTTATGTTTCTTGAAGAACAGAGACAGAATGGACATAATTTTGCCAGCCAAAACGTAATTTTCCAATGCAGCCGTTCACGAATTTGAAAACACACGTTAAAAATGTGTTTATTACTTTCCCTGCAATACATGGTAATGAATAGGGAAAGTATTGGAATCATGTCGAAATTCGCAACTCGAATTTTCGACGGATCTACACGTTTCAAGACCTCTAGTATACGAAAAACCATTTTTAGCGTGACGTCTGTGTGTGTGTCTGTCTGTCTGTCTGCGCAGATTTTGTATCCACTCTAACTAAAACACTAATTGACCGAATTTCATAAAATTTGATAGGTAAGTCACTTGTGGACGAATCTGGTGCTGATTAGTTTTGGGTACGGTTCGGGATAAAATAATCTTCCTTTTTTTGGCGAAATGGTCCGCAAAAGTTTGTATCCACTCTAGCTGATAAACTAATGGACCGAATTCCACAAAATTCGGAAGATAAATCGTTTATGGGACACCCTGGTGCTGATTAGATTTTGGTGCGATTCGAAAAAAAATAACCTGGCTTTTTTTGCAAAATGGCCCGAAAAATCGCCAAAATCTAAACTAAAAAACTACGTATGCTCAAATATATCCATTAAATGCTTGTTTAATACGTACTTTTTAACGAAGAAAAGAATAAGACTAACCCCATTACATTAGGACCAGCCGTTCTCAAGATATTTGAGTTTTTTAGTATTTTCTCTACTCCAGCTTTGAAAATAAGTCCAGTTATGAAATGAGAACGAAAATTGAATTAAAAGTGAATTAAATTTAATTAAAATAAAGAAAACGTGAATATAAGTCTGCAGGGAAAGTCATGTGCTGCCCTCATCAGATTTTTTTTTTCATGTAGAGAAAAATCTTGTCATTTTTTGTAATTTAGTAGGAATCGGGTTATTAATGGAAAATATGAAACTCAGGTAAATGCGTGACAATATGGAAACTCGGTTTAATTCGTGATAAATGTGAAATTCGTGCAATCCGCTGTTTAATTGAAACTTAAATGAGGAAAACTTGACCAGCGTATTTAAACACAAATAATATAATTATGCAGAGTGCAGTTGTTTCGTTTATTCTGATTTCTGATTGGTTCTTTAAAGTGGAATCCTCGCTTAGGCTTTGGGTATGTAAACCCCTCTGTTCCAACTATTTGAGCCCATTTTGTCCTTTTGACGTCGGGTTCGTTGGTTCCTCTACACTGACGAAAGGGATTCTGCGTATCCTCGAAACAGCTGTACGCTGCATTATTTCATATTTCTGCTTAAATTCACTGCTCGAGTTTTCCTGGTCTTTTACACAAAATGTTTTATGCTTATTGAAACATAGGTGATTTCGTTACAGCGATGACATTCGTGTTATAAGGGGAATTTAGCGGATTTTATGGGGTTAGGTAATAGGGGACATTATGTTAAAGTGATAAATTTAAAACTTGGGAAATTTCTTGACGAATGTGAAACACAAGTCATTCACTTTTTATTCAGGAAAATCCGTTGTAGACAAAATGCAAGATTGAGTTATTGAAAAACTACAGTTATACCAATGATAATGACTAACATTTAATCAATTTTTAACACTTTCCAACATACTTGAAAATTGTGTATGGCTGTGTTCATTCTGCCTGTCTGTCTGTCCGTTCGCAAGATAACTGCCGTAAAAATGGCTTTATCAAACTGAAATTTTAATATGTTGTTGAGACGGTCTGTGAGACATACGGGAATGCATCTGAATAATATAACCCAATTAGTTTTTAATAGAACCTGGGTTGATAAAGCGAAATATATTGACCCCGATGGTACTTAATTTTTCAAAACAATTTTAAGCATAGTTAAAATCCGCAAACTGCTTCAAAAATTTTAGAAGATATTTAAATTATCCCATAAAATATATAAAAAATAATTAGCAAAATATGTTCGGTAGTTTTTTAAATAAAAATTAAAATAATAATGGCACCCATATTATATGAAAAGATCACGTGACCCACTTCAAAATAAAATATGGCATCCATCTTGTGTCAAAATCGTGATTTTTAAAGTTCTTTTTAATTTAATTTAGTGTTGTATCCGTCTTAAAACCGCTTTTTTTGTTTAATTTCTATGCATCTATATTCTGAAACAGCACAATTACAATATATTTGAGATTAAATGATCAATGCCATCCATCTTGTGTCAAAATCGTGATTTTTAAAGTTATTTTTGATTTATATTTAGTGCTGCATACGTGTTAAAACCTCTTTATTTTTGAGCATTTTCTGTGCATCTATATTCTGTGCCAACGCAATTACAATATTTTTCAGTTTAAATGATCATCAAAATTTTATTATTTCTAGAACGGATCTTAATTTTAATGGATGCAGAATGCAAACAAATTATTGTAAGATGATTTGTATAAGAATTGCTGATTTTTCACGTAAAGTTATTTAGCTCGGTAGTCTTGAATAAAAGTGGTTTTAATGACATATTCATTGCTTTTACATAGAGAGCCAGACGATGAAGTCATTTGAATGAATTTCATTATTTTCGATGAAGTTTTAAGTTTTCAAATAAAATAAATTATTGTTGGACTGTGATAATTTAAAATATATCAGCGCTGAATGTATCAGATTTTAGAGATGGTTGAATAAAATTGCATTTCAGTTGAAAAGTATTTCATAATCAATGCTTTATGGTGATCTTTCTTGTTATTCTATGTTTGATCTTTCTTGTTATTCTATGTTTGATCTTTCTTGTTATTCTATGTTTGATCTTTCTTGCTATTCTATGTTTGATCTTTCTTGTTATTCTATGTTTGATCTTTCTTGTTATTCTATGTTTGATCTTTCTTGTTATTCTATGTTTGATCTTTCTTGTTACCCTATGTTTGATCTTTCTTGTTATTCTATGATAACCGTTTTATAGACTTATTATGTTAGATAAAATGTCGTTTCGATAACTGGTGATTTTTCTTCGCCCTGGGAAATGAGTCCATTCGACGTATAGTGAAAAATAGGAATACTCAGATTGGAATACTCAGAAAGTGTTGTGTTTGAAAGATAGAATAAAACCTGCTATGTTTAAAAGAGATAAAGGAAGACATAATATTTAGTTTAATGAAAATTCGTTTATTAAATTGTAACTTCAAATTAATTCAAATTAACAAATACAAAAACACTGCTCACAGGCAGGCAACTCAGGAAGAATTAACATTAGAATTTTAGAATTTTATCAACTTAGTTAAAATTAAGGAATTAGCATAAAACTTTACTCAAAACAATCTATTTTAAATTCCATCAGAAAATCATTAACAAAAATATTAAATTTAAAGAATTTTAGAATTTACCCAGGCTCTTAAGAATTTATGAAGGTTTAGAAATTTGCTCTCAGAATGAAGTTTTAGAATTTTAATTTTACAGAATAAAATTTAATTAAATGCATTAAAAAAATATTGAGAAATCATATTCAGAATTAAAGAAATTAAGAGTTTAAATAAAACATCTGTATTCACCCGGATGGGCCATCAGACGGGGGGGGGGAAAGTTCCAATAAGTGGAGACAAATTTTGTAGACTGGTTTACTGGAGATCAGGAGAGAATTCATCAGCAGAGGCCTAACAACTACTTCTGGATAACTAGGATCTTCTTAAAACTCAGACGTCCTCGTCAGACACTACTTCCACTTAACTCGCATAATGAATTTTAATACACATTTTTCCGGAGAACTACTTCGTGAATTTCGCGATAAAAACTTGAAAAACCATCATTTAAATTAAAACTACAATGTTAAAAAAAATAACGCGACGAACTTAACGTTCCATTGAAAAGCTCGCGTGGAACATAAGTTCCATTCGAAAATCAACAACGCGCTTCTCGCGCTAACACACGACGAAGGATTTCAACAAAAACTGAAACTGAAAAATTCTGCGCGCGTATTTATACGTGCGGCAAAAAGGGCGGAGTTTAGATAAACGGCAGCAATTAAAATTCGCTTACCGAAATTAGAATTGCCAAAATAATACTCATAATTCCAAGAACAGACGATCCGTAAAAACGCGAACCAATTAGAATAATTCACGAATTCCAAAGAGGCGCGAAAAACGCTTAGGTGGCGCGTTAATCGCAGTAAAAAGCCCGCAAAACAGAATTCCGAAAATGGCCGCAACTGAAATTTTTGAATTGCAGTGAGACATGGAAATAACTTGAAACTGAAGAACAAACGGAATTTCTAACCAAAATGGGAAAATGGGACATCAAATTAAAGGGAATTTTAAGGGGAATCAAAAATATAAATAATTTTTAAAATTTACAAATCAAAAGTAATATTAATTTAAGGAATGGAACATTTCTAACTAAGAATATTACAAATAAAATTAATTTAGAAGATTAAAAATATTCTAATTAAAGAATAAATGAAAAAGCCAATAAATATTATTTAAATATTACCAAATTAAGAATATTGAGCCAGGGAAAAAGAAATAAAAGTAAATTTTCAAACCTCCAAATTACATACATTCTAAAGCAACCCAACAAAAGTACCGGCTACCAGGTGTGTCGTTGCGACATAAAACTTGTTTAACCGGAAACAGGGGGACCCACCGGCCATCTTTTGGTATCTTGCTTTCACTTTCATTTTCATTCCTTTCTGTTTATACATATATATATATAAATATATATATATATATATATATATATATATATATATATATATATATATATATATACATCTTTAATGATTGGTCATAGACTCCAATTTAAGAATTGATTCAAATTAGATAGACGTTTAGACTACGATCATTTTTGTAATATAACATATTTTAATGAAAAGTAGAACAATTAACTTTTAGAGCATTCCCTCTACAGAGGAAT
This sequence comes from Amaurobius ferox, assembly GCA_951213105.1. Taxonomy (NCBI): domain Eukaryota; kingdom Metazoa; phylum Arthropoda; class Arachnida; order Araneae; family Amaurobiidae; genus Amaurobius; species Amaurobius ferox. The sequence goes on along the minus strand of OX578144.1, from coordinate 43,934,038 downwards.
TTCTAATGAACAAAGCGTTCCTTATTCATTTAAATTTCTGTTGGAAAATAGACATTCTCGAATTTTCAGAATTGATCGTCATAAAATTGCCTTAGTTATAAGGCTTAAATAACTTTGAAACAATCAAAAGAAATGTCGAAAATATGCATTTCAATGGTAGAAAAAAATTGAATTTCGTTAGATAAAATTTCCAATCGTAAACTTATATGCGTGTCTATCTTTAGCAAAAGCTTTATACAGTCTTTAATTATCCGTGGGACACTTTGATTAATGATATCTCCAGTAATTTTTATCGTATGACAATTAAATTTTTGTATTTGATTGATAATTCAAACTGTCGAAAATATTTTTGAACGATATACATATTATGGGGTGTCTGTCAAACTGTTCATAATTATTTAGTAAAATATGTCTTCTGATCGAATTTACATGCGATGCTAGTTTACCTGAATTAAAGTGTATCCGTAATTGAAAACACAAGTTTACAACTAATCGCTATAGATTAAGCCGTGTAAACATTTTGAAATACCCTGTATAAAAAATTGAGCAGAAAAATAAGAAATATTTGGTTACAGATTGGAAATTTTAGTCGTTAGTCACCCCCCCCCCCCCCTTCAATATGTTTCTCTGATTAATTGGAATAGCATTTAGATGGCTAAAACTAGTTTCAACCATGTACGAACTTGAAATGGTAAGTAAAATAACCACTGCATAAAGCCATCTACTGTACAACTATTGTACAAAGTGCAAATTTAGCAGCAGTACTTACAGTGCTTCAGAAATCATTTAAGATTTTATTTTTAAACAACATTTTTCGCCCGAGATCCAAAATCATTTCTAAGTGTTTTTCCTCCAATTGTGAGTCAACGACTGTGTATTATATTTCTAAATCAAAGTGAATAAATCACCAGTATCTAGCAATGCAACTGACTTTCCTCCAGGTCCTCAAAGCGTCCTTTAAAGCATTCTCTTAATTTGTAATAGTATGTTGTGTGCTAGTATATCTCCAGATCACCATCTGAAATGATTTCCTTTATTTATAATTGCCGTAATTTTTAAAATATTGAAACCCCATTGAACCAGCAAAGTCTTAAATAGTCTTATTTTGCCATGGAAGTCCCGTAGAATTGTACTGTCCTGAATAGGCTTCACAACTTTACAAAGCAGGTGAGTCTGTAATTAATTATTGATATTCTGTTGGTCAGTCAAATAGGACAGAGAACTTTTTCCACTTCTTTCATTCTTCTCACAATGACGAGTTTACATCTGTTAGAAATTGAGCGGTTGGCAAATCTTTAAGTATACGAGTCTACAAGTAGTAAATCTGCAAGTGTTTACAAACTATCTCCCCTGGATTTCCACTTTACATCAGTTTCCAGAAGTAAATGATTTAGTATTTTATAACTGTTTTACATAGAGTTGCAAACAATTGCGAGCCATGCGATTTTTATTTTACTTTATTTATTGATCTGGCACAAGTTTGCTTTATATATATATTGTTTTTGCATACATTTAATAAGAAAAAATAGAATCTCTACTCAATGAGAACTGCATACGGTCATATTCACTTTAATGTCAAATAAATCGCTTTTGCCAGATCACACTGATATGAATATATTTTAATAGATTGTAGCGTTCTAAGCTTAGGACTCTTAAATCTTAGATTTAAAGTGATTTAAATCCGGAAGTCCTAAAAGTCGTTTTTAAATCCTCGCATCCGGAAATGTTCCGAGAATTTCGGCTAATAATTTACATTTTTAGAAAGCTCAAAGATCAGGGATTCTTACAAGCCCAATCTAGTCAATAAATATGAAAAAGTAGCTGCAGAATCCGGATTTTAATAATTTCCGAATTTCAATTTCTCGGCAACAAGCCTCCCAGTCCCGCGAAGGCGCACTGCGAGCGGCTTTTCCATGGCAACGGTGTTAAAGTTAGTTATCCCAAGCGAAAAGTGGGATCAGACTGATTGCGGTGAATGGAGGGGGAGGTCTCACAAGATGGGTTTTACGTAATGTCTTTATTTTAAATGATGGAACGATGGAATGAGGATACTTTAAATGATATTACGTTATATTTTTTTTGGCCTAGGGACAATTAGAAACCGAATTAGTGTTTACTTTTTATAAGGTTTTTGGCTCATTAAGCTGGATTGAATTCTGACTATGTATTGTTCACATCGGGTGGTGGTTGGGACCACAATGAAAAATTTAAACACTGAAGAAATAAAAAATAAATAAAAATAAAGTTATGTAGGTTGTCGCCGTGCCCTAAAATTTCATTATTAGTTTTAACGTCATTAAACTAAACCAAACTTTGTTAACTCCACGCGGTTGAGGGCGCGGTAGCCCAGCGGTTAGCGTGCAAGAATTGCACGCCGTAGGCCCGGGTTCGATTCACGTCACTGACAAAACTGCCGCCGTGTTCACGGGGAGTACGATTAAGTTAAACATGTGGGTCCGTAAGTCCTTCAGGGAGATTGGTGGTCAGGAAGGAGGGTACGGTCTCTGTGGATGCCTCCCCTACTGGGTTCCGGTCAAAATTGGGTGGCACTTCCTGGCCGTCCAAATAGTTACCTTACACCTTTCTGGTAGGTCGCGCCAGCGAGTTTGCGATGGTCAGAATTTTCAAGAGTAGCGAACAGGCTGATCGCCGAAGGCGACTAGTTAATAATAAGAATTTTACCCATACAGCATTTTACAACTACGCATTTTTAACTGAAATGCATGGCATCGCGCCAGACATAACAAACTCTCATGTCGCCATTCTGTGCGTCATGAACTTTGTGTGTTTTGAGAGAAAAGCTCTCTCTCTTCCTTCGTGCCTGTTCGGGGCTGTGCTAGGACTTGTCTGTATTGCTTTTACATTAAATTCTCGTTTTCGTGGAGGAGAAACGTTTTTGCGAAAAGCGCTTGTCTCCGGTTGTGTGACGTGGATGTCTAGCTTTGAAGTTGCGCCTCTCTCTGCCAATCAGAGTCGGCGTCGTGGAGAGCTTGAACTTCGCTTTTTCTTTTTCGCTCTTTTGGACTGAGTTCGCTGAGAGGAAGGATGGACGAATTTTTGTCTTAAAGTTAAGACAAAGGTTTTAGCCGAAATGGTTTTATTTTCGACGGAGGGAATATTTGTTTCTTAAGAGAGAACTATTCCAGGAAGACCCAGGAAGATGAAAGACTCCGGGCTAAATGTATTTGTCAAATTTTTAATTATTTTTTTTTATTTTAGGAAGAATTCTATGCCAGGCTTGAGAAGCCTTTGTTTGAAGACCAAATGCGCCATGATGACAAAGGTATCTGAATAGAACGGTTTTAGAATTTTGATCCATGAATCCGGCAGTTGAGAGAAATTTCCATTTTTCCTTGAACATTATCGAAATACAGAACTTTGGCATGATTCTGAATTTTTTGGATAAAGGTAAAATTAGTGATTCATTTTATCTCTGATGGAAATGCCAGAGAAAGAATTTATTTAGTTAAAGAATTACAGGCACTTAGTGAAACTTAAAAATGAATATTGTTGTTATGCGTTAACTAAAGATAATGATTATTAACATCATTTAGTGAAAATTAAGAAATTTGTAGAAATCTAAAAATATTGGTTTTGTTTTACCCTGGTGGAAATTCAGTTATAATGATAATGCTTTGTGTATGTTGAATAATGACTAAGTTTAAGAATAATAATATTTAATAAATAATTTTTGGTTAATTTAAATTTGAAGATTTATTTTCATGTGTTCCACCTGTCTGTATTTACTTCACGGCTACCATCTGGAATCTAATTCTTCCTGACAGAAAACCCATTATTGCACACAGTTTAAATTTTTGCAATGTACTAGGCTTGAAACCCACTATACTCTCGCAGATCGAGTTATCTTTATTTCTTGTGCTGATCTGTTTGCTAGTTCTTTGTCCCGGTGTACCAAGTCATATCTTTCATACTTAAAACTTAATGCTGGTGTCGCTTGACTTTGGGAGCCGTGACAAAACTCACTAGTACGCCTGATACGTAAGGCACATATAATACAATTAACGTACCAGTGGCAATAAATACTTATGCTCTCGTACTCTGTACAACGAAGCGAAGTCTGCAATAATACGTAATTATTACCTCTAAGCTAGATGCATATTACACCAACGAGGGCGGACTCTTTACTAGTTCTTAAACGATCATCGCCGACCATAGAGGTCTGAGACTCCATATAAGAACGATCCTTTTAGGCAAATAATCGGAACTTGCTTAAATTCACTCGATGTACTAAAAAATGGATTGGCTTCCAAAAGAATCCGCAGCTTGTCTGGCCAGCCCTGTGAGTGGTCTTCCATACCAACCACTCTAGTAGGCTGTTTGTTAACTAGAAATCCTGCATTAATGTAAATGAGGGAAATGATCACTAAACGGTTATCATGTCCTCATAAGATAATATACAAAACATTTCCCAAATTATCTTGAGATGTTTTAAGAATGTGTACTTAATCGTTCAATGAGATTTCCTTATATGTCTGTATTAATGTATGTATAGAAGGAAATTAAAATATAATATCCATTTTTTGAACACATGTATGCCGTGGTCATTTTTACACGAGATAAATGTCCCATTTGCAAATATGAAATTAATATATCCATTTATCTTGAAAGGTAATAAAAGATTCCCGAACTGATGCTATAAATTTTCTTATCTGTGATACCACACTTTATTATCTAGCTCGGTCATTATATGCATGGGTGTGGCTCGGAGAAGATGTGTATGCATCAACTTAAAATGTCAATCGTAAATATCCGTGACAATTATGTTGACATTTATCCAAGAATTATTTAATGTACCATCATTTTATCAGTTAATATTAAACTTCTGCCTGGCCTTACCCAGAAAACAGTATTATTTTCCGTATTCCATTTTTAATTTTCCGAATTTGTGATTTTATAGTAATTATTTTAATACATATATATTAGTAAATCCCGGAAGTTCAGGCAGTGAATTGTACTAAAATAGACAGGAAAATAATCAAAATTAAAAAAAATATAGGTAGCAAAACAAGCATTAAGTGTACAGTTTTAGACAGAATTCAACTTACATAGATGTAATTAGCTAATTTTGCAAAACTATTTATAATATACTATATTTACTTTTGCAGTTATATATAATTCCCAGATACTATTAACAATTTGCTTACAAGTGGAACAGTGTAAATCCCAAACGAAGAACCTACAAAAGAGACAGGTATTTGACATACCCTATCACAAACTGTTCGATCCACCTTTGCAGACATTGGCGTCATGAAAGCCAGACATTGCAGGCATTGAGCCCATGGACGTCAATGCTTGCAAAGGGGGATAGAACTGTTTGGGATAGGGTATGTCAAATACGTGTCCTTTTGAGAGATTCTTCGTTTGGGATAATTGATGCTGCCCCATCCGTTAGTTAAAGGTTAAATTGTCAAAAATTAAATATTGTTTTCTGTCATTTAGAATATATACTAAAATAGACAAGAAAGCTCAATCATGCATAAAACATTGATTATTAAACACTTTCCAACTTCAATGAAATTTTATTTAAACATCTCTAAAATGCGATACATTAATCGGTAATATTTTTAAAATTATCACAGTACTACATTAATTTATTATATTTGGAAACTTAAAACTTCATCGAAGAAAATTAAAATCATTCAAGTGACGGCATTGACATATAAATTGTCTAGTTTAAACATCTCTAAAATCCGATACATTCCTCGGTAATATTTTTAAAATTATCATAATACTACAATAATTTTTTATATTTGAAAACTTCATCGAAAACAAATGAACTTTATTCAAATGATGTCATCGAAATATAAATTGCCAGCTCCTTATATAAGAGCAGCATTTTTTTCATATATACATATATATATATATATATATATATATATATAAACATTGTTCCAATCCTTTCATTCATCACAAAACTAGAATAATTTATTTTATTTAAAATCTTAAAAGCATGAAATTACAAGTAATTTAACTCTATGCTTAAAACTATATAGAAAAGATGGTTTTCTTCTCTGTCTAAAATTAATAAATGTTTCATTCATATCTATCAGCTATATTGCAGACTCCATGAGCTAAATAATTTTGCGTGAAAGAAGTGCAGCAATTATTTTATAACTCATTCTACATCTTTTGGTATTTACATTCTCCATAAATGAAAATTAGGCTACGTTGTAGAAATAATCAAAGTTTGATGATCATTTAAACCTAAGTATATTGTAGTTGCATTGTTTCAGAACACTGATGCACAGAATTTAAGCAAAAATAAGCGGTTTTAGGAAGAATACACCACTAAATATGAATTAAAACTAACTTTAAAAATCGCGATTTTGGCACAAGTTGGATGCTATATTTTATTTTGAAGTGGATCACGTCCCACACAGCATTTTTTTTCACAGTGACGTAAGATTTACGTCACACTGTGACTTTGGGACGTCACAGGACGTCACAGTACGTCTTGGCAATTTCACAGTAACGTCACAGCGAGGTCATTTTGGTCATTTTCATGGTCGTTTGTGACGTCGCATATTAACTTGTTTGTGACGTCACATTATAATGTCGTTTGACCGTGATTTCGTAACTTTGCTGTTACGTCACGTTACATTTCTGCAATGTGATATTCACGTCACAGTGAAGTTACTTTGTTCATTCTCAGGGTACATTTGTGACGTCACACTGTGAATTTGGGTCGTCACGGGACGTCACAGTACGTCTTGGCAATTTCACAGTAACGTCACAGCGAGGTCATTTTGGTCATTTTCATGGTCGTTTGTGACGTCGCATATTAACTTGTTTGTGAGGTCACATTGTAATGTCGTTTGACCGTGATTTCGTAACTTTGCTGTTACGTCACGTTACATTTCTGCAATGTGATATTCACTTCACAGCGAAGTTACTTTGTTCATTCTCAGGGTACGTTTGTGACGTCACACAGTGAATTTGGGTCGTCACGGGACGTCACAGTACGTCTTGGCAATTTCACAGTAACGTCACAGCGAGGTCATTTTGGTCATTTTCATGGTCGTTTGTGACGTCGCATATTAACTTGTTTGTGACGTCACATTGTAATGTCGTTAGACTGTGATTTTGTAACTTTGCTGTAACGTCACGTTACATTTCTGCAATGTGATATTCACGTCACAGCGAAGTTACTTTGGTTATCCTCAAGGTACGTTTGTGACGTCACACTGTGAATTTGGGTCGTCACGGGACGTCACAGTACGTCTCGGCAATTTCACATTAACGTCACAGCGAGGTCATTTTGGTCATTTTCATGGTCGTTTGTGACGTCGCATATTAACTTGTTTGTGACGTCACATTATAATGTCTTTGGACCGTGATTCCGTAACATTTCTGCAATGTGACATTCACGTCACAGCGAAGTTATTATTTTCATTCTAAGAGTACTTTTGCGACGTCACACTGTGAATTTGGGATGTTACAGGACGTCACAGTACGTCTCGGCAATTTCACATCGACGTCACAGCGAAGTCATTTTGGTCATTTTCGTGGTCGTTTGTGACGTCGCATACCAACCTATGTGTAACGTCACATTGTAATGGCTCTGTACCGTGATTTCGTAACATTGCTGTTACGTCAAGGTAGATTTCAGCAATGTGACCATCACGTCACAGCGAAGTTATTTTGGTCATTTTCAAGGTACTTTTGTGACGTCACATACTGATGTTTCTGCGAAGTGAAATTTTGACATTGCAGTTACATCAAATTGCGTTACTACAATGTCACATTCACGTGACAGTGAAGCCAGAATCTCCATTTTAGGAGTATAGTTTTGCGAAGTCATATCTGGACAGGTTCTTCTGTTGCCTATAGGGGCTAGCTGACTACTTCGAATTGTCGGGGGAAGAGCAGGTTTCAAGCATCCCGGAACTCGAATAAAACGTTTTTGAGGTGATGTCTGTATGTGTCCATGAGTGTCTGGATGGGATATCTCACGAACGACTAGTGTGGTTTAAATGAAATTTGGTAAATACATTACAATCAGTGAATACTGAAACTATGTCGATTTTAAATGTAATCAAATGTTCGAAAGACACCCAAAATTATATTTTATGAAATCAAATTAAATTTTGAAACTATCAGAATCTTCAATGTTACGTGAATGATCATGAGTTGTGTGCATTTTCATTAGCAAACGAATGACTTTAATGACACAAACTTTAGAACTCTAGCAGAAACCGTTCTGGAGATATTGCATATGTTAAAATAAAAATAACCCTCATAAAATTAATAATTTAAGTATTAGCTATTTTGAAACATGTTCACTTTTCATATGTAATATTAAGCAATACATTTGTTAATATCATTCTCGTGGATCTAGTTTGTTCCATTCACAAGAAAAGACACTTTGGGTAACAGTTTTGCATTTTGAAGCTTAACAATTAGCCAATAGTCATACTTGAAACCTGCTCTTTCCTCGACAATTCGAAGTAGCGTCAGCTAGCTCCTACTGGGAGCAGAACCTGCGCAGCTTAATGGATCGTGTGTTAATATGACTTCACAAATATACTCCTAAAATGGAGATTCTGGCTTCATTGTCACATGAATGCGACACTATAGTAACACAATTTGATGTAACTGCAATGTCAAAAATTCACTTCGTAGAAACATCAAAATGTGACGTCACAAAAGTACCTCGGAAATGACCAAAGTAGCTTCGCTGTGACATGAATACATTGCTGAAACGTAACTTGATGTAACAGCAATGTTACGAAATCACGGTTCAGAGTAAGGCTCCGCTGACACAATCGCCATTTTGTTTGCAACCGGTTCAGTTAGTTATCGTCTGCCTGTGCTATTTCAATGGCGCGCGCATGTTATATGACTGATATTTGATACGTAATTTTGCTGTAAAATAGGTGCTTCTGCTTTCAAAAAATTGTACCACCCATTTAAGAAAGTAGTCTAGAATACTTTAATTTTCTCGATATCCTAAGAAAAAGAAGAGAAACTAATCTTCGTTTCGTCAGGTACTGCCATCGCTTCAACTGGGAGTCAAGATGGCCGCTCTTACGTCAGGCTGTATATATAGGAGCTTTAGTTTAGAGACATTACAATGTGACGTCACAAACAAGTTAATACGTAATACATAAGAAAAGCTGTTCCTTATTTATCTGCAACATCTGGCGATAAATTTGGCCTTAATTTAGAGAAATATCGCCAGATTGACACTGTTTCGTTCCAGATTGACGAAATTACCGTCAAAATTGCAAAAATGACTCTGCATTAACGAAAGTGGCGTAATATTGATGAATTTTTTAAATATTTTAATATACAGCTTATTGCAGATGCTATCAATATTGATAATAGTCAATTTGGAACTGTGAGAAATATAAGTTAATTGAGTAAGAAATAGTTTTATATGTTGTCATCCAAAAAAGCTCCAAATGTATAAATCAAAATAAAAAACATTGTGTCGTGGATCTTATACATAATTTTCTCAGCATGAAAGAAGTAAATTCATTGTACTATATAGGGGAAGATCGCTGTGCGATCCACATCAGGTTCTTTTATGTGAAAAATATTTATGATTGGGGTATCTGTGGCGGAAATCGGAGAGTTACGAAAAATGCAAACGTTTTGGACGTTTATATCTCCGAACCCATTGGATAAAAATGTAAATAATTTTTCATGTTTTGTCGGAAATATAGTCCAGACTATCTGTAATAATAAAAGAAGATATCGATTTGTCCGTTTTTTCGGCTGTAGAGTAAATTCTAATCGACGTACGGTCATGAAATTTGATACACAGTTACTTCAGAACACGAAAAGTTGCACCTTGGCGGGTTTTTGTTTGTTTTTTTATTCGAAATTTTTTTAGTTATTTATGTTTTAGTACTATTTTCATACGAATGACTTCCTTAGAGACCAAAAACATTATTCAGACTTTCGAACTTGACACCATAGGAAAGATCAAAACATTCTCTTTCAAATAAACTTTGAAAGGAATCCATAGAATTAAAAGAATTTAAAATATATATATATATATATATATATTAGAAAAATATCTAAAACATATCATAAATATCTAAAAAATATCAAAAACATTAATTTTATATATATATATATATATTCGTATGTTAAAACGAAATGACGCACCTGCGATATTCTCGCGGAGATTCATTCCTTCCCTCCACAATCAGAGCAGATGTTTTTTTTTTTATAATTGTGTTAATCATAAGCAGGCATATTGTTGACACGTTATTTTTGTTTTCGATAAATCGATGCGAGTTCATGATTTTAATCAAAGGATTGAATTTCATATCCCAAGCAACGCCAGGTACATTTTCTAGAAAATGTACTCGATGTTGCCCAAAATGAGCAATAATTTAATAGCCGTGTGTGCACCCAAGCAACAGTTTATTTTACTTTGCTTTTGTTATAAGTGAGCTGTTAAAATTGTATTTAGTTTTCGGGAATTCGCTGCGAGTTCCGGTATAATTTTTATCAGAAGTCTGTTTTTAATCTCGGGTAACGTGGGGTACATTTTCTAGTAAATGTATAAAAATATAATAGAATTAACTTAATATAAATGTAATAGAAAAACTTCAGTATTTTAAACTTTTCTTTTCGAAAAAACTTTAACATCTGTCCAAGTGAGTGTTTTTTATTTTCTTACTTTCACTGGAAATACACTACCCAACACAGAAAATGCAACAGCATGAAAGAACGGATAGAGTTTGAAGTTAAAGATCAGACAGAGATGGCATATATAAATAAGTGATGTTAATTCCAGAAGAATAATGAAATATACTAGTGGCATAGACAGGGTAATCAGTAGGCAGTAGGTTCACATCTTTCGGTGATACAAGCAACAATCCTTCAAATAACATATGCAAATAGAGTGAGGAGAGTTTCCTGAGGTATATATGACTATATGCCCTCAGCAATCTTCCACAGGTCATCCTCTGTTTGAGGCGGGTGCAGGGTAGTCAAACGACAGACAGATCTGAGAGGTAGGGCAGTCCAACGACAGACAGACGAGACAGTTCTTGAGACAGCGGAGGCCAAGGAAGCACCTGGATACCTTGCAAGGCTTATCAGCTGATGGTTACCATATGCCGTCATGCGTTATCTTACAGCTGAAGGTACAGCAGTGCAACTGGCCGCAGCACCTCATTTACATATCGTCGTGCCATTAATTTGCCTCTGATATGAACCAGAAGTGACCGGCTATCGAAACCGATAGCACCCCAAACCATGATGCCGCGCTGTCGAGCAGTATTGCGTTCAACATTCGCAGCAGGATTGGATCTGTTTCCAAGTCGTCTCCAGACTCTCACACGGCAACTGTCATTCGACAAACAGAATCCAGAATCGTCGATAAACACTAATATTCTTGCACACTCGTCTACGCCTGGAAAAGAATATTTTTTATATATAAACAATACAAATTAAACAGAATTTGATTACTCAAATCACGATAATAATAATAAAAGAAAATATTTGTATTATTCCACAGTGCAATTTGTAAAACTGATACCAAAAGTAAGTAGTAAACATAGCTATTCTGAGCCTCCAATAGCTTTGGGTTCAGGTAACAACATCATTTGTGCTAATCACAGACGTTGTAGCATTCTGATGTAGAAACTTTTCGGACTACTCATTCGTTATAGGTATTTTATTGTTGGTCTGCAACATAATTTTTTTTGTTTTCTTCCCGTCTAATTTTATCAAGCAATAGTTTCCTTTTTGAATTTGATCCCTCCCATAAGTTATTACAGAATCCATATCACTTGCAGAAACTGAAGCTTCCATCATATGTGGTGATTCCTTAGATGTCTCATCACCATAATCATTTCCTAATGCATATTCATTCAGAACTGTCCTTTTCCATTTACTCAATTCACATATATTGCTTCTTTGCTTTAAATGTAGGTCTCTTAACAATTATCTTTTTGGCGATCATTTTCTTTAATTTTACTCCTTCAAATTCAGCTTTCTCTAGAGTATTAGTAAGGATTCTACATTTACCAGATTTTTGCCCATCATTTTGTACAATATAAGTTTTAGATTTAAGGAAATGGGACACTTATTTCGGTGCTATACATTGCATTGATTCAGTGTTTGATGTAGAAGACTGACAAATTCCAGCAGAGATATCCCTTTTTTGTCACTTGATGACTATTCATTGGCCTATTCACCATCAAATTCCCACATTTGAAACCATTTTCAGTTGAATAGGGTCTATCTGTTAGAAAACTCAAATATTCATCACATTGCATATATTTTCATTTACTGGTCATAAGCCCGATACCCGAAAACCAGTCTGAATAAATAAAACACCAACACTAACACAGTAAGCCAAATAATGTTATACAAAAGTTCTAAACTTGCATTATAAATCTATTATTATTACAATATAAAAATCTTTTCATCCCTTTATAAATATTTTTTAAACTATACAAATTATAATATTGTACCTAGGACCATGGCTCTAGGTACAAGGTCTAGCCATTTTTTATAAAATGGCTTCCACAGCCAAAACTCTATAAATATTCCGATTTGTTAATATAATATTCCCTTAGTTTATGACCGAAACTAACTGTTATACATAAAAATAAAACTTTGCACTTACCTTCTAAATATCAATATCAAAGTAATGTTAAGAATTTTACTTTGGGCCATCAAATTAAAACTTTTCCTTCTACTTAACTGCTATATTTACCTTCTTTCACTCAAAATGGTTGCTAAGATTTCAAATCATGTAGCTTCTTACCTCAAAGAGTAATAATGTAAAATAATAATTATTAAAATAAAGCTGAATGGCCCTACAAGAGTACAAGAGTTTCCCCTATTCAGTTATAAACTTGCTGTGCATAAAATTTTTTAAAATTTTAAATGTTATTTTCAGATTGTAATATTAAATCAAAATCATCAAAATTAATAATGTAAATCAAATCAGAGGCAAATTATGAATGAACATCGCAACAAAAAATAAGTATTTCTGTTGTCGTTGTTATTTGCAGTATATTAAAATATTTGAATTAAAATGCTGTTTTGTCTATTTTTAATTCTCATAATCGAGTTCTATAGGTGTTATATTTGAAGGTTTCGGTTCAAATTTGCTGTAACATTCAACAATCAACGTCATTGTTCTTCCAAGCGGCGGTTATGTTGTTCATTGAGTTGCACATTATCGCATGTCGTGCAGTTGCTGAATATGTTCTTCGGTAGTTTTGGTTGAGATTCGATGTTCTTCCAAACATTGGTTATGTTGTGGCTTTATTTCGTCAGTTAGTCATTGAGTTGCATGTTGTCACATATCTTCTAATCGCTGAACATTATGTATCATGTTAAAATTAGAGTTTCTTTCCATGCCTCTTTCCTTGGTCTTGTAGTCATTGTAGGCAAAGCAGTTTTTCAAAATGTACACAAAATAAGATATTGTAAGATGAGTTGTATAAGAATTGCTGAATTTTTTTAAGCGAAATTACTTAGCTCCGGAGTCTGGAATATAAGTGATATGAATGGAATATTCATCGATTTACTTAGATAGAGAAGCAAGCGATTTTATAGCATTGCTTTTTTTAATGAAGTTTTAAGTTTCCAAGTAAAATAAATTATTGTACTATGATAATTTTAAAAATATCACTGCTGAATGTATAGCATTTTAGAGATGTTTAAATAAAATTGCATTTCAGTTGGAAAGTGTTTCATAATCAATGTCTTATGCAAGATTAATCTTTCTTGTTTAAAGTATAAATATAGATTTAGTAACTAAATTTCCTAATGCATATTTTTGTCGTTTACTATGTATATCTATCTTATATGGTTTCGAAGATATTTCAAGTGAAAGTAAGCAAAATGAAAGAAAAAAACATTTGTTCAGACAGATACTTTGCAATACTCATTTTCGTCACAGAAACCCCAAGCATAAATATTATTCACATAAAAAAATGTGCCCCTTTTTTTAACAAGTGTCCTTTTCTTGGTAACAGCACCACCTTGCCCTTCTTTATCCTGGGGGAAACTCTGTTGTAGGCCTATCTTCTTCATCCAAAGGATAGCTTTTGAGATTAGAATCCAATCAGTCTTCTGCCAACGGTGTCATGTTCTCTTTATTAAAGTTGAAATTCTGACATTTCCTAGTTTCACAGGACATCTTTAGGCCCCTTTAAGATATAAAATTTTATAAATATTTATAAAAATACACCATTTTACTTAAAAACATAAACATTGCACTATTTCGCATTATCATGAGTCCCGGTATAAGTTCTCTCTTCAACTGTTAAAATATAAATATCACAATTGCTAGCAACTGATTTGCTAATCAGATTGAGTTAGACCACAAAGTGCTCTTTAACACATATCTGATAAATTTTTAATTACTGATCTCAATTCATTTAGATCCTATGTAAATGAGGCTTAGTTGAATATTGGATTATTTTAGTAACTATTTTACAATGACTAAGCTCCCTTTATCTTATATAAATGAGGTGAAGCTGAATATTGTACTCCTTTTTAAACATTTTACAACCAATAACTAAACACATGGATATTACTGACTTCTCATTTACTACTAAAGAAGATTAAATGGTTAGGAGGGTGTTGTAAATAAGATTTTCCAAAGTTGAAATATAGTTAAATCACCTTCTCGCATACAATAACGGTACGTTCACCTAATTTCATGAAAATCCTTAGGTCTGTTCTTAAAATACAATATACAAGAATACGACACTTTACAGTATACTGTATAATACATAACAATTAAATATTTTATCACTATATTTTCTTGTCCTTTTTTTATTTATACTAAAATGAAAAAAAGTTTCTTAAAATGCCTAAGCACTAAACAGAGATAAACTACATCGTTATCACAGCACAGATGCTCAATTTCAGCTTCCACTCCCATCAATTGTGCGAGCAAGCGACTGGATAGTCAGGAAAAACTTGAATGAGATGCTTGTCACAAAATCCTACATAAATCAAAAAGTTAAATATTACTTTGCAAAAGTAGAGAATGTCTAAAATATACAATTCAATTTTGTTCTAATTTTAATTAATTATCCCATTATAAAATTACATAAAAATATTTTTAAATAATATTTTATAATTTATGTATTGTATTTCTTACATTATAAGATTGTAAGACACCACCTTAATTTCCGTAACACCAACAGAGAAAAAGCTTTGATTTAAAAATAAATAAATAAAGTAAAACTAAAAATTTCATTTATTTCAATAGAATTCAATTTATTAACAGAAATAGTATTTATCAGTAGGTATGTTATTCATCACTTTCTTCTGAATCAATATCAGAAGAGCGAACCTCACATGCAGAGTCTAATGACTCTGAGCTATATTTATCTTCATAAAAAAAAAGAATTGCAAGACACCATCGGTTCTAAGACACACCCTGTTTTTAGTTACATTTATATCGGAAAAAGTGCACCTTAAAATTGAAGAAATATGGTATATATTTTTCCCTTATGTCCAGCTGTCCAGCATTGAATGAATAGGATAAATTATAAGATGTTTAGTGCTAAATACTGTCCAGTATAATAATGGTGTAATTTAGGACTAACTATGAAAAACGAATAAACAAGGTGTCCCGTCAAGATAGCATAAACTCTGCAGAGTGAAAATCCTCGCTCGGTGTACATGAAAAATAACCCAAGAACCATACCTCTATGACCCATAGTTTTTGCGAAAAATGCGAAAGATAAAGTATGATGTCAAATCCGGTGCACGGAAAATAATTTTTATTGGAAACATGAACATCGGTACATCTATATTACATGTTTACATAGGCAGATGCTCAATTACACCTTTCTGGTAGGTCGGACGGTCTGGGTTTCAATAACAACAACTGTGCATATCGAGGTATGCATGCGAGCGCTGTAGAATGGATCACTGCACATGATCAAGGATTGTGTTTTTGTTCACAAAGTTGAGCGCAGCATGAAGGCAAGCAACTAAGTGGATGCTGAAGCACAATGCAGAATCGTATGCAATGTGCCATTCTTACAGTGCGCGCATGGATGTCTCGTTATTGGCAGTGGTTATTTTGAGCATCCTTCTATGTAAACATAATGTCATATGCAAGTACTGATGTTCATGTTTCAAGTAAAGCTTATTTTACGTGCACCGCATGCGATGTCATATTTTTTCTTTCGCATTTTTCTTGAAAACTATGGGTCGTGGAGGTATGGTTCTTGGGTTACTTTTTATGTACTCCGAGCAAGGAGCAGTCTTCATGGGACACCCCGTATATTTAATAGAAACCTTTTTATATATATAAAAAATTACTTCGAATCGTTTGACATTACCATTGATTTCGTTAAATGTGTTCCTTTTATACTTCTCTCACTATAGGAAAGTATTGTTTTCATGTAAAAAACACTTATTGGCCAAATAGGATACCTATACATTTTCAAAGGTACTATTTATGTAAAAAAAAAAAAACTTATGGCAGTCCATTCATTTCTCTATTGTGCGCAAACATCCTTTGCACTACGAAATTTTATAATCAATATTCTGCAAAACTACCGATGAATGTAAAATTTACGGTGCAATTTTCTTTAGGTGCAGTTTCACTAGTTTCTAAAGGTACAGTTTTACCAGTATCATTCACAACAGTGCACGGGAGTTTCACAATAGGCACGGGAGTTTCACATTTTAATGCAATATTTCCCAAAATATTCAACTACATGATACCAAATTTGATATATAAATAGGTTGTTATGTTATATAAGTCAGATTGTCTCTAGTACTTTTAATAGATGTGGAAAATAATTGAGATAAGTCGAGGGATAACTGAGTATAGGGAAACAGGATTTTGCTATTCTACAAAATCCCATATTGCGCGATTTGCATGCAAGTTAGAAACATGTCCATCATCAATTTTTCGCACAACCTAAAAAAATATCCTGGTATGATGCATTTTTTTGCAAAATCATGTACATACAACATAAATATGCAGTTCATTTTAAAAATATTTATTGTAAAGATACTAGTTTTTTTATATGTTTTATTGCATTATTTAAGGTAGTAGTATCTTACATAAGACCATCTCTACTATTACACGTTTTTATGTAATGGGTTTGTAATGAGCATAGTCAGTATATGCTCATTACACAAAACAATACTAGATACTCATAACACAAAACAATACTAGAAGATATCTTTTAATAAAAATATTATATCCAAAAATTCTATATAAAGAAAGCTTATTTCAAAGAGCTCTCAAAGTGCTATCTTCATTCCACACATACATGTAATATTTATAGAAGAATAAAAAAAAATACAAGAGTATAAAATTTGAATTATTTTAAATGAGATAAAATGAAATTCCTAATCCCAGGATTAACAATTTTGCAATCCCCAAATACCAGATTTATACAAAATATCTGAGATTATAATCCCTAGTATATAAAATATTCTTTTCTTGTGTTGAGGAAATTCTTGTACCTAGAGTCGGCAATTTTCCTATTGTAATTTAATATCACTTTATTGGCATGAATTGCATCCTTATTAATAGAAGATAGTTAATCTACTTAAAATATTAAAGTGATGTTATAAATATAGAATACTCTCAACAGTATACGGTTGAATCATTTCACAAAATACTAGTAATATTCAGACAAGCCGAATATTCTTTGCATCCCTAAAAACAAGATTAAAAAAAGCACGATATTTTATCTTTCATTAAATTAAAATTTGCTATACTGCAAAGTTGTGAAATTACTTAATAGAACTTTCGAAATGCTACCCATATAAAAATATATTTAACCAACTCATTAATATTTAATAATTTTTACTTTAGCAAAAGATAATCAACTACTTCTGTAAATAGTACTAAATAGTAATAGTAATTAAAATTCATATAATCATAATAAAACAACGAAACTATATTTTTAAGCATGGCCATCTTAGATTAAGTATGAATAATATATACAGGTGTGATATAACATATTTCTAAAGAAATTTATGGCAATTTACTTATTTTTGGATAGAAAATGAGAGCACGTGGAAATATTTTGAACTGTAGTTGCAACGTAAAAGCGGTCGAGAATCGCCATTGCTTTATAATGAAGGTATTATCAGGAGTATCATAGGTAAGGATAGTTTTTAATGTTAATTCTAATCTCTCATACATACATGATATGAGTAAAAATATATTATAACACGTAATAATTTAAGATTTTGACAATTAAACATGATCTGAGCATGACTAAACACAAAATTGAATGTTTTTATGATGTAATACGTGTGTGACTAAGTGGGGTATGACCAATATTTCTGAAACAATTTAAGTTATTCAAATGAAATTTTAAACCAATTATTAAAGTTAGTGTAAATGCAATATTTAAGATGTTTCCTAAAATATCATATATATTATATATTTCTATGCTTTCTTCAAATATATTCCTTCATGTATTATTTTATGCAGAGCTTGAAATTGGGAGTGGTGTGTTGGAATGAGTGGTGTTAGTAATGGTGTGTTGAAATTAGGAGTGATGTCTTTTCTCCCTCATAAATATTATATAGATATATTTAACAGGTTTATTCCATAAACATTAAATTACAATTTATATAACTTTTCTTTTTTCTTTATTATGGTTTTTACAGAAATCAAAATATAATACTACTCAAGTATTTCCTATGTTTTTCAATTTTTTAAGTATTTTTAAAAATTCTGTATACAGACCAGCAATAAAGGTTGAGGACCTGTGATGTCATAAAAATTACTGGTCCCTTAGACCACTGACTGAAATTTACTAATTTCTACACACATATATATAGAGAAACTAGCAGTAATACCTGTTCTTCGTGTGGAGCATATAATATAAAGAAATTTAAAATTCATGATCATGTTCAAATTCCTATAGAATACTAAATGATATTGTTAATCAAAATATTCTATTAAAATATTTAATTTAATGCCTGACTAAAAAGAAGTTTAAGAATATCTGTTCCCGCTATATAAAATTATCTTCAATAGGCAGATCTGAAGAATAAAACATCCTGGTCCTGTTCGTAAACAAATTTACAAAAAAAATATGAAATTGAACCAATATATGCAAATTAAAAGTGCTAAAATTGTATGGGACCCGCACTACTTATATTCACGAATATTAGAATATATACCAATGTATTAGTAGAGAATTACAATTACTACATCATATGAGTTTCTAAAATCTTTGCCAAATTAAAATAGATGACATAATAAATTGAAAATAACAATAATCCCGTAATCATTAAATCTAAAGGCCGTAATTCATTCTAATATATGACAATATACATGTACTACTTATATTCTCGTAGATTAGAAGATATACCAGTGCAGTTGTAGAAGATCAGCGCTTTGTACCTATATGTGTTTCAACAATTTTTGCCAAAATAAAACAAAGATGTAATAAATTGAAAATATCATTAATCCCCGAAAATATCAATAATAATAATGTTTAAACCTGAAGACCGTAATTGTTATAATCCAGTCAAAAATGCAATATCGTTCAAATTTATTTTATATACATACTATATTATTTAAATCGGAAAAAATTTAATAAAAATCCGTCTGTCACATAAACACATTGGATTTAAATCCATTAAAGCGACATGATACAATTTTCTTCAAATAAATTGGCGTAAAACATATTGTCTGCATAATGCTATCTCAATGGAAGGCTCAATTGTTCATTTTTAATTAATATCTAGATAACCCCTGGTCTCAAAAACTTAAACTAAATTTTAAGTGGGGCTAATTTAAGCCTACCCACAAAATTTCATTAAATTCTTTCACTCGTTCTCCCGTGATAAAGAGACAAACTTACATACAGACAGACAGATTTTCAATTTCATTTATATGGATTGTTTAGAAATTTAACAATAATATTGCAGTAAGTGACAAATTTATGTATACATATGATTGTATAGATATGATTGTATATATATGATTAGTATTAAATTCTACGTATACATATGATTGTAAAAAACTCTTTAATTTTAGGTAATAAAATATTTTATACATGCAACAGATAATTCTCATTCTTTCTGCAAAAATATGTACAAGCCAGAATAAATTTTAATTCATTACAATTTTTCTGTACAAATATCCAAATCTAACTGCACAATTTTAGAATTTTAAACTGCAATAAAAACAGTATTCGAAATTATTTGTTAGTTGCATTTTCCACCTTTAAATTTCATTTTGACAACGAGATTCTAAACCCAGCCGTAATTTTTTATGTCTAACTTCCCTGTTTAAGTATAGAACCTTTTGGTAACTGAGTAAAAATGCTTGGGACCCAATAACGCTTCATTTTCTGCTATCAATTTCTAACCGCGATTGAAAATAACTATAATGATAAAAAAAATGAGGATATAGAAAAATTTGATTTTACGTATAAAATACATATAGTATATCAGATTTAAAAGATAAGATCACATTTTTAGTGAAAAAGCAGAATTGACTAGTAGCTGCACTATGAAATTAAAATAATTGGTTAGGAAAATGTCACAATATTACAAGTTTATTATAGTTATACAATTCAGATATTTACTTACTTCCCACTTTCAAAACATAACAAGAACGAAGCTAATCGAATCACGCTCGGCAGATGGCCAAGAATCGAATACACGTCGAATGCGCAACAAAGGAAAGAGTGTTATAAATTAATCTCAATCGCTGAAGAAACTTATAAAATTAGAAAGGAATATGCAATATACTTATTTACAAAATACTGAATTATAAGATCAATAGATTGCAAAATAAATGAAATTACCTTTTAACAAAGATATCCAATGATCCGTTAACAATAACATCTTGCCGCGCGTTCCCGCAAATAAACAAACTGGGGGAGCCAACAGATAGATGTTGCCATTCCACGACTCAGAAATTATTGCTCTGTTCACTTTCAACCTAACAATTTTACATTATTTTCCACCTTCATGATTATTTTAAATTATTATTTTCATTAATAATAAGAAGCAATAAATTGAATAAAAAGTATTTAATTTTGAATGAAAAAATGCAATAAATAAAATCATGCATAACTCAAATTCGATTTACTAACGCTAACAGTATTTCTTGTACAAAGAGGATTGTAACATAAAATAAAAGAAAAGAGCAAGTGCGTGGAGTACTTTTCTTTTACCGTAGTCACCATCAATATTTACAATTTTTTTCTAATTCTGGAATAACAGTGACTTTATAAATACGCACGGCTGAATATTTGAAACGCTCGCGTTATCCTCAAAGTCCCCTCTCCAACAAACAAATCTGAGTCAGGGCCGCCTCGAAACCTGTGCCCAATAGCATTGCACAGAAGGTGCCATTCCCCTCAGGAACAACATATCGGAACCCATTTAAGTTAGGAGAAATTTTGTATGGAGAAATGGAAAACAACACGTTTGGTTACTACGCCCCCAGCCCAATGATAGAATAGAGAGAAGCTACAATGCAAAGTTCTAGTAACCAAGCCAAAAATAATCAACAAATATCAACGAAGTGCATTCAATAATAGAAAATCAAATAAAATTCAAGCTTTAAAGCTTTAGACGTGGATAAGCACTAGGCCTAAATGAATTGTTCATTTCGAAAAAACTCTTTGTCATGCCCAAGTATTTAATCAAAATGAACACAAAATGGATCTGATATTAGAGATAGATTATATATATATATATATATATACATCTGCATTATGAGTTTTGTTCCAGAGAGAACAGATAATAAAAAATAGTTGTAATCATTTTAAACGTGCTATTACAGAATTTATAGTTATTATCCATGATTTTGTCGCCTTAGAAAAAAGTAAATAGTTTTGCCTCTTGTTTTACTATGAAGTTTTAAATAATATTATTCATTGTCCTACTATACTTTCTTGCGTTCTTAGAGTTTCATATGACCTGTTAATATTAGACATGAAAACAAGCAAACAAATAAAACAGCAATTACATTAAGAGATTTTTTTGTATATAAAATTTGTTAACCTCCTTGATACATATTGCGCGGATATTGATATTTTTATTTTGCCACCTGCCATTTTTTTAAAATGCCAGTTTTAATGCTCTTAGCTTTTTATTGTTTAGTATTCTAGTATTTTATGTTCTTTGAGATTACTCTAATTGGATTTTATATGCAATTGCCACTTAAATTGAATTGAATTAAATTGAATAAATATGTTCCAACCGGGATATATTTTAACTGAGTTTTTGAAAATATTTATAGTAGATGTGTCATTTTGATTATAAACTTACTTTCTTTTTCCAGAAATACATTTTCAAGAATTCTTAAAGCGAAAAATATTTCGAAGACATTTTAAAAGTACTGGAGAATTCCTATAATACCTTTTCAATCAAACATATCTATTAAAACGCGTTCTCTCTAAACTTTTTTGTGCAGATGATAAAAAAATTTAATAAATATTTCGTTGAGCAATAATTGTGCAATCTTAATTTAGTGCAATCAACTATAATAAAACTTTATTGTGACATATCAGCTACCATTGATTACACTATCCGTTTCTTTTCATTTTTTTTTTTTTTTTTTTTTTTTTAGAGTGGAAAAAGTAAGAAAGTTTTATATTTGTTTAATACTTTATAGAATATAAATTGTATTGAAAATAACATTTCAATAAGATGTTGAAAATCAATCTTTTATTATAAAATTCAAAGCTATAGTCATTTTTCTACTTATGTTCAAAATTCTTATTGTAGTCCACAAGGACCACTGATTTTATTATTATTATTTTCTAATTATCGGATATTTTATATTGGAATTTTATTTAGATAATTTCATTAAACATTGAAACTATATCCACTATACTTCCAAAATTATATATATATATATATATATATATATATATATATATATATATATATATATATATATATATATATATATTTGGAAACTTAATTTTCTAATATATACCTTTGCCACTTATTCTTTATATAGATCTTTCATAGTTTCGAAGATATTAATGAAAGTAAGGAGAAGAAAAAAACCCGCTCGGACAGATACTTTTTAATTTTCTTTCGAAAAGGGATATATTTGGAAACTTAATTTCCTAATATATACTTTTGCCACTTATTCCTTATATAGATGTTTCATAGTTTCGAAGATATTAATGAAAGTAAGGAGAAGAAAAAAACCCGCTCGGACAGATATTTTCTAATTTTCTTTCGAAAAAATATTTATTTCTTAAAATATTAAAATATTCAAATTATATTTATATATTCTTAATCTGGACCATATTTCCGACAAAATAAAAAAAAATATTTACATTTTTACTTCCTCATAAGTAGTATTGAGAGAGTATTGTTTCATTAAAATTTTATATTTCGAGATTGTGATGCCAATTCATGTTTTAGGATCCCCTGAGCACGCTGTGATTATGTTTGGAGTGATGTCTGTTAGTGCTCGATTTTTTTGGGTACCCTATAGCTGTTACAAGTATTAATGTATTTTCATGAAATTTTATATTCTGATTTCGTGTATACGAAAGTCGAGAGTTGAGTCTTTAAATTTCTATTAAGTTCGGCAGACATAAACGTCCAAATTGTTTACATTTTCGTAATGCTCCGATTTTTGCTACTGATACCCCAAGCATAGATGTTATTCACATCAAAATATAAGTTAACTTAATTTTAGAAATAAATAACTGTAGTGTCAAAACTTTTTATTCGTATCTAGTAGTTTTTTGTTAGATCTAGTAGAAGGTTTCAAACACTTCCAAAAATGCATGTGAATAAATGTTGTGAAATTATGCAGTATATCGAAAACGATGGAAACAAGCTGCTTCGGGAGCTAAATAAGGAACCTGCATAAAAAAAAATTCAAAACATTCGTTCAAATTATTGTAAAAGTGCCAAGTCATAATATATTTCGAAAGAAAAACAGATCTGAAAAATTACATGAACTATTTTAACTAAGTTCAATTTAATAAAACCAGAGAATAAAAACAGTAAAATTTAAAAATATATATAAAAAATATTACCTATCTACTTCAGTTCTTGGAACATTCATTTTAATTTTTCAGCTTTTATTTCCTGGCATTTTCAAACTAGTTTGATCAAATGTTATTTGAATTTAGTTGATAAAGATAGCTCATATAGCTTCCCAAACCAGTTGATTCCTTCGCTTTTTATTTTCTTTTAAATTCCGTAGTCTTTTATTCCTTGGTATTTTAAAGTAATTTTTTCAAAATTATTGAAAAATTGATATTTCAAGATTATTAATCATCAACTGAGTAGATGAGTATTTGAACATCGCTTTTGAAACCGGTTGACCAGTTTATTTTTGTATATACTCTATATTTTAAGAAGTTTACATTTACCGTCTTGATATTGAAGCAGTATTTGTACCATTATTTGATTGAACTAATACCGGGTACTGAAAATGATCAAATTGATAAAAACAAGAACTTTGAACCTCGAAATAGTAGGTGTATTCACATTCATGAATTAAAACCCGATAAAAAAAATCTGACGCGAGCAGCACATGACTTTCCTTATATTCAAATGAATTTACTACGTTTGCAGTAAAAATAAAATAGATTATTCTTACAGTAGATACTTATATTTTTTTCAAGATATTGAATTTTCGTCAATGAGTCGTCAATTTCATTGATTTAGCGTCATTTTTATCCATTTGACGAGATTTTCGTTAATTTGGCAACATTAAAAAAGTTGGCGACATTCAGCTAATTTCGTTGCCAAAATCTCGCCAAGAGTTATGGACGGAGAAATAATGGCGTTCAAATTCAAAAGTATTACTCAAAGTATCTTTTCTCAAGAATGGAACGAGCTAGATCCACG
Organism: Amaurobius ferox; assembly: GCA_951213105.1. Taxonomy (NCBI): domain Eukaryota; kingdom Metazoa; phylum Arthropoda; class Arachnida; order Araneae; family Amaurobiidae; genus Amaurobius; species Amaurobius ferox. Next base: position 43,909,237 of record OX578144.1, on the reverse strand, counting down.
AGAATGATGTCACCCAGTCACCCAATTTATTGTATGATATTACATATGAAAAGTGAACATGTTTCTCAAAAGTTAATATTTTTTTTCAATTTATGCGATTTTTTGATAAATTTATTTGAAAAATGTGCAATATCTCGAGAACGGTTTATGCTAGCGCTCCAAAATGTATGTCAATCGTTTTCTAAGAAAAAATTACGTAAGATTTATCTATTTTTGTAACTTTATTAAATATTTTGATTTTTTGATGATTTTTTCAAAATTTCACCGAAAAATTTAGAGGGGGGGGGAGGTTTAAACATTCGATTGTGTTGAAAAACAATAGGTTTAGAGTATTCAAGGATTGTAATTTTTGTACCAATTCATTCGAATTTCTCCGTTCGTGAGATATTGTCTTCACAGGCTTAATGACACACACTTTCACACACCCATTGGTTAGCGCGCTGGAGTTGCACTCGGTAGGCCCGGATTCTTTTCCAGCCACTGCCAAAACTGCCGCCGTGTTCATACGGAGTACGATCACGTTAAACATGTGGGTCCGAAAGTCCTTCCGAGAGGTTGGTGGTAGGGGAAGGAGGGTACGGTCCCTGTGGATGCCTCCACCACTGGGTTCCGGTCTAAATTGGGTGGCACTTCCCGACAGTCCAAACAGTTACCTTACACCTTTTCTGGTAGGTCGGACATTCTGGGTTTCAACAACAACAACACTCACCCACACACACAGCCATCACCTCAAAAACGTTTGATTCGTGTTCAGGTATGCTTGAAGAGTGCTCTTTAGTCGAAAACTCGAATTCGAATTCTACTTTACACCCTGTATATAAGGAAAGTAAAAATTATTGATACATAAAAAATAAGTCCAGGTGTTATATATATAAATTGAGAATGAGATGCGTCGGTATAGGTTCACGACATAACGAACTTTTCATTCCGAAAATCGATAAAAATGTTATAAAAATATAATTACGTTATAAAATATTACAAAAATTCCTATTTTATGTGGATATTTATATAAATGCGAATGCTATCATTTACAAGATGCACACATACGCCGTTCTCGTGATATATCAGGTTTTTTATCCAAAATAACAAAATTCATAAAATATCGAGAAACTCAATATTGTCAAATGAATGAATGTTTTGTAAATATATTTAATCTGAAATTAATGAACAACATTGTTTAAAAGTCATTTCGAGATTTTTTCAGTCTATTTTAGGCTTTCGGTGCTCATCTATATTTATTTAACCGTGCCGGCGCATAAGAGGTCTGCAAGGCCGAAATCCAGATTTCCACTCGGACAGACCCGAAACGCTAGTGTTTAAACCCAGCCCGAATCCAAAGAAACGTATAAATGTACGATCCGACTCGACCCGAAGATTTAATAAGTCTCAGCCCGATATGATTTGTATTCAAATGTGTTAAAAACACGATTGTGGGAAATTACATCTACGGCATACGCAATGATACAAGGCATTCTTTAATTTCCCGCCACTAAGATTGTTGATAAATACTAGAACAGCTTCCCCAAAACTATGGAGCAGCTGCGGTTACAACACGTGACCAATTAAATTTTTCTGTAGATGTAAAGTCTCTGTAAAAGATGGTAATGTAAGGCCAGACAAAATATTTTCTTTCTTTTTTTACTTTCCTTATATACATAATGTATAAGGAAAGTATTGTGACGGGGTCGAAAATTCGAATTCGAGTTTTCGACGGGAGAGCACGTTTCAAGCATCCCTGATCACGAATCAAACATTTTTGAAGTGATGTCTGTCTGTGTGTGTGTGTGTGTGTGTGTGTGTGTGTGTGTGTGCGTGTGTGTGTGTGTGAAAGTATGTGTGTGTGTGTGTGTGTGTCAGTGAGTCTGTGGAGACGATAACTGACGAACGAATGGACCGATTCGAACCAAATTTGGTACAAAAATCACAATCCGTAAACACTGGAAGCCTATTGTTTTTATACGTAATCGAATGTTCAGAACTCCCCTAAATTTTCGAATAAAATTTTGAAAAAATCGTCAAAAAATCAAAACCTCTAATAAAGTTACGCAAATAGACATTTCTTATGTAATTTTTCATTAGAAAACGATTGGCATAAATTTTAGAACGCTACCATGAACCGTTCTCGAGATATTGTACATTTTTCAAAAAAATTATGAAAAAGTCACATAAAAAAAAAATTCCTATTGAGAAACATGTTCACTTTTCATATGTAATACCATGCGATAAATTGAGTGACATCATTCTCGTGGATCTAGCTTGTTCCATTCATGAAAAAATATACTTTGAATAATACTTTTGTATTTAAACGCGAATAGTCATTTATCTGCTGTAAGAATAACTTTTTTCTTAGTGCATAACGCTTGGCGAGATTTTGGCGACGAATTTGGCGGAATGTCGCCAACATGGCGACTTTTTTGAAATGTTGCCAAATTAATGAAAATCTCGCCAAATGGATGAAAATGATGCTAAATCAATGAAAATGACGACTAATTGTCGAAAATTCAATATCTTGGAAAGAATATTAGTATCTACTATAAGAAAAACCTATTTTTTTACAGTAAAAGTAGTAAATTCATTACATTATATAAGGAAAGTCATGTGTTGCCCACATCAGATTTTCATGAAACATTAGAATTAGCGCGGTTCTCTGTGACATTCGTGAATGGAAGTACTTTTAATTTTACGCATTTTCGTACATTTTAGCTTTATAGGTTTTCTTAAAATTACAAGTTTTAAAGTTTTTAAATAAAATTGATAAATTTAGCGATTTTAAATAAAAATATACATTTGAGCATTTTCTTAAATTGCAAACGCTTTTCTTTAAAATTGTGAATTTTAGAACAATTACTCAAAATTAATGAATTTTAATGTTTTTTCCAAAAATATTGTGAATGTGAGTGAGTGCTTCGCCAGATATATCGCGAATAAGCAGACATATTTTATTATTTTAATACAAATGTTATTATATCTTAAAACATAAATTAAAGATTTTTTTTCTATATTATGATGAACATTATTTTGTATACATGTCTCTGCCATTTTATTAACTTCGTAGCCAGCTATTGGTGAGTCCTGGCACTCATCATCAGGGAAGGCGAACCTCTGGGGTTATATTTATTGAACCACTATTAGAGTATCATAAACTTTTACCCGGCTTGATTCATTTCCGGAACTTATACTTTTACATTTACATGTGATTACGTCATTATATTTTCCCTCATGATTGAAGATTCTATTTTTAATACGTCTTTTTAATTTGTAGGCATGTTTTAAGTTAGGGTATTTTAAGTTACAACTTCTCTCTATTCAATCTTTAAATTTTCATATTATATATATATATATATATATAAACAGAGAATCATCAATCAAGTGGAAAATAAAATGCAAACCTCTAGTTATCAATCTGAAGACAAACAAAAACATCAATGGAAATGAATCGATAAAATAAAATAAAATAAAATCCAAGCATGAAAGCTTTAGACGTGGACAAGCCCTAGGCCTAATAATGAATGGATCATTTCGATAAAACTCTTTATCAAGTCCAAGTATTTTAAAAAAATGAACACAAAATGCATGTTTCTTATATCAGTAATAGATTATATCTATAAACACTGACAACTTGGACAACATGCATATATATATATTATTTTTCTTTAAAAATTTTAAGAAATATGGAATGTGCTTCGATTGATTTGTATGTACAAAATTGTAAAGTATCTATGTCAGACAATTTTGTGTGCATCATCATATTTTAATATTGGATTTTCTTTGTTACATATAAAGTACGTTAAATGTGGCCTCCACAACCAGCTGATTTTTGATTTTAAAGTTGAATACAATTTTGTAAATTGTCAAACTACACAATAAGATATTTTTTTATAAAAATACGGTCATTGACCATAAATTGAAGTTAGCCATACAAATTATTGGACAGTTTTCATTCTTAAAAATCTGATGTGGGCTACATATGACTTTCCTTATATAATGCAATGAATTTACTTCTTTTACAGTTAAAAAAAATGTTATTCTTATAGTAGATACTTATATTCTTTCCAAGATATTGCATTTTCTTCATTGATTTAGTATCATTTTTATTCATTTGGCGAGATTTTTTTTATTTTGGCAACAATTAAAAATATCGCCAAGTTGGCGACATTCCACCAAATTCGTCGCCAAAATCTCGGCAAGAGTGGACGGAGAAATAAGTTATGGACGGAGAAATAAGTTATTCTTATAGCAGATAAATGACTATTGTCGTTCAAATACAAAAGTATTACTCAAAGAATCTTTTTTCATGAATGGAACGAGCTAGATTCACGAGAATGATGTCACCCAATTTATCGCATGGTATTACATGCGAAAAGTGAATATGTTTCTCAATAGGAAATATTTTTGTTTTATTTTATATGATTTTTTGATAACTTTTTTGAAAAATGTGCAATATCTCGAGAACGGTTCATGTTAGCGTTCTAAAATTTATGTCAATCTTTTTCTAATAAAAAATTACATAAGGAAAGTCTATTTGCGTGACTTTATTAGCGGTTTTGATTTTTTGACGATTTTTTCAAAATTTCACTCGAAAATTTAGGGGGGTTCTGAACACTCGATTGCGTATAAAAACAATAGACTTCCAGTGTTTTTAAATTGCGATTTTTGTACCAAATTTCGTTCGAATCGGTCCATTCGTTCGTCAGTTATCGTCTCCAAAGACTCACTGACACACACACATACACACATACACACACACACACTTTCACACACACACACACACACACACACACAGACATCCCTTCAAAAATGTTTGATTCGTGATCAGGGATGCTTGAAACGTGCTCTTCCGTCGAAGACTCGAATTCGAATTTTCGACCCCGTCACAATACTTTCCTTATACATTATGTATATAAGGAAAGTAAAAATAGTTATACACAGTTATTACCTTATATTTACGTTGCTCGTAAACTACACTGGACATGTTGTGGTTCGGTGCGAGTCCCGCAGCTAGTGATCACTGTTTTTTGTATCGCTTAGAAAAACAACAGTTAAATGAAAGCAGTTACAGCTGAAGGTAAATACGTAGTGGATTTACAAAATGCTTTGTCTTGAAAAAGAAAACAAAATATAAGTTCTTAATCGCACATTTCACAGTGTTATCAATACATGATGTTGAAACCCAGACCGTCCGACCTACCCGAAAGGTGTAAGGTAACATCAATACATGATGTGAAATACCAGACCCAACAGTGACGTTTATATAGCTATTGTGCTCTGTTTTAAACAGCAGAAGTAATAATAAATTATTACAGTGCCGCCATAGTTTTGCCAATACCACTGCTACGTTGCATTGTAACATTTATGGTTAGGGCCGAAAACAACACAAAATATAGTTACGACAATGTTACAGTGTCATCAATTAGCGATGTTATTTAGAAATCCCAACTGCTACGCCTCATTGTAACAATAATATTCAGTTGCATAAAAGTCACAAAATGTAGTTACATCAATGGCATAATGTAACCAATATGCAATATTGCATACAAGTCACAAGTATGACGTCATATTGTAACATTTATGTTTATTTGCAGAAAAGTTACAAAATATAGTCACAGTAATCTCACAGTGTCACTAATTATCGATGCTGCATATAAGTCACATATGTGACGTTGCATTGTTATGTGTTTATCAAGTGGTTGAAACGTCACTAAATATAGTCCCAATAAAGTCCCAATGTTACTAATACGCATCGTCGGCTAGAAGTAACAACTATAACGTCACATTGTAGCATTTATGTTTAGTTGCAGATACGTCACAAAATATAATCACAGTAATGTCGTGCTGTCACCAATTAGCGATGTTGAATATAAATCACAAATGTGACGTCACATTGTGACATTTAAGCTTAGTTGCAGATATTTGACAAAGTATAGTCACAGTAATGTCATGGTGTCACCAATTCGCGATGTTAAATATAAATCACAAATGTGACGTCACGTTGTGACATTTATGTTTAATTGCAGATACGTGGCAAAATATAGTCACAGTAATGTTATGATGTCACCAATTAGCGATGTTAAATATAAATCACAAATGTGGCGTCACATTGTGACATTTATGTTCAGTTGCAGATACGTGGCAAAATATAGTCACAGTAATGTTATAGTGTCACCAATTAGCGATGTTAAATATAAATCACAACTGTGACGTCACATCGTGACATTTATGTTCAGTTGTAGATACGTGGCAAAATATAGTCACAGTAATGTTATGGTGTCACCAATTAGCGATGTAAAATATAAATCACAAATGTGACGTCACATTGTGAAATTTATGTTCAGTTGCAGATACGTGACAAAATATAATCACGGTAATGTCATGGTGTCACCAATTAACGATGTTAAATATAAATCACAAATGTGACGTCACATTGTGACATTTATGTTCAGTTGCAGATACGTGACAAAATATAGTCACAGTAATGTCATGGTGTCACCAATTGCGATGTTAAATATAAATCACAAATGTGACGTCACGTTGTGACATTTATGTTTAGTTGCAGATACGTGGCAAAATATAGTCGCAGTAATGTCATGGTATCACCAATTAGCGATGTTAAATATAAATCACAAATGTGACGTCACATTGTGACATTTATGTTTAGTTACAGATACGTGACAAAATATAGTCACAGTAATGTCATGGTGTCACCAATTAGCGATGTTGCATACAAATCACAAATGTGACGTCACATTGTGACGTGTTAATTAAGTTGCAGAAACTTCACAAACTATAGTTACAATAAGGTCACAATATTACCAATGTGCTACGTCACATAGAAATCACAACTGTGATATCACATTGTGACTCATATGTCACGTGATTACAACGTCACTGTCACACTTGTGACGATCTTTGCTGTATGGGGTGATGTCTCCGTATACCGGTCACGTGATCGCTTCGTATAAAAGGTGTAACTATTAACTTAAATTTTCTTTAAAAACTACTGAATGACTTTGGTGAAATTTTTTTTACATATTTTATGGGATAATATGAATATTTCCGAAAATTTTCGAACCAATTTGTGAATTTTAAATTCGCTTCAAAAATGTTTGAAAAATTTGGTCCCGTAAGGTTCAATGTATTTCATTTTTTAAACCCGGGATTACTCCAAAACTAATTGAGGGATATTATTCATTTATATTCCCATAGGTCCCCATAGACCGTCTAAACAACATACTAAAATTTCATTTTGATAAAGCCACTTTTACGGTAATTATCGTACTAACGGATAGACAGACGGAATGAACAAAGTCATAAACACTTTCCAACTACTCTATTGTAAAGAGTTAAAAATGAAGTTTGGATTTTAATATCATTCGCATTTAAAACTGATGACATTTTAAGAATCCATGTCTATAAGTACTTAATAATCATTAAAAAAATCGAATTCGCTTTCGAATGTTTATATCACACAGACCAACTGCATTTTTTGAGGAAATAATGAATATCGATATAAAATTTTGTTAAAAAGTATAAATCGATCTCAAATTTTGTTAAAAAATATAAAAAATGTGCATTGTTAGCCCAAATGATCGCAATTATAGCATGTTATTCTTCATCCTAAAGGGCTTGAAAAAGTCTTTCGATTGATACCAAGTTTGACAATATCATTTCGGGATGGGGGTTTGGAGGTAACATACTTCCTGGAGGGGGGTAATGACGCCATGAACATAAAAATTGATATAAAGTTATTTTTCACTACCGTTTTTGAAACTGTTACATTTTGTGATCATTGAGCCCTAAGTAACCTCTTTTATGCATAATTGTTGCAAATTTTGTCCTATACTGCAATGTTAAGACCACAGGGAGACAGAAGGACAGTAATATAAAAATAGTCAAAACATGTTCAGAAAGTCCAAATATACATATATTGGTATCAATTTTCGTTAGAACTATATATATATATATATATATCAGTTTCATATGATTTATTGATATCAATTGTTATACACAACCACCTTCAAAGTATTACCCCTCTGCAGCTATGCTCTTCTACCAGGGCGAGTAAAGTTGCTGAAAACATTCCTGGAAGCGGAATGGTCTTCAATGCTGTCGTCACAGCTTCCTCAACCTCAAATGCACTCTTGAAACGGCGTCCTTTGAGTTCGTTTTTGAGACGGGGAACAGGTAAAAATCGCATGAGGAGTGATCAGGTGAGTAGGGAGGGTGTAGAAGGGTGACGTTCCATGCTTGACCAGTGCAAACTGCACCATAAAAGACCGATCAGTGGGTCATTGTTATATTGCAACACATCTTTGCTTTTCCAGAGTTCTGAGCGGTTCCGGCGGACAGCATGACGGAAACGAGCCACGAACTGTGTGTACTTTCTTTTCACATCATTTTCACATCCTTTTCACATCTCACTTCACACGTGTCTCTATGCCATCTTAAAATAGTTCCCCTCTCTTCCAATCACGGTTTCACTGTTGTTTATCCTACCTTATATACATGTATTGGTATACTGGTATCAATTTTCGTAAAAACTATATATATATATATATATATATATATATATATATATATATATATATATATATATATATATATATATATATATATATATATATATATATATATATATATATATATATAAATATATATATATATATATATATATATATATATATATATATATATATGTATATATATAAATATATATATATATATATATATATATATGTAAATATATATATAAATATATATATATAAATATATATGTATATATATATATAAATATATATATAAATATATATATATATATATATATATATATATATATATATATATATATATATATAAATATATATATATATATATATATGTATATATATATATATATATATATATACATATATATAAATACATATATATATATATATATATATATATATATATATATATATATATGTATGTATGTATGTATATATATATATATGTGTATGTATGTATGTATGTATGTATATATATATATGTGTATGTATGTATGTATGTATGTATATATATATATATATATATATATATATATATATATATATATATATATATATATATATATATATATATATATGTATGTATGTATGTATATATATATATATATATATATATATATATGTATGTATATATATATATATATATATAAACATATATATATATAAACATATATATATATAAATATGAAAACATACTATATGACGGTATGCATTTCTACAAACAGGTCAAAGGCATACCCATGGGTGGTGCATGCTCATCAATATTGGCGGATATTTATCTATCCAAATATGAAAGAGGAACCCATCTATTATCGGAAATACCTTATTTCCGTTATGTTGACGATGTGATATTAGGGGGTTATGCAAACACCCCTGACATAGATTTTGCATTCTACCCAAGGGAATTGGACTTAATTGAAAACCCGATCAATGAGGATGGATCGACAGACTTCCTGGATTTGTCAATAAGAAAGCACCAACAGTATGGAATTTATACAACCATTCACGACAAGAGAAATTCATACAATATCAAAATTAATAATATTATTGATTGGAATTCAAACCTCACTAAAAATATATTCAGAAATATTATTATCGGGTACTTCAGAAGAAACAGAAACTACAGTACTTTTAAAAAAGACTGCATTCATGAATGTAATAAAATAATAAATGATGCATTAAAAAGAAATTACCCTAGATATTTTTTACAACATTATTACTATTCCTTTTTCAAAGAAAGAAATTGTACATTGTTTGATTCTAAATGAGAATTCTTAATCATATATATTTTCATATCTGCGATCCTATCATCTTGAAGTCTTTTCGCGCATGTGCGACTTTCCCTTATAAAATGTTGTGTTTTCATGCTGGATAGTAAGGTGTATCTCTTCCATGCTTGGTTCCATCTTTGCTCTTTTGTCCGTTCGGGTGCTTCTGTCTTTGCACATGTGGGAGATTGACCATTGAGTTACATTGGTGCCGTGAGCGTTGCCCGGGTCGTAAAAGCTGCTTTAAGCGGGAAAGGGGTGTCGCAATCCACCCCAGCCATTCTATGCAAATCATATGGTCACTCCTGTTCTCGCTTATTTTTTCTTCTTGTTTATATCCTTGTATTCCACTCTGGATGCAGAGCTGCTATGCGCCACATCCTCTGTAAGGTTTCTGTTTTCTCCTTTACTTAAATAGGAGTTCCGTTCGTGATATACTTATTTTTATATGTATTTATCAATATGTCTACATCCAGCTGCATTGCGCGGACATAGTGCATATTTTACCACATCCAATTCAGCTTTCTACGTAAAGGCCACTTCTCGTACCACACTGGCGAAGTGTAGGTCTTCCGTGTGTCGTGGGATGGGAGTCATCCGGTGGATATTGGAGCGGTGTAATCAGGACGGTAAGAGTCATTTTGAAAATGTTTTGATATTAGTTTTGTACCTTGAGAGACAATGTATGGTGGTATATTTTAGTGTGGTATGCATTTGTGTAATCTCTGTACTTTAGTCTTTTAATTTTTTAATTATGTGGTTTTTAAGTATTTTTATCGCTTTTATTGAATCTGGTATTTTCCAATACCTATTTTAGAACGAATTCTATGAATGAATCAAATAACTAGAAAAAAAGTATAAAATAGTGCTTAAATTTGTCATACAGCATAAAATGGGCAAGTGTGAAGGTAGTATACTTGAACGTTCTATGATGCTTTTACTGTATTTGAATGTGCATATGAAAAAAACTTTTCGTTTATTTTTACTATAAAGTTCTTACTCCTCAACATGAGTTAAAAAACTGTTGATATATAATATGTATGAAGGCTTTATATAAATTTAGCGACTGGCAAATTTATTCCATGCTGAATATATGCCCGGTGACACATTATCAGGGTATATGTGTTATCGAAATACAGTTACCCTAATCTTTATATTGAAGCAAGTGATGAGCAGTGTTTATAAGCCTTGTACAATTGTCCATGATAAAGCTGGGACAAACATAAAAAATGTAAATTCTTTTGTAATAAATGACACGATCTATAATAGATCATCTTTTTTTAACGACTTTTATCAACACTACCACCATATGAAGAACTTCAAGTTCAAGAAATGCAATTCTAAGCGATGTAAGCTTTGTCCCGTAGCCAATCCACACCAAATTTCTACAAAAAAGGACAATATAAAAATATTTTGCAAAACTTTTAATGTAGTATATTGCATATCATGCCTTGCCTGTCAGGCAAAATATATAGGACAGACGCAGAATTCCCTGAATATCCGTATAAATCTGCACCGAAGTCAAGTGGGCAAAATCCAACAGCTATCCACCAATAATAACTTAGAAGTACGACATTTTCAAGTACACCCCTTCAGCAATATTATGGTAACTATTATTGATATAGTACCAGACCTTTCTGAACGCTTGTGGTGGGAAAACACCCATATAAAGCAATATAATTCTGCATATCCATATGGTCTGAATACTTTATTATTCAAGGAAAATTGCAATAAAGAAAGATGCAGGAATAGTAAAGCATACCCTCTCTTAGAAAATTCAATACCTAAGAAAACTTATAGACACCAAAGAGGAAATAAAAAGCAACAATTGAATTATATCAAAACAGAAGAAAAAATCTCAGCTTTCATAAAGACAGAAATAACAGTGAAATTCGGATGGATCAAGAATATAGCCAACAGTATCAAAATCAAATACTTACAACGTATATGGAATTTTATTATAAATTTCAATTTAAGTGAAAATAACTGCAATACAGAAGATACAAACACTAATATAGACATCATTCTGGATTTAATTAAACTCAGAGCCGCAAAATATAATGCAGCACTTGAACCAAAATATCAAATAAACAAATCAAAAGAATTTTTTATCACAACATTTAAGAATAAAATGTTCGAAAATATTCCATTCAACCAAATATTACATAATATAGAAGAACGTCTTCCTTTGCCTAATCTAAATATTAAGATATCCTATCGCTTTGTAAGAACCAACGGTAGAAGATTATTCAACTACAATAAATTATGTAAAACCGTGTCTTCATTTAATATTGAATCCTGTCAATGTCATAAAAATATACATTGTGATCCCTACCACAAGCATATAATTACTGGAAACTTAGATTTTATAAAAGATAATAAACTCAAAAACTTATTACAACTTGGTACTAAGTACCGAATACAAGAATATAATGATATTTATAATGAATTTAATTACGATCTGGAAACCTTCATATACAAGATGGCTGTCAAACACAGTATACCTGTACAAACTTTTAACGCATGGAAATATGCCTTTTACAGTGCTTTTTGCCAATTCTACCCGAGAAGAAACAAGGATTCTGGGAGTTCTCAATTTCCGTTTTCAATCAAACATTTTAATGAAGAATTCGTATTGACATACACCGACAAAATCGTATCGAATTTTGCATTCACGTGTAAAAAATTCTATGTCGATACTTTAACACAATGCTATAAGGATTGTGCCATGTATACATTAATTCCTAGTAACGAATCAATCATCACTAATAGAATAAAAGCACTGTATAAAAGAATTGGTATGGATATTAAATCAGTAAAATTTCCATACTTGATCCTCATTCCCAAGTTACACAAAAAGCCAGTCAAGTTCCGTACTGTAACAGTGGGATGCGGATCATACCTAGAACATGCAAATAAAAAACTTCTGAAATTACTCCAATATGTTATGACTGATATTAAGAAGCAAAACTCCATAATGTTAAAAAACGGACAAGAATTGATAGACCGACTGAAATTTTGCCATAAAGATTTAAACTTCAGAAGCTACGATTTCAGGGATCTGTTTAATAACATCGATTTAACAAACCTACAAATGATCTTGAAAGAATTACATGAAGAGTATAAATTAAAACCATATATAACTCTCAGAAGATATTTGGATTTGATTGAGTTGGTTTTAAATGAAAACATACTATATGACGGTATGCATTTCTACAAACAGGTCAAAGGCATACCCATGGGTGGTGCATGCTCATCAATATTGGCGGATATTTATCTATCCAAATATGAAAGAGGAACCCATCTATTATCGGAAATACCTTATTTCCGTTATGTTGACGATGTGATATTAGGGGGTTATGCAAACACCCCTGACATAGATTTTGCATTCTACCCAAGGGAATTGGACTTAATTGAAAACCCGATCAATGAGGATGGATCGACAGACTTCCTGGATTTGTCAATAAGAAAGCACCAACAGTATGGAATTTATACAACCATACACGACAAGAGAAATTCATACAATATCAAAATTAATAATATTATTGATTGGAATTCAAACCTCACTAAAAATATATTCAGAAATATTATTATCGGGTACTTCAGAAGAAACAGAAACTACAGTACTTTTAAAAAAGACTGCATTCATGAATGTAATAAAATAATAAATGATGCATTAAAAAGAAATTACCCTAGATATTTTTTACAACATTATTACTATTCCTTTTTCAAAGAAAGAAATTGTACATTGTTTGATTCTAAATGAGAATTCTTAATGATATATATTTTCATATCTGCGATCCTATCATCTTGAAGTCTTTTCGCGCATGTGCGACTTTCCCTTATAAAATGTTGTGTTTTCATGCTGGATAGTAAGGTGTATCTCTTCCATGCTTGGTTCCATCTTTGCTCTTTTGTCCGTTCGGGTGCTTCTGTCTTTGCACATGTGGGAGATTGACCATTGAGTTACATTGGTGCCGTGAGCGTTGCCCGGGTCGTAAAAGCTGCTTTAAGCGGGAAAGGGGTGTCGCAATCCACCCCAGCCATTCTATGCAAATCATATGGTCACTCCTGTTCTCGCTTATTTTTTCTTCTTGTTTATATCCTTATATATATATATATATATATATATATATATATATATATATAACTAAGAAAAAGTAAAAATATGTAAAGGGGGGATGCCAGATAAATTGCATATAAATGGCTGAGAGGGATGGCGACCTCTCATTCCCGTTTAAAGTACTTTTATGTCTAGACAACACTCACGGAAACCAATTCAATATAATGACAGGTCCCCGATATATGTGCAAAATCGAAGGCACTAGAACGAAGACAGAAAGGGAATATCGAGAGGCAGAAATTTTTAATGTCAATCTGACAACCATACAATCCGGAATGCACAAAACTCTTCCTAAAGTAAGCATTTTAACGCATGCGTACATCGTTATACACTGTTATGATGTCATATTACCTATGTCTTATCTAAATGAATGAGTATTCTTCTTCTTTAAAGAAGGAATTATAATGATGTTTAAGAAAATTTATCGGGTAATATTTTTTATATGCTTCTTGCATGAAACTTCTGTTACTTATGATACAATCATTTTTGAAAATATTATTGTGGAGATTTCTTCTGAGGTGTCCTGTGATGATATTACGGAAAATATTCTTTGTCAAATTTGAATTCCATTCTATGATTTGGTTAATCTTCATATCAAAATTGTCACGTTTATTGTACAATACCGTATGAATTCCTTTTATATTGTTGTATCTTATGGGGATGTCTAGGAAATTAACTTCGTCTTATTTAGTATTAAGGTCCTTGATCAGTTCCAGTTCCTGGGGATAAAAGCTAAAATCGAATTCAGGAGTATGCAAATATTGTCCTAATAGCCCATCGTCCACGAATCTATAATAGGGTAATTCATATAATATATGATTACCTCTTTCAAAATATGATAAATATATGTCTGCTTAGATTGAAGAGCAACCCCCTCCCATAGGGATGCCTTTGATTTGTTGATAAAATTCTTTTCCATTATACAGCACGTTTTCGTATAAAACCAATTTGATAAGATCCAAATATCTACGATTAATTATTACATTTTTGAGATTGTATTCCTCGTGCACCAATAGAAGTATGGCATGTAGTTTTGAAAGGTCGATGTTGTTAAAAAGGTCACGGAAATCATAACTTGCAAACTGTATATCTTTATTGCAGAATTTTAGACGTTTTATGACTTCATTGTTGTTTTTTATCATAATAGAGTTTTGTAGTAATAAATCTTTAATTACAGGTTTAAGGTTATACAGTAGTTTCCTGTTAGCTAACGTTAAATATGAATTACATCCCACTGTTACAGTACGGAATTTTACAGGTTTTTTATGCAGTTTTGAGATGAGGACCAGATATGGGAAAGACACCGATTTTAAATTAATGCCGATTCTTTTGTATAATGCTTTGATCTTATTTGACATTACTGCAATATTATATGGCAAAGGTTTATACTTAGTAGGTTCCATGTAAGATTTCTGCAAAGTTTCAAGGTAATAAGTTTTGCAGGAAAATGCGTAATTTGAAATCACTTTGTCCGTATATGTGATCACGAATCGATCTTGAACGTCCTTGATAGAACTAGGAACATGGGAACTTGGCTTAGTTTTAAGTTTTCTATGATATTCATTGATAAATATATTTAGGATATTGTATTTCCATTCTCCGAATGCCGTTATAAGTAAACTATATTTAATTGCCATTTTGTAAATAAAAGTATCCAGATCTTGATTGAATTCTTCTTTGACGTGGTTATATTCCTGGTTACGAAATTTTGTACCTTCTTCAAACAGTCTTCTTAATTGTAAATCTTCAATCACTGTAAGATTACCCGTAATAATATGATCATGGTACACATCCCTAAAAGTACTGTTTTGACAATTACATACCTTTGAATCATATAAAGATATATTTTTACTTAAGTGATTATAATTGTACAACATCCTCCCATTGGGACGTACGAATCGGTATGTGAGCTTAACCTTGATGTTAGTTAAAGGTATCAATTTATTTAATTGATTAAGCATTAGCTTAATAGGTGTACTTTCAAAAGTTTTATTTTTGAAGGTGGTAACAAAGTATTCTATATGATCTTCATTTTTTGGGATGATTCTGCAAGTCAATATTAAATTTTTTAGCTCTCAATTTCACAAAATCTAGTAAAATGGCAAAATTACGAGTTAGATCATTATTAGTTCTTTGATCCAATGATGTTATATGATCTATGATGAATTCCCAAATTCGAGGCAAGTATTTAAGTTTGATTCCAAACACCATATTCTTAATCCAATTGTATTTGACATAAGAATTTTTGTTGAGTAAGTCCATTAAATTTTTTAAATTTGTAAGAGTGTCTTTATAGCTAGTGTATCTTTTTCTTCCGCCACGTTTCCACCTAGACGTTTTTCGCTGATATAATGTACTTGAAATAGGGAATGAATATTCTTTTTTACAGTGTTCTATATTATAATTCTCTTTGAATATGACAGTGTTTAGTCCAAAAGGGAATGCCGAACCAAATTGAATAATATGTGTACATTTCCACCATAAACGTTCTTGAAGATGAGGTACTATATCTAAAATTGTTACCATAATATTAGAAAAATCATGGATTTGATAATGTTTTAGTTCGATGTTTGTAGTAGGAGGATCCAGATTAAGACTTTTTTTGATTTGGATTCTGTGCAAATTAATACGTAAGTGTAATGGATTTTTGGTTTGTCCTATGTAAAATATATTGCATTTGCAACATTACATTGAATGTCTTGCAGAACAAAAAGTGGCTCGTAGAATTTTGTCCAATCTGTATGGGATTTGCGCTTGGGCATAACTTGCATTTACTTGAAAGACATTTTCTGAACTTGAAGTTTATTAAATTGTAAAAGTGGTTATAGTCTATATCAAAAAATGTAGATCCATTTTGGATCGCGTCTGATGATTTCACAACATCAATATTAACATTTTTAGTTGTGACATTTTGATCTGAATTCTTATCCAAATGTTTGACAAATTGCGTAATCGAAGACATCTAAAACAATCTATAGAAGGCAGCAGGCTAACTAAAATCACAATGAGGGTAGCAGGCTATCGATGATACAAATACCCTTATATTGTATCACCGGGCATATATTCAAATTAAATTAAAAAAATTTATTCCACAATGAATATGTTTGCCAGGCGCTAATATGTATTATGCACTCATTCATGTTTATCAATAGTTTTACTCGTATTGAGAAGTGTGAAAAGAAGAATACCGTAATAACATATGAACATCCTTCCATTTGAAATAGATTATGAACATTCTTCCATTTGAAATAGATTATAAGTACGTATTAAAATCTTTACTTTTCGCTGCAAATTTCCAAACAAGGATTGAAAAATCACAGTGTCTACCATAGATTCCAATGTGACAATTTTATAATTTTTAAACTTTTGTTATATATTTTCCAATATTAAAACTTTTTTTGTAGATTATTAATAACATATAAATTCCATTCCATGGAAAGTCGTCTTATAGTAAATTCTACTTTAAATGTAAATGCGTTCATAAAAATACGTTCATAAAAATCATTTAATATGTAAATAGGAGTATAACATAGTATTAGTCATAAGAAGTACATGTTAAAAATATTTCTACCACATTATACAACACATATAAATAACATTGAACATTCACGTATTGATCAGAACTGTCTCCATCTATTCCAACAACCATAAAGCAACACACGGTAAACCCATGCACACCAAGAAAGTAATAAAAAAGAAAGAAATGCAAAATTTTTAAAATTATCATAATATCACAATAATTTATTATATTTGAAAACTTCATCGAAACAAATGAACTTTATTCAAATGACGTCATCGAAATATAAATTGCCTAGCTCTTTATATAAGAGCAGCATTTCTTTCATAAACATTGTTCCAATCCCTTCATTCATCACAAAACTAGAATAATTTATTTTATTTAAAATCTTAAAACCATGAAGGTACAAGTAATTTAACTCTATGCTTAAAACTAAATCGAAAAGATGGTTTGCTTATCTGTCTAAAATTAATAAATGTTTCATTCATATCTATCAGCTATATTGCAGACTCCATGAGCTATATAATTTTGCGTGAAAAAAGTGCAGCAATTATTTTATAAGTCATTCTACATCTTTTGGTCTTTACATTCTCCATAAATGAAAATTAGGCTACGTTGTAGAAATAATCAAAGTTTGGTGATCACTTAACCCTAAGTATATTGTAGTTGCATTGTTTCAGAACACTGATGCACAGAATTTAAGCAAAAATAAGCGGTTTTAGGAAGAATACACCACTAAATATGAATTAAAACTAACTTTAAAAATCGCGATTTTGGCACAAGTTGGATGCTACATATTATTTTGAAGTGGATCACGTGATGTCTCCCTATAATGGTCACGTGATCGCTTCATATAAAAGGTGTAATTATTATCTTCAATTTTTTTTAAAAACTACTGACTGACATTGGTGAATTTTTTTTTATATATTTTGTGGGATAATATGAATATTTCCGAAAACTTTCGAAGCAATTTGTGAATTTTAAATTCGCTTAAAAAATGTTTGAAAAATTAGGTCTCATAGGGTTCAATGTATTTCATTTTTTAAACCCGGGATTACTCCAAAACTAATTGAGTGATATTATTCATTTATATTCCCATAGGTCCCCATAGACCGTCTGAACAACATACTTACATTTCATTTTGATAAAGCCACTTTTAAGGTAATTATCGTACTAACCGACAGACAGACAGAATGAACAAAGTCATAAACACTTTCCAACTCTATTGTAAAGAGTTAAAAATGAAGTTTGGATTTTAATATCATTCGCATATAAAACTGATGACATTTGATGTATCCATGTCTAGAAATACGTAATTATCAGTAAAAAAGTCGAATTCGCTTTCGAATGTTTATATCACACAGACCAACTGCATTTTTTGAAGAAATAATGAATATCGATATAAAATTTCGTTAAAAAGTATAAATCGATCTCAAATTTTGTTAAAAAATATAAGAAATGTGCATTGTTAGCCCAAATGATCGCAATTATAACATGTTATTCCTCATCCTAAAGGGCTTGGAAAAGTCTTTCGATTGATACCAAGTTTGGCAATATATCATTTCGGGATGGGGGTATGGAGGTAACATACTTCATGGAGGGGGATAATGACGTCATGAACATAAAAATTGAATATAAGTTATTTTTCACTACCTTTTTTGAGACTGTTACATTTTGTGATCATTGAGCCCTAAGTAACCTCTTTTATGCATAATTGTGGCAAATTTTGTCCTATACTGCAATGTTAAGACCACAGGGAGACAGATGGACAGTAATATAAAAATACTCAAAACATGTTCAGAAAGTCCAAATATACATATATTGGTATATTGGTATCAATTTTCGTAAGAACTATATATATATATATATATATATATATATATATATATATATATATATATCAGTTTCATATGATTTATTGATATCAATTGTAATACACAACCACCTTCAATGTATTACCCCTATGCAGCTATGCTCTTCTACCAGGGCGAGTAAAGTTGCTGAAAACATTCCTGGAAGCGAAATGGTCTTCAATGCTGTCGTCACAGCTTCCTCAACCTCAAATGCACACTTGATACGGCGTCCTTTGAGTTCGTTTTTGAGACGGGGAACAGGTAAAAATCGCATGGAGATTGATCAGGTGAGTAGGGAGGGTGTAGAAGGGTGACGTTCCATGCTTGACCAGTGCAGACTGCACCATAAAAGACCGATCAGCGGGTCATTGTTATATTACAACACATCTTTGCTTTTCCAGAGTTCTGAGCATTTCCGGCGGACAGCATCACGGAATCGAGCCACGAACTGTGTGTACTTTCTTTTCACATCATTTTCACATCCTTTTTACATCTCACTTCACATGTGTCTCTATGCCATCTTAAAATAGTTCCCCTGTCCTCCAATCACGGTTTCACTGTTGTTTACCCTACCTTATATACATGTATTGGTATATTGGTATCAATTTTCGTAAAAACTATATATATATATATATATATATATATATATATATATATATATATATATATATATATATATATATATATATGTATATATATATAACTAAGAAAAAGAAAAAATATGTAAAGGGGGGATGCCAGATAAATTGCATATAAATGGCTGAGAGGGATGGCGACCTCTCATTCCCGTTTAAAGTACTTTTATATCTAGACAACGCTCACGAAAACCAATGCAATATAATGACAGGTCCCCGATATATGTGCAAAATCGAAGGCACTAGAACGAAGACAGAAAGGGAATATCGAGAGGCAGAAATTTATAATGTCAATCTGACAACCATACAATCCGGAATGCGCAAAACTCTTCCTAAAGTAAACATTTTAACGCATGCGTATATCGTTATACACTGTTATGATATCATATTACCTATGTCTTATCTAAATGAGTATTCTTCTTCTTTAAAGAAGGAATTATAATGATGTTTAAGAAAATTTATCGGGTAATATTTTTTATATGCTTCTTGCATGATACTTCTGTTACTTATGACACAATCATTTTTGAAAATATTATTGTGGAGATTTCTTCTGAGGTGTCCTGTGATGATATTACGGAAAATATTCTTAGTCAAATTTGAATTCCATTCTATGATTTGATTAAACTTCATATCAAAATTGTCACGTTTATTGTACAATACCGTATGAATTCCTTTTATATTGTTGTATCTTATGGTGATGTATCTTATGGTGATGTATTGTTGTATCTTATGGGATAAAAGCTGAAATCGAATTCAGATTTATGCAAGTATTGTCCTAATAGCACATCGTCCACGAATCAATAATATGGTAATTCATATAATATATGATTACCTCTTACAAAATATGATAAATATATGTCTGCTAAGATTGAAGAACAACCCCCTCCCATAGGGATACCTTTGATTTGTTGATAAAATTCTTTTCCATTATACAGCACGTTTTCGTATAAAACCAATTTGATAAGATCCAAATATCTACGATAAGTTATTACATTTTTGAGATTGTATTCCTCGTGCACCAATAGAAGTATGTCATGCCGTTTTGAAAGGTCGATGTTTCTAAAAAGGTCACGGAAGTCATAACTTGCAAACTGTATATCTTTATTGCAGAATTTTAGACGTTTTATGACTTCATTGCTGTTTTTTATCATAATAGAGTTTTGTAGTAATAAAGCTTTAATTACAGGTGTAAGGATATACAGTAGTTTCCTGTTAGCTAACGTTAAATATGAATTACATCCCACTGTTACAGTACGGAATTTTACAGGTTTTTTATGCAGTTTTGGGATGAGGACCAGATATGGGAAAGACACTGATTTTAAATTAATGCCGATTCTTTTGTATAATGCTTTGATCTTATTTGATATTACTGCAATATTATATGGTAAAGGTTTATACTTAGTAGGTTCCATGTAAGATTTCTGCAAAGTTTCAAGGTAATAAGTTTTGCAGGTAAATGCAAAATTTGAAACCACTTTGTCCGTATATGTGATCACGAATCGATCTTGAACGTCCTTGATAGAACTAGGAACATGGGATCTTGGCTTAGTTTTAAGTTTTCTGTGATATTCATTGATAAATCTATTTAGGATATTGTATTTCCATTCTCCGAATGCCGTTATAGGTAAACTATATTTAATTGCCATTTTGTAAATAAAAGTATCCAGATCTTGATTGAATTCTTCTTTGACGTGGTTATATTCCTGGTTACGAAATTTTGTACCTTCTTCAAACAGTCTTCTTAATTGTAAATCTTCAATCACTGTAAGATTACCCGTAATAATATGATCGTGGTACACACCCCTAAAAATACTGTTTTGAAAATTACATACCTTTAAATCATATAAAGATATATTTTTACTTAAGTGATTATAATTGTACAACATCCTCCCATTGGGACGTACGAATCGGTATGTGAGCTTAACCTTGATGTTAGTTAAAGGAATCAATGTATTTAATTGATTAAGCATTAGCTTAATAGGTATACTTTCAAAAGTTTTATTTTTGAAGGTGATAACAAAGTATTCTATATGATCTTCATTTTTTGGGATGATTCTGCAAGTCAATATTAAATTTTTTAGCTCTCAATTTCACAAAATCCAGTAAAATGGCAAAATTATGAGTTAGGTCATTATTAGTTCTTTGATCCTATGATGTTATATGATCTATGATGAATTCCCAAATTGGAGGCAAGTATTTAAGTCTGATTCCAAACACCATATTCTTAATCCAATTGTATTTGACATAAGAATTTTTGTTTAATAAGTCCATCAAATTTTTTAAATTTGTAAGATTGTCTTTATAGCTAATGTATCTTTTTCTTCCGCCGCGTTTTCACCTAGAGGTTTTTCGCTGATATAATTTACTTGAAATAGGGAGTGAATATTCTTTTTTACAGTGTTCTATATTATAATTCTCTTTGAATATGGCAGTGTTTAGTCCAAAAGGGAATGCCGAACCAAATTGCATAATATGTGTACATTCCCACCATAAACGTTCTTGAAGATGAGGTACTATATCCAAAATTGTTACCATAATATTAGAAAAATCATGGATGTGATAATGTTTTAGTTCGATGTTTGTAGTAGGAGGATCCAGATTAAGACTTTTTTTGATTTGGTTTCTGTGCAAATTAATACGTAAGTGTAATGGATTTTTGGTTTGTCCTATGTACAATATATTGCATTTGCAACATTACATTGAAAGTCTTGCAGAACAAAAAGTGGCTCGTAGAATTTTGTCCAATCTGTATGGGATTAGCGCTTGGGCATAACTTGCATTTACTTGAAAGACATTTTCTGAACTTGAAGTTTTTTAAATTGTAAAAGTGGTTATAGTCTATATCAAAAAATGTAGATCCATTTTGGATCGCGTCTGAAGATTTCACAACATCAATGTTAACATTTTTAGTTGTCACATTTTGATCTGAATTGTTATCCAAAGGTTTGAAAAATTGCGTAATCGATGACATATAAAACAATCTATAGAAGGCAGCAGGCTAACTAAAATCACAATGAGGGTAGCAGGCTATCGATGATACAAATACCCTTATACTGTATCACCAGGCATATATTCAAATTAAATTAAATAAATTAATTCCACAATGAATATATTTGCCAGGCGCTAATATGTATTATGCACTCATTCATGTTTATCAATAATTTTACTCATATTGAGGAGTGTGAAAAGAAGAATACCGTAATAACATATGAACATCCTTCCATTTGAAATAGATTATGAACATTCTTGCATTTGAAATAGATTATAAGTACATATTAAAATCTTTACTTTCCGCTGCAAATCTTCAAACAAGGATTGAAAAATCACATAGTGTCTACCATAGATTCCAATGTGACAATTTTATAATTTTTAAACTTTTCTTATATATTTTCCAATATAAAAATTTTTTTGTAGATTATTAATAACATATAAATTCCATTCCATGGAAAGTCGTCTTATAGTAAATTCTACTTTAAATGTAAATGCGTTCATAAAAATGCGTTCATAAAAATCATTTAAAATGTAAATAGGAGTATAACATAGTATTAGTCATAAGAAGTACATGTTAAAAATATTTCTACCACATTATACAACACATATAAATAACATTGAACATTCACGTATTGATCAGAACTGTCTCCATCTATTCCAACAACCATAAAGCAACACACGGTAAACCCATGCACACCAAGAAAGTAATAAAAAAGAAAGAAATGCAAATATTTTTAAAATTATCATAATATTACAATAATTTATTATATTTGAAAACTTCATCGAAACAAATGAACTTTATTCAAATGACGTCATCGAAATATAATTTGCCTAGCTCTTTATATAAAAGCAGCATTTCTTTCATAAACATTGTTCCATTCCTTTCATTCATCACAAAACTATAATAATTTATTTTATTTAAAATCTTAAAACCATGAAGGTACAAGTAATTTAACTCTATGCTTAAAACAATATCGAAAAGATGGTTTGCTTCTCTGTCTAAAATAAATAAATGTTTCATTCATATCTATCAGCTATATTGCAGACACCATGAGCTAAATAATTTTGCGTTAAAGAAGTGCAGCAATTCTTTTATAACTCATTCTACATCTTTTGGTCTTTACATTCTCCATAAATGAAAATTAGGCTTCGTTGTAGAAATAATCAAATTTGGTGATCACTTAACCCTAAGTATATTGTAATTGCATTGTTTCAGAACATTGATGCACAGAATTTAAGCAAAAAATAAGCGGTTTTAGGACGCATACACCACTAAATATGTATTAAAAAGAACTTTAAAAATCACTATTTTGGCACAAGATGGATGCTATATTTTATTTTGAAGTGGATCACGTGATGTCTCCGTATGATGGTCACGTGATCGCTTCATATAAAAGGTGTAATTATTATCTTAAATTTTTCTTAAAAACTACTGAATGACTTTGGTGAAATTTTTTTTAATATTTTATGGGATAATATGAATATTTCTGAAAACTATCGAAGCAATTTGTGAATTTTAAATTCGCTTAAAAAATGTTTGAAAAATTAGGTCTCATAGGGTTCAATGTATTTCATTTTTTCAACCCGGGTTCACTCTAAAACTAATTGAGGGATATTTTTCATTTATATTCCCATAGATTCCCATAGACCGTCTGAACAACATACTAAAATTTCATTTTGATAAAGTCATTTTTACGGTAATTATCGTACTAACGAACAGACAGACAGAATGTACAAAGTCATAAACACTTTTCAACTCTATTGTAAAGAGTTAAAAATGAAGTTTGGATTTTAATATCATTCGCATTTAAAACTGATGACATTTTAAGTATCCATGTCTATAAATACTTAATAATCAGTAAAAAAATCGAATTCGCTTTCGAATGTTTATATCACACAGACCAACTGCATTTTTTGAGGAAATAATGAATATCGATATTAAATTTTGTTAAAAAGTATAAATCGATCTCAAATTTTGTTAAAAAATATAAAAAATGTGCATTGTTAGCCCAAATGATCGCAATTATAACATGTTATTTTTCATCCTAAAGGGCTTGAAAAATTCTTTCGATTCATACCAAGTTTAGCAATATATCATTTCGGGATGGGGGTGTGGAGGTAACATACTTCATGGAGGGGGATAATGACGTCATGAACATAAAAATTGAATATAAGTTATTTTTCACTACCGTTTTTGAAACTGTTACATTTTGTGATCATTGAGCCCTAAGTAACCTCTTTTATGCATAATTGTGGCAAATTTTGTCCTATACTGCAATGTTAAGACCACAGGGAGACAGATGGACAGTAATATAAAAATAGTCAAAACATGTTCAGAAAGTCCAAATATACATATATTGGTATCAATTTTCGTAAGAACTATATATATATATATATATAACTAAGAAAAAGTAAAATATGTAAAGATATGTAAAGGAGGATGCCAGATAAATTGCATATAAATGGCTGAGAGGGATAGCGACCTCTCATTCCCGTTTAAAGTACTTTTATGTCTAGACAACGCCCACGGAAACCAATGCAATATAATGACAGGTCCCCGATATGTGTAAATCGAAGGCACTAGAACGGAGACAGAAATGGAATAACGAGAGGTAGAACGTATAATGTCTATCTGACAACCTTACAATTCGGAATGCACAAAACACATCCTTAAGTAAACATTCTAACGCATGCGTACTTCGTTATACACTGTTATGATGTCAAATTACCTATGTCTTGTCTAAAAGAGTATTCTTCTTTAAAGAAGGAATTATAATGATGTTTAAGAAAATTAATCGGATAATATTTTTATATGCCTCTTGCATGATTCTTCTGTTATTTATGATACAATCATCTTTGAAAGTATTATTGTAGAGATTTCTTCTGAGGTGTCCTGTAATGATATTACGGAAAATATTCCTAGTCAAATTTGAATTCCATTCTATGATTTGGTTGATCTTCATATCAAAATTTTCTCGTTTATTGTATAACACCGTATGAATTCCTTTTGTATTGTTGTATCTTATGGTGATGTCGAGAAAATTAACTTCGTCTTTTTTACTATTAAGGTTCTTGATCAGCTCCAGTTCCTGGGGGTAAAAGCTAAAATCAAATTCAGGAGTATGCAAGTATCGTCCTAATAGCACATCGTTCACGAATCTATAATATGGTATTTCATATAATATATGATTACCTCTTTCAAAATAAGATAAATATATATCTGCTAAGATTGAAGAGCAACCCCCGCCCATAGGGATGCTTTAATTTGTTGATAAAATTCTTTTCCATTATACAGCACGTTTTCGTATAAAACCAATTTGATAAGATCCAAATACCTACGATACGTGATCACGTTTTTGAGATTGTATTCCTCGTGCACCAAAAGTAGTATGGCATGTAGTTTTGAAAGGTCGATGTTGTTAAAAAGGTCACGGAAGTCATAACTTGCGAACTGTATATCTTTATTGCAGAATTTTAGCCGTTTTATGACTTCATTGCTGTTTTTAATCATTATAGAGTTTTGTAGTAATAAAGCTTTAAATACAGGTTTAAGGATATATAGTAATTTCCGGTTAGATGACGTTAAATATGAATTACATCCCACTGTTACAGTTCGGAATTTTACAGGTTTTTTATGTAGTTTTGGGATGAGAACCAGATATGGGAAAGACACTGATTTTAAATTAATGCCGATTATTTTGTATAATGCTTTGATCTTATTTGACATTACTGCAATATTATATGGCAAAGGTTTATACATAGTAGGTTCCATGTAAGATTTCTGCAATGTTTCAAGGTAATAGGTTTTGCAGGTAAATGCGTAATTTGAAACCACTTTATCCGTATATGTGATCACGAAACGATCTTGAACGTCCTTGATAGAACTAGGAACATGGGATCTTGGCTTAGTTTTAAGTTTTCTATGATATTCATTGATAAATCTATTTAGGACATTGTATTTCCATTCTCCGAAGGCCGTGATAGGTAAACTGTATTTAATTGCTATTTTGTAAATAAAAGTATCCAGATCTTGATTGAATTCTTCTTTGACGTGGTTATATTCCTGGTTACGGAATTTTGTACCTTTTTCAAACAGTTTTCTTAATTGTAAATCTTCAATCACTGTAAGATTACCCGTAATTATATGATCATGGTACACATCCCTAAAAGTACTGTTTTGACAGTTACATACCATTGAATCGTATAAAGATATATTTTTTTACTTAAGTGATTATAATTGTACAACATCCTCCCATTGGGAAGTACGAATCGGTATGTGAGCTTAACTTTTATGTTAGTTATAGGTAACAATTTATTTAATTGATTAAGCATTAACTTAATAGGTATACTTTCATAAGTTTTATTTTTGAAGGTGGTAACAAAGTATTCTATAAGATCTTCTTTTTGGGATGATTCTGCAAGTCAATATTAAATTTTTTAGCTCTCAATTTCACAAAATCTAGCAATATGCCAAAATTATGAGTTAAGTCATTATTAGTCCTTTGATCCAATGATGTTATATAATCTATGATGAATTCCCAAATTCGAGGTAAGTATTTAAGTCTGATTCCATACACCGTATTCTTAATCCAATTGTATTTGATATGAGGATTATTGTTGAATAAGTCCATTAAATTTTTTAAGTTTGTAAGAGTATCTTTATAGCCAATGTACCTTTTTCTTCCGCCACGTTTCCACCTAGAGGTTTTTCGTTGATATAATATGCTTGAAATAGGGAGTGAATTTTCTTTTTTACAGTGTTCTATATTACAATTCTCTTTGAAAATGGCAGTATTTAATCCAAAAGGGAATGCCGAACCAAATTGCATAATATGTGTACATTCCCACCATAAACGGTATATTTTTGTATACGTAATTTTGTATACATGATTTGAGTTTTCGTTTTGAATATATATATATATATATATATATATATATATATCAGTTTCATATGATTTATTGATATCAATTGTAATACACAACCACCTTCAAAGTATTACCCCTCTGCAGCTATGCTCTTCTACCAGGGCGAGTAAAGTTGCTGAACACATTCCTGGAAGCGAAATGGTCTTCAATGCTGTCGTCACAGTTTCCTCAACCTCAAATGCACTCTTGAAACGGCGTCCTTTGAGTTCGTTTTTGAGACGGGGGAACAGGTGAAAATCGCATGGGGAGTGATCAGGTGAGTAGGAAGGGTGTAGAAGGGTGACGTTCCATGCTTGACCAGTGTAGACTGCACCATAAAAGACCGATCAGCGGGTCATTGTTATATTGTAGCACATATTAGCTTTTCCATAGTTCTGAGGGTTTCCGGCAGACAGCATCACGGAAACGAGCCACGAACTGTGTGTACTTCCCTTTCACATCATTTTCACATCTCACTTCACATGTGTCTCTATGCCATCTTAAAATATTTTACCTCTCCTCCAATCACGGTTGTTTATCCTACCTTATATACATATATTGGTATATTAGTATCAATTTTCGTAAAAACACACACACACACATATATATATATATTATATATATATATAATGTAAAACATGAAAAAATTACTACAATTTTTAGTGAAATGATTAAAAAGCTAAAGACAAAAAAAATAATTTATAATACAACTTGTTATGCGCTATCTATGCTGCAATATTTACATGTGTATACCTATATAAATTCCCAAATAGGACAAGTAGCAATGTACTCGTAAAGTTTCTAGATGAGTGACGGAAGTAACGGCCGGGGGGAGTTGCGACCCCCAACACTCCGGTTAAAGCTTTTTTCCGCCATGGCAAACGCTCCGGTAGCCGATACTCCGTACACTATTTTCTTCATGACCCTTATAAATCCGTAAAAATTACATACACACTTATACTCTTTCAATAACATGTAAAAATTTAATGTTTACTTTTCTACGATAAAACCAACCAAAAAGCATGCTATAAAAATATGACAATTAATTTAAAATACTAATATATGAAATCCCATAACACGTGACCATTATATATATTATATATATATATATATAATATATATATATTATATATATATATATATATATATAATATATATATATATATATATATATATATATATATATATATATATATATATATATATATATATATATATATATATATATATATATATATATATATATATATATATATATATATAAATATATATAAATATATATATATATATATATATATATATATATATATATATATATATATATATATATATATATATATATATATATATATATATAAATATATATAAATAT